>JAAKBH010000394.1:0-394431 GCA_019776075.1 Amaranthus palmeri
CCCCACATGGCTATATTTTTTCTTACACATTAGTCGCAATATGTAAAATAAACTTGAACAATGAACGGTGTCAAAAACCAATAGTATGTGGTGAGTATGTCAGACCGAAGATTCTACATTGAATAATTAGAAAGATGTTGACTAACATATATACTTGATATGGTACTCCTCTTAATACGAACTGATCATCGAGTTTGTGTCCAATTAACTCGTCTGGTGTATATAAGTTTAATAATTAAAAAATTTAAGTTGAAGTGGATAAAAGAAGAAATTGCCGTTAATAGTGCAAAAGAAAAGAGTACACGTGGCAAAAGAGATGGAGAGAAAGAGTCCACGTAGCAAAGAGTGAATAATCTGAGTCATGAATTAAAGAAAAGAGTACACGTGGCAAGTCTTACGTAGTATCATTCGTAAAATACGAAATACTATGTTTAATATGACATCAACAACCTCGTCTGATTGTCTGCAGCACAGAAATTTATTACTAGAACTACGTGACTACTACTACTTGCAATTGCCAAATTAAAGGATAATTTTGATATATGGATATATATATATGTGGCTTATATTTATGTTGATATGTTTTTTAAGGGAGGAATCAATAATAATAGGAGTAATAATAATATAAGGTAGGTTAAATATTTATATTTTTATGTTTGTTGAACGGATTCAATTTATTGGTCGTTATTTGCTTGTGTAATATGTTACATAATTCGTTATTATAATTTATATATATATAGTTTTAGGTAAATCAAAATATAATGTAGATAGACCTGTGTGTCTGTGTCTGAATTTTTATGGTGACGTTGGTAGGATAGTAGCATAGTGATTAAGTTTGAATCACTTTTAAACAGGTTATTTCATAATAGATTAAGTCATTAACAAATTTTGAAGTAAAGAGTCGAGTCTGATAATTATTGAGCTTGGTTATCATGAAACTATTTTCACATTTTTTAATTTTTATTTGACATTATTATTATTATTATTATTATTATTATTATATATATATATATATATATATACATATATATATATATATATATATATATATATATATATATATATATATATATATATATATATATATATATATATATATATATATATATATATATATATATATATATATAGATGTAGATACAAATGAGAAGGATTTTAAAATGAGAAGGATGAGAATGATTTTTGTTTGATTTTTTTTGGTTACTATGTTTCCAAAAATGGATACTATGTTATAAAAAAAAGGACATTTTAAAATTGATGTCATAGTGACCTTTCTGTGTAACATAGTTACTTTACAATTAAGTGTTTTTGCTCAATCGTGACCATAGATTTTTTTAAGTAAGTGAAATCAAGGGTTTAGAATTCTTCTTACCCTTCTCATTTTCAATGCCCTTCTCATTGGATCCCTCCCCTATATATATATATATATATATATATATATATATATATATATATATATATATATATATATATATATATATATATATATATATATATATATATATATATATATATATATATATATATATATATATATATATATATGATTAGGAATAGGATCATGTGAAAACAAATTAAAATGGTGAAAACTGAAAATAGGGGTACATAAAAGCTCAAATGGAGTACATATTTGAGTGACAGTTTTGTAAATAATTAGACATTTGCTAAATAGTTTACATAAATACTTAAAAGAAGCATATATTCAGATGACATTTTTATAAATAATATAAACTTTTTTCTTCAAAAAAAATATTTACACCTTATGAAATAATATATACCCCCTTTGCTACAAATCTACGATATGTGCTATAAATTAGGACTAAACATAAAATCATTAGATCCAATCATCATCATCATCATCCTACCCAGTATATCTCGCTCATAATAGAAAAACATAAACTCATTGGATGAATATCTTAAACGGATAGACATGTGATGTTTAAACGGGCTTTAATCCGCAGCATTCCATTTACGGCCCGTTTGGTTAGTGGTACTAAATGGTGGTAATGGAAATGATTTATAGTGTAAAATTTCATCAAAACTTTCATGTCATTCCCATGGTAATGAAACTTTGATCACAAAAAAGTTTTTTTGTTCACAAATTTTCATTACCACCTAATACCACCTCTCCCATTGGTAATGCGTTGGAATGAATTTTATGAACAAAATGAGATGATTGAAGGTTGTCAAGCATGGCCATCAAGGTATTTAAGAGATTTTTCAACCAAAATTACACTATTTTTTCATTCCCATTACCACCGTTTATTACCACCTACCAAACGGGCCGTTAATATTTTAATCGGTTTTATCCGGCCCAGTTAACAGCTTGCTTCGTAAATACCCCCTTGGCTGGTCTTTGAACCAAACTATGGGAAAAAGGTCACTCATTACGTTTATAAATCAACTTGATAAATAAATAAAAAAAAAACATACGTAGTGACTCTGAGGTTTTTAGGTTTTTCACGTGGTAACCAAAATTTTTAGAAAATTTACATAGTAATCCTAAGGTTTACTAATTGTTTCACTGTGACCCTTTTGTGCATAAAAACACTAGCAATGTTAATTTTGAAGCTTTAAGGCTGTTGTACGCCTATTTATGCGACTTAAAATTTCAAATGCTATCAGTTTCAACCTTTTTCCTTAAAATATAAACCCCAACTCTACCATCTTTCACCAAAATCATATTTTTTCCCCCAACTTTGAAGACGGTAGAGTTAGAGTCTATGTTTTGGGGCAAAAGGTTGAAACAGATGACATTTGAAAAGGCGAGTCACATAAATAAGCGTACACTACCCTTAAAGCTTTGAAATTAACTTTTGCTAATGTTTTTATGTGTAAAAAGGTCACGGTGAAACAATTACATACACCTCAGGGTTACCACGTGGATTTTAAAAGTTTTGGTTACAAAGTGGAAAATCCAAAACTTTAGAGTTATCACGTGGAATTTCAAAAAAAAATTAATAAAATTTAGACATAATTAATTACAAAACAATTTTATCACCATCCGTTTCATTATCGATACTAAATAGTAATAAGAATGAGATAACATAATATATTTTTTTCGGATAATTTTTATTTTACACTATATAATTGAAAAAATATCAATATTTACGATTTTATGAAAGCCTACAAGCAACAAACATAGATATTATCAATAATTTTTATCTACTCTAATTTTCCAACAGATAAATAATCATACATGCATGTTAGTTTATAAAGTGGCTGATAATATTTACGATTTTATGAAAGCCTATATCATCAATAATTTTCTACTCTAATTTTCCAACACAAAAATAATCATACATACACCATACTTAAAAAAATAAAATTGAAATTTTACTCGCATTACTTTGTAGAAATAAAGGATTTCTCCTTATCTCTTTTATCTAATTTGTTATATTTTGTATTTTAAATTATTTTAATAAATTTACTACTCTTATATTTTATTTTTCATCAAGTCATGTACAATTGTATGAAGTCGTTTTACCATGAGACGGAATCATACAAACAGTCCAATTAATACTTTTTTTAAAAAAAACAACCGATTAAGCATATTAAAAACAATTTATTTAATTTTTTAAGTAAATATTAAATTAGTCCATATTAGATTGTCTCACGATGATACGGTCTTAATAAAGAATTTGTTTTATTTTTGAATACAACTTCACCACTTTAATTATTATGTTCTCTTTAATTTCCAATTATCACTATTGAATCTGTTATTTTTAATTTTCTAACTAACATCTCAAAATCAAATTAGCATCACTTGTGCAAAAAATCATGATGTTGGGGTAGGGATGGCAATTCAGTCTGAATTCGACCGTAGTCCGACTCGATCCGAGGAAAATAATTTGATTCTGTCTGAGAAAAAAGTCATCCGACAGTTCGAGTTAGAGACGGACCGGAGTTGGACCTAAACAAAAATCCGACACTCCGACCCTGAAGGAAATCCGACTTTGATTTTGACTTTACACTAATATTTTGTTTCCCTTAAAACTCTAGACGTGACTAATTCAAGCTTTATCTCATGCAAATTGTAATTTTCGATTTTGAAAAACTACTTGGTACTTTTATTTAAATTAATTAATCAGAATACCACAAATCAGATTGAGAGAAATAAAATACGTCAAATCAAAATGCGAGAAAAATTTGTTAAATTGTAGTAGTAGGACTATTTCTCTTGTTAAACTTGAATTCAAAGTACATATTTTTCTAGTTAAATTGTATTTTTAAAAATATATTTCGGTAATTTTATATGCTTTGAAACAATATTACAACAATATTGTTTGATAATAATTTGACTCCACATCCGAGTCCGAGTCCGAGTCGGGGCAAACTTGGAGTATGCATAATCCGACTTCGAGTGGAGGCAGACTGAAAAAAAACTCCGACTATTATCCATAGCAAAGTCCGAATATGTATAATTCAAGCAGAGTCCGATCCATTGCCATTCCTATGTTGGGTAGAAAAATAAGTGGGACCCAATTGTTTTTTACCCTCATCTTTCTCCCTTCATTCAACTTTTCCTCTCATGTCCTTTCATGTGTTCTTCTACCTCATTCATATTATTCCATCTTCCCAATGCTTGTAATACCCTTTCTCACTTTCTTCTCTCCCAAACTCTACTCTTTACTAAACCCATCTCATTCTCTTTCAGGTAAGTCAAATTTCTCCATGTTCTTCTAGCTACCCTTCAAATTTTTAGCAAAATGTATCATTTCAATTCATGGGTTATTCTTATTTTTCTCTTTAACTCAAAATCTCTAGTAAATTCCTTAAATGAAGAAGGTTTAGCACTTCTTACATTCAAACAATCCATAATTCAAGACCCATTTGGGTCTTTAACCAATTGGAACAAATCTGATGAAATTCCATGTTTATGGAATGGAATTACTTGTAAAGATCAAAAAGTTGTTTCTATTAGCATTCCTATGAAAAAACTTGTGGGTAATTTGTCTTCTTCTTTTGGTAATCTTTCTAATTTGGTGCATGTTAATTTGAGGAATAATAGTCTTTATGGCCCTTTACCACTTGATTTATTCCAAGCTCAAAGCATTCAAAAACTAATTCTTTCTGGTAATTCATTATATGGGCATGTACCTAATGAAATTGGGAACCTTAAATTCCTAAGAATTTTGGATTTGTCTCAAAATTCCTTTAATGGGTCTTTACCCTTTTCAATTCTTCAATGTAAGAGGTTAAAGAGTCTTGTTTTGAGTCACAACAATTTTATTGGGAGTCTCCCAAATGGGTTTGGGAGGGTTTTGAAATCCCTAGAAAAATTTGATCTTTCTTACAATATGTTTAATGGGTCAATCCCTAATGATTTGGGGAACTTGTCTAATTTACAAGGAAATGTTGATTTTTCTCATAACTTGTTTAGTGGTACAATCCCTGAGAGTCTTGGTGAGGTTCCTGAAAATGTTTATATTGATCTTACTTATAACAATTTGAGTGGGCCAATTCCACAAAATGGTGCCCTTATGAATAGAGGACCAACTGCATTTATAGGGAACCCTGGTCTTTGTGGCTCTCCATTGAAGAACCCTTGTTCATCAAATGGTTCTTTAGCCTCGCCGTCTTCGAACCCTTTCATGCCAAGTGATCATTCACCTCAAGGGAATGGTGGGAAGAATAAGGGGAAAGGGCTTAGTAAGGGTGATGTAGTAGCCATTGTTGTGAGTGATATAGTTGGAATTTGCTTAATTGGGTGGTTGTTGTCTTATTGTTACACTAGGGTTTGTCTTTGTAAGAACAATGATGATAAGCTAAGGAGGGAAAGTGGGGAGTGGTGTTGCTTCACTAAAGAAGTGTCCGAAACGCTATCGGAGATCATTGAACAAAATGATTTAGTACCCTTGGATTCTCAAGTGGCATTTGATCTAGATGAACTTCTTAAAGCGTCCGCTTTCGTGCTTGGGAAGAGTGGGATTGGCATTGTGTACAAAGTAGTGCTTGAAGATGGACTTACCTTGGTTGTGAGAAGATTAGGTGAGGGAGGTTCCCAAAGGTTTAAGGAATTCCAAATTGAGGTTGAAGCAATTGGGAAGCTAAGGCATCCAAATATTGTCACTTTAAGGGCTTATTATTGGTCTATTGATGAGAAGTTGCTTATATATGATTATGTGCCTTATGGAAGCCTAGACAATGCTCTACATGGTAAGGGTGAAATTGCATATGTTTGTTACCAAGGGTCAATCGGAAACAACCTCTTTGTTGTAACTAACAAAGGTAAGGTTGCGTACATCTGATCTTCAAACCCTTCTAGGTGGGATTAGGCATTGTGTTGATGAAATGTTTGTGTTGTTGTTGTCTAATGTTGATTAATTATTATGTGATATTATCAATAGGGAAGCCGGGAATTGACACATTCGCTCCACTTTCGTGGTCGACCCGATTACAAATAACCAAAGGCATTGCTAGAGGTTTGGTGTACTTGCATGAATTCAGCCCGAAAAAATATGTTCATGGGGATTTAAGTTCGAGCAATATACTGCTCGGAGAGGACATGGAACCTAAAATTGCTGATTTCGGACTTGGGCGCCTTGCTAACATTGCTGGGGGAACTCCTACCCTACAATCCTGCAGGATGGCAGCTGATAAATCCCCACAAAACCAAGCAGGAACCGCACCTTTAGAAGTCGGCAGTGTGCCTGTTTCGGTTGCACATTGTTACCACCAAGCCCCGGAATCCCTTAAATCTATGAAACCGTCACAAAAGTGGGATGTTTACTCATATGGGGTAATCTTACTCGAAATGATAACCGGAAGATCTCCTTTGGTTCAAATGGGCACCTCGGAAATGGACCTTGTTCAATGGATTCAGCAATGCATTGAGGATAAGAAGCCTTTTATTGACGTTTTAGACCCGTATTTAGCTCAGGAGGCGGACAAGGAAGACGAGATAATTCATGTTCTGTAAATTGCTATGGCTTGTGTCCATAGTAGCCCCGAAAAAAGGCCAACTATGAGACATGTCTACGATGCCCTAGATCGAATGCCCGAGTTGAGTCCTTAATCATCCACTTTATCGATAAAAACCGTCGGCTTCCTTGAGCTTAAGTTGTTTGTGCTAGTATAAAGTGTAACTTAATTGCTTCTTGTACATAATGCCAAATACCATCTTGTTATCTTGTTTGTGTTTGTAATGCTAAAGAAGGCTTTGTTGTTTGTCAATGAAAATTTGAAAAGCAATTGTGTGTATACTCTACATTTATACTCGAAAACCCGTCCAAACACCTGAATGGACACCAAGTATAGAGGCAGGTTAAATAACGACAATCCGAATGAAAGATTCCGCTCCTACACACTATATCCCTCTTTAGTAGCCCCTTTAGTTAGTCACAATGTTCGTTCAAACTTCAAAGCAATGTTACTAAAATTGCGATCTAATCGTAGAATTGTACAATTCTACAATCTAAATTACATTAATCGAGTTGGATCAGTATTAAGATCGTTAGAACCGATAGGATTGCGATCTAATGATTCTAAGGGTCCTACCATATTTGGCACAAGGGTGGCATAGGCACAACATGTAGATGACCTAACAAGGAACTTGAAGAACAACAATAATAGGAGTAAAGCTAATTGGATTGACTCTACATAAATTGAATATTCCGCCAATCAAGCCTACCAAAGAGTGAGAAAAAATTACATTCAAGATTTTATGAAGAAATTTTGACTTTGATTTTCCAAATTCTAGGATTTGTCAATGCTCAATTGTCAAGATGGTCAAGTAAGATATAGGAGTATATAGATACAAATGTTTTGGTTTGCATTTTTTGTGTTTAACAGCCAGTCTTCTGAGAGATCGTCTTTCTAAAAGACGTCTCTCAGGCCCAATTCATTAAAGCTTATTGCCTATCTTTACTCTACATTTATCCTAATAGGCCAACCCAATTAGAGACGATCTCTCAAAAAGATTGTCTCTCATAAGAATTTGTTTTTAACTTTTTACTTTTTAGTTGGTTGAATCGTCAAAATTAATGAACGATAAATGGTTGTTAACCAACCTGATAAATTGATTTTCAAATCAAAATGAAAAGGCTCATACTAGCTTTTAGCCTTTTATCTACTTTTTTTTTACTAAATAACTAACAATCAACAACTAATTGTTTTCAAATATTTGCTTTTCTACTGGTTAAACTGGTCAAAAACTCCAACTAACAGCTTTATCCAACAATCATTTGTTAAACAGGCTAACTAATTATGTGAAATTGTAATCGAAAAAAGCTAATTAATATCCACTCTTTACAAATAGCCCTTAGGTACTTATTAGGAATATAAATGTTTTATCAAATTAATTCTTCTATAAATAAAATGGAGTTATTTTTTGATTAAAATTACAATAAATATCAATCATCAATGAGACTAGATGCATTGTTTTATAGTTGTTGTAGGTTCATAGAACATAATTTTGAGGCAATCGTACAATTTAATAATTTTGATGTAAATTATAAAAATGGCAGTTTAACAGAATGTTGCCATTTGTAATTTTTTTATTGGCTGAATGTTTATTGATAGAGATTTTGCATTATTTGTTATTTATTGCCTAATATAATTACGCACAGATTAAGGACTATCATTTTAGCAATATAATCAATTTGCACATTTAAAACATGATTGCCATTTATATTTCCTTTTTTACTGGTTGAGACAAATTTACCCTGATTGTTTTGTTGACTGAAATTTACTAGCTGAGACGAATTTGCACAAATCATATCATATCATACATATTAATAAAAATGTTGGAAAATAACATGTGTCATCCTTAGGGAGCCTTGAAAAATAGACTTATTTAAGTGAAAGATAATATTTACCTAATTTAGAATCTAATCATACATATTAATAAAAATGTTGGAAAATAACATGTGTCATCCTTAGGGAGCCTTGAAAAATAGACTTATTTAAGTGAAAGATAATTGATTACATGACAATATTTACCTAATTTAGAATCTAATTTTTTAAAAATTGAAGCTAAATAAGGTAAAGTATCTATTTAAGTTATTAAAGCAATTTTATATACCTGACCTATAATTTGACGTATTTAATTGAATGAAAATGATATATTTGATAATAATTTTTTAAAAAATGATCATTTAATTTTTGCGTTAAAAAAGTCATGTATTTGATAAATTTAATCAAGATAATATATACTTGCATTATTATGTAAAATTATATTTTTATTTATTTTATACTCATAAATCGTGCATTGCACGAGCTTCTATACTAATTACATAATAATGCATCATATAATTACCAAAGATATGTAAGACACATAAAATATATACAATATACTCAAAATATACTCAAAATATATTTATTCTAGCATGTGTTACTATAATTTACTTATGTTAACGGTAATGTCCTTATAACAAACTTGAAGTGATTTAATTCCTTAATGTATGAATAAGATGTGATGCTTAAATGTGCGAAGACTTATTTCATGATTTTATATATGATGGGCTTAATATTAGTTATAGATTTATATAGTTATTATGGTTCTTAATTTATACATAATTCATTTCTCCTTAAAAGTGTCACAAAATTTTAACCTTAAAATGATCACAAAATATCATTAAAAGTGTCACAAAAATTTTATCTTAAAAATGTCACAAATTTTACCCTTACTTGTCACAAAATTTTACCCTTAAGTGTCACAAAATTTTTCACTTAAAAGTGTCACAAAATTTTAACCTTAAAAGTGTCACAAAAATCTTTAAAACTCACAAAATTTTAATCATTAAAGCGTCACAAAAATTTAACCTTAAAAGTGTCATAAAATTTTTACCTCAAAAGTGTCACAATATTTTAAACTAAAAAGTGTCGCAAAATTTTAAACTAAAAAGTGTCACAAAGTTTTTTAAAATTTTAAAGTGTCATAAAATTATAACCTTAAAAGAGTCACAAAAATTGTTTAAAAGTGTCACAAAATTTTAATCATAAAAGTGTCACAAAATTTTAATCTTAAGAGGGTCCCAAAATATCTTTAAAAGTGTCACAAAATTTTAATCATAAAAGCGTCACAGAAATTTAACCTTTAAAGCGTCACAAAAGTTTAACCTCAAAAAGTGTCACAATATTTTAAACTAAAAAGTGTCAAAAATTATAAACGAAAAAGTGTCACAAAATTTTAAACTAAAAAGTGTGACAAAATATATTAAAATTTTAAAGTGTCACAAAAATTTTATCCTTAAAAGTGTCACAAAATTTTATCTTTAAAAGTGTCACAAAATTTTATCCTTAAAAGCGTAACAAAATTTTAACCTTAAATGGGTCACAAAACATCATTAAAAGTGTCACAAAATTTAAAAAATTTAACCTTAAAAGCGTCACAAAATATTAACCTCCAAAAGTGTCACAATATTTTAAACTAAAGTGTCGAAAAATTTTAAAATAAAAAATGTCGCAAAATTTTAAACTAAAAAGTGTCAAAAAATTTTAACCTTAAAAGTGTCAAAAAATTTAAATCTTCAAAGCGTTACAAAATTTGTACTTTAAATGCATAACTAAATTTTAACCTCAAAAGGTGTCACGATATTTTTAACTAAAAAGTGTCACAAAATTTTAAACTAAAAAGTGTCACAAAATTTAAACTAAAAAGTGCCACAAAATTTATTAAAATTTTAAAGTGTCACAAAATTTTATCCTTAAAAGTGTCACGAAATCTTAACCTTAAAAGTGTCATAAAATTTTATCCTTAAAAGTGTCACAAAATTTTAACCTTAAAAGTGTCACAATATTTTACAATTACAAGTATTACAAAATTTTAGCCTTAAAAGTGTCACAAAATTTATCTTTAAAAGGGTCACAAATATCTTTAAAAGACTCACAAAATTTTAATCATTAAATGTCACAAAAATTAAAATTTAAAAGCGTCACAAAATTTTATCCTCAAAAGTGTCATTATATTTTAAACTAAAAAGTGTCGCAAAATTTTAAACTAAAAAGTGTCACAAAATTTTTTAAAATTTTAAAGTGTCACATAATTTTAACCTTAAAAGTGTCACAAAAAATTTTTAAAAGTGTAACAAAATTTTAGCCTTAAGAGGGTCACAAAAGATCTTTAAAAGTGTCACAAAATTTTAATCATAAAAGCGTCACAAAAATTTAACCTTTAAAGCGTCACAAAAATTTAACCTTAAAAAGTGTCACAATATTTTAAGCTAAAAAGTGTCAAAAATTATAAACTTAAAAGTGTCACAAAATTTAAACTAAAAGTGTGACAAAATCTATTAAAATTTTAAAGCGTCACAAAATTTAAACTAAAAAGTGCGACAAAATCCATTAAAATTTTAAAGTGTCACAAAATTTTATCCTTAAAAGTGTCACAAAATTTTAACCTTAAAAGCGTAACAAAATTTTAACCTTAAAAGCGTAACAAAATTTTAACCTTAAATGGGTCACAAAATATCATTAAAAGTGTCACAAAATTTGAAAAAATTTAACCTTAAAAGCGTCACAAAATTTTAATCTCCAAAAGTGTCACAATATTTTAAACTAAAGTGTCACAAAATTTTAACCTTAAAAGCGTCACAAAATTTGTACTTTAAAAGCGTCACTAAATTTTAACCTCAAAAAGTGTCACAATATTTTTAACTAAAAAGTGTCACAAAATTTTAAACTAAAAGGTGTCATAAAACTTAAACTAAAAATGCCACAAAATTTATTAAAATTTTAAAGTGTCACAAAATTTTATCCTTAAAAGTGTCACAAAATTTAACCTTAAAAGACTAACAAAATTTTAACCTTAAAGGGTCACAAAATATCATTATAAGTGTCACAGAATTTTAATCATAAAAGCGTCACAAAAATTTAACCTTAAAAGCGTCACACAATTTTAACCTCAAAAAGTGTCACAATATTTTAAACTAAAAAGTGTCGCAAAATTTTAAACTAAAAAGTGTCACAAAGTTTTTTAAAATTTTAACCTTAAAAGTGTCGCAAATAATGTTTAAAAGTGTCACAAAATTTTAATCATAAAAGTGTCACAAAATTTAAATAAAAGTGTCACAAATTTGTTTCTAAATACGGCAGGAGTAAACTTGACTAGAGATTTTTAATATTTAGTATAGTAATTATATGACAATATGGCAATAATAACACTGAGATCAGATTTTGACCAGTAATTTTTTATTTATGGCAATAATAGTATAGTGAGTAATTTATTTATGATCAGGGATTTTGATAATTGAGACAAAATTTCTACAAATTTAAAACGGCAGGATTTTGAAATATGTCATCGTACTAAGAATGTAGTATATAAATAGGTGTTTTAAAACTTATAAACTCTTTATTACCAACCTATTTTGTGTTTTTATATTTAATTCTTTTTTTAATTACAATATATGTATTTAAATAATTATCACGCACCTTCATTTAGTATTTTCGTTCGTATAAAATTTCACTAAAATATCAACGTATTAAAAAATCCGTGCATTGCACGGTATCCTAGTGAATGATAATTGGAACCTTTTTTATGATCATTTATATGTGGGTCATGAGTGATTTATAAATTTTTCTACATTTGCCTCTCCCTACTAATTTTTTGACCTTTTAAATTGATTATTCGTTTCCACTTTTCATAAAAATTTCCATCATGATTTTTAAAATACCATTAAACTAATTAAGAGAAATGCTTTTGTCACATGCACTATTATTTTTCCTTTGCTCTTGATTTTAATAATATTATTGGAAATGAGGTTTATGATTATAGAAAAAAAAATCATTATCATCATTAGCCAGTGTTTCCCGCACATAGATAAATGTATGGACAAAGTCTGAGAAAGGAAGATCGACGGTGTCTCATACCCATAAAGAGAGGGCGGTTAAAAGAGTCATTCGATTCAAGAATGGTCTTCAAATAAATGTAAAATAGTTATCTTGCTAAGCATCCTTTATATCTTTCTTTTCCCATATATAATATAACAATATAAGATCCCAATTAATGAATCCTTACAAATTACAAGTATTGTGTTTGGAAGTGTTTAATCGGGTCGTCAAATTGATTTTGGGACATGTGTTTCAGATCAATTTAAAATCAGATTTGTCTCCATATTAATGTTACACCTTTAATTATTTCGTTATTATGTTAAACTGATTTGGTTATCACAGATCTGTGACTCTGTCGTCCATCCTTCATCTTTATATAAATTTAGGACTGACTATAAAGGAATGCCAAAGTTCTCTCACACAACTCCAACAACACTAGAATATGGGCCAGTCACACACTAAAAATGTTTTCCAAAGTTGTCCTTCATCCACGAGGCAGGTACGAATCTTTATCTTTATCATCTTGGAGTCGGGAGACTCATTTTGGCCGTGCTCTCCTTCACGGGTATGAGTTGCCGCCGTCCTTCCCTCCCCAGACCCTGCTCATAGTTCTCTATGAGCGGGATATACTGGGTAGGATGATGATGATGATGATGACACACTAAAAATGTTTTCACAAATTCTTACTTGAGACCGTTTTTTGTAAAGACGGCTCTTAAAAGCCAAGTCCAATTATATATATATATATATATATATATATATATATATATATATATATATATATATATATATATATATATATATATATATATATATATATATATATATATATATATATATATATATATATATATATATATATATATATATATATATATATATATATATTGTTATATAATTGTTATAATTTTCTTTAATTTGAAACTGTTTTACTGAGAGACGATCTTTTAAAAAATAACCTACAACAATAATCCTTTTAGATTTGCTATTTCCATATGGCTCACATGTTACGATGTGCAATTAGCTTCATTTAAAATCAATTTGGGCTTTGTGGCTTTAAGAAATGGGTTGATCCAAACCTACGAATAATGAAGCCAAGGCTAATGTATTAGACACATGTATTAATAGAGAAAATTTTTGTCACATTAAAGAATTCAGTCGATCTTGTATAAGACCGTCTCACGGTGAGACAACCTCAAATCAATAAGCTAATAAACATAAAGTTTCTGTTATTGGGTTATTTGACCCAAGTGTAAGGCATATTTCACAGTGAAATCGTCTCAAAAGAATTTATATAGAAAATTAGATTCAAAATAATTACATAAAACAAAATACACCTCAACCCTTACAGAAAAAATTAAATCTTTGTAATCTTATACCTGAATCAAATAGGATAGTCCATTGTATTAGTACAACGGTCGAAAACTATTTCCTTTTGCCTTATAATAGAGATTAAATTCTCATCATGTATATGTATTAGATTGATTTTTCCTCTCCCTCTTATTTATAGAAAATTATTCTTCTCCTAGATTTAAACAAAATTAATTAAACAATTATCCACAAGAGTAGAATAACCAATACTATTAATTTCCTTCAATATTTAAATACATTAAGGAGTATGAATTTCTCTTTCATATTTTCTAATTTATACTTCTATAAATTTTTATGTGAGACGATCTCATCATAAAAACCATTTTTCGTACATGGTTTGAATAAGCCAACAATTACAACTATTAGCATATTGACTCTTTGTTTTCAATTTTACTTTTAAAATTGTTTTTACTTATTTATTTTATTTATAAGCATTTAATTTAACTTTCCCGTGCAGATACTTCTCTTTATCCTTCTCGAGCCAAGTGACTCCTTTGGCCGCACTCTCCTTCATAGGTATGAGTTGCCGCCATCCTTTCCTCCTCAGACCCTATCCATTGTTTTTCTATAAATGAGATACACTGGGTAAGATGATGATGACTCTTTGTTTTTGAGGCTGTCCCATCGAGAGATAGTCTCGCACAAAAATAACTATTATAGTTTTGTTTGCTACTTGTTGGACTTATTAAGTGAAAATTAATTTCAAAAAATTATTATCACTTGACAACTTCTCTGTTGTATGTTATCAATGATTATATGTAGGATGTAGCTTTCCCCACAATTCTTATCTCATTTTCAATACAATGATGCTTAGCTTGTGTAACCCTTTTGTCAATACGTAAGTCCTCTTAAGTTCCTTTCAACTTTTTATTGGCTATCTTATTCATCCAGAAGTTCCTATTTATTTTTTTAAAAAATTATATTCGACAAATTCTAAAAAAAAAAAACAATTACAAAACACCAGATAGTAAATGAGCTATTATTATGAGAGATAATATCTCGTGAAACGAATTTAAAACAAAAAGTCCATCATACATTATACATATAAAAATGTTCAAAAATGACGAATTCATTCTTATGGAGCCTTGACAAATGAAATTATTTTTAGTGGATAATAATTGATTGCTTAGAAATATTTACCTGATAAAATTAGTGCTAAATAAAGTCAAATTATTTGTAAAATTTACTATAAAAATTCTATATAACTAACCTAAAATCATATCATATTATACATATTAATAAAAATGCTAGTAAATGACAAATGAAATCTTTAAGAAGCCTTGATAAATAGAATTATTTTAATGGATAATAGTTGATTACGTGACAATATTTACTTAATTTAAAATCTGATTATTTTAAAAACTCGAGTTAAATAAAATATGGTATTTATATGATTTATTATAGCAATTTTATACATCTAATCAAGCTAGAATTTGATATACTTAATTGATAAAAAAAGTAATGTATTCAATCAATAATTTTAAAAAATCGGCATTTAATTTTGATTTAAAAAAGTTATGTATTCGATAAACTAATCATATGTACTTTCATTATTCTTTAAATTTATATTTTATATATTTCATAATCATAAATTCGTGCATTTTAGACTAATAAATTAATAATTATATTAGCTAAGTTATTCAACTCATATATGAGCAGCGTCTCACTACAACAAATTTAGCTCTTTGCGACATCGGATTTAGTGGCATTAAAAAAATGTCACTGATTCATATTTTTAGTGTAATAATTATTGGTTTTTATTTTTAGTTCCACCATAAAGTGATTTAGCGACATTTAATTTGATCTTTAGTGGCATATGTAATTGTCACTATAGTCTATAGCGACATTTGTGAGAAATATCACTAGATTCTATGTTGCTAAAAGCTTTAGTGTGACTTTTAAATATGCTGCTAAAGGGTCTAATAAATGTCACTAAATCCTCTATATACACTATAAGAAATTTGAAACAACGACATTTAGATTAAACATCGCTAAATATATCTCACTAAAAGTAAATTATGTTGTAGTGTCTCTCAATTTTAACTGGGTTATTGAACTCGTATATGAACAACTTCTCTAACACCAAGATTTGTGATAGTGAAATTATTTTAAATTGTGTTATACACATGACTAATAATTCATCACATGATGTGAAATATAAGATTTGTGGACAAGAAAATAGGCAAAACCATAAGAGAAGGTGCTAGTAATAAATTAAAGTGAATCAAAAGTGAGATACCCTTAAGGCTCCAAATGACCAAATTTTGGGTATGTAGTGATGAACAAATCAAATATTGCCACGTGGCGATGTGTAATCTTGAATTTGTGGCAAGGATTTAATGAAAATCCAATCTTGAAAAAAAACACAAATTTATGGTGTAGACAATACCTTAACTTGCTATAAGTTTCCCATTTCATTTGTCTCACATTCCCTCAGGAATTCTCAAGAGCTTTCATAAAATAATCCCCTTCATTTATTTACTCTTTAGTGTTGTTTGGATCTCTACCGTTGGATTGAAATGGCTACTGCTATCTCAACCCTTGGAGCTGCCAACAAGGCACTTGTAAGTACTTATTACTCTCTCTGTCCCTTTGAATTTGTACACTTACTTTTTTTAGTTCGTCTGTTGATTTCCCAACGTTTCCGATTATAAAATTGTTTCCACTCGTTTAATTAATTAATTCTTATTCCCGTATTTTTTTGTCTTTTGGTTTCGTTTATATAATTCAAATTTTAAGTATGACTCTTTAGCCTTTTATGTCAACTCTGATGTCCAATTTATAATCGAAAAGTTAGAGAGTTAAAATTTTAGCTTATATTAGGATATTAGGATTATACCTTGAAATTAACATGATTAAGGGAGATAAGAGTAGGGTTTATTTATGTTTGTGATTTATAATTTCCAAACATATAATCAAAATCTAAATTTTTAGGCTTGCAGCCTATATACTATTACTATTTTCATAGTGCTATGTTTGTCTTTGGTTAGCCCTAATTAAGTTAAACAAGAGGTATATAATATATCTTGGAATCTTAACCATCAGCTTAAATTTTTGGTTGAGTTAGTTTTTAGTAATAATAAAAGGGTTATTTTATTGATTTTTGATAACAAAGTTTATATGAGATATTTGAGTAAAATTTATTATTATCAAAAATTTTAAAATTTTTAAAAATTTAGAAACTCTTAGTCTCATCATAAACCAACAAGAAATATTTGAAGATAAAACTATACATTAAATTAAAGTGGGCCATGTTGATAGATACATAAAAGCATTATTAGTGCATCATATGTGGGTGAACTTGTGCCATATATTGTAAAAGTCATGGATATTAAGTTATAAGATTTTTTTTTTTATCATGACCCTGTTTTAGAACTTAGCAATCAAGGTCATAACAAAAATTTCTCAAAAAGAGTTTTAAAGTTTTAAAATTATTATTTATCTTATTAGAGAAATGCATACATTGTTGAGTAATATTAACACTAACGTAATTCATATAATCTATTACTTTTTATATGTGAGCCATTTGAGTTAATAGTGTGGATGCAACGTATTCATGTTATTCTCATACATAATGTAAAATATTCTACTTAAAATGACAAGCAATAAAATTTAAACTTAAAATCTTGCCGTATACGAGTCATTAACTTTTACACTTATCGATTGAGGGGCTACAATCAATGGCGGAGCCACATTAGGTCACCCGGGGTCATGTGCCTCTAGGCGTTTTTTTCTATAAAATATTTAACGTAGACTTTTATATTGGTAAGAGTAAAAGTGTAAAATTAATACTGAAGTCGTTTGTTGATAAATACTCCCTCATTTTAGTAATTTTGTCTTATTTATTTATTTTATCTCATTTTTTTTGATTAGGTTCGTTAATTTCATTTGTTCAATTTCTTTTTGTGGTATGTCGTATTTAAAATTCTAGCAAATAAAAGCAAAATAGTTGTTAATTTTTCAAATAAAACTCTACTGAAATCTCGTCCACTAGTTAGTGCCCCTGGGACTCCGGACCCTAAATCCGCCACTGACTACAATTATCTTTCTATCACAAAGACGCTCGTTTCATAATTCTTGTGCAAAGCTCTTGTCTAACGGGTAAAACCAAGCCGAGGAAGTATCTCGAAAAATAACACTTATTGGTGACAAAAAAATGTGAAAAGCCCATTCAAAGTACCCCTGCTAAGTGCTAATAAGTCTAAATGTGTGCAGAGGCGCTAAGTTGACAAATTCTTTAAAGGCCGTGTTATTTCAAAAATTATAATATTTTTCTAATAATATTTTGTATGTTTAAACACATATATAACATATACTATGTATAATTGTCAAGGAATCAACTCAACCAAAAGCTTAAGCTTATGGTTGAGGCCCCAGGATATGTTATATACTCTAACACGCCCCCTCACACGAAAGCCCTTTGGGCTAGAAGTGTGGATGCAGCACATGCCCTCCTCATACATGACGCTAATATTCCACTTTATATGAGGGGTTGTTGAGACCTCTTGTCACTCTGGCTTCTGATACCATGTCAAGGAACCAACTCAACCAAAAGCTTAAGCTTATGGTTGAGGCCCGTTGAGGCCCCATGATATGTTATATACTCTAACATGCAGTATATGCTGAGAACCTTTTCTCATTGTGTGATGTATGTGTAATGTGCAGTTGAGCAAGAATGGGTCAAATGTAGGAGCAACAGTCCCAACATCAGCATTCAAGGGGTGCAGCTTAAAGAAGCACAACAATGTGAGATTCCCAAGCAGCTCCAGCTCCAGGGGCAGGGCTTCTTCCATGACTATCAAAGCTTCCGACTACGACGAGAAAAAGCAGACCAGCAAGGACAGATGGGCTCATTTGGCCACCGATCAGTCCGACGATCAGCTCGACATTCGTCGTGGTAAGGGTGCTGTCGACACCCTCTTCCAAGCACCCGACGGTATGGGTACTCATGATGTTGTTCAGTCTAGCTGGGAATATGAAAGTTCTGGTATTAAAAAGTATGTCATCAACTTTTACTCATCGTTCTAGGGCCTTAATCATTAGTTTAATCTTTTGGTTGAGTTGATTCCTTGACATGGTATTAGTGTCAGCGTGCCAAGAGGTCATCGTGAAATATTCAGCGCCTATATGTATCCACACTTCTACCCTGATGGGGTCTCGTTTGAGGGGGAGTGTTAGAGTATATAACATATCTTGAGGCCTCAACCATCAGCTTAAGTTTTTGGTTGAGTTGGTTCCTTGACATAACATATTCTGGGGCCTCAATCAGCTTAAGCTTTTTGTTGAGTCGGTTCTTTGACATGGTATTAGAAGTCTGTGTGATAAAAGGTCATGGGTTTATATCTCAATCATCCCTTATTTAAAGTGGATTGTTCAACGGTAGGTATGTATGAGGAGAGTTTGAACTGAACTCACAATTTTTGCCCAAAGGGCTTTCGTGTGAAGAGGCGTATTAGAGTACATGATATATCATGAAGCCTCTAATATCAGTTTAAGCTTTTAATTAAGTTAATTTCTTCACGATTCTAATAATATACTACTAGGTATGTATGTTGGTAGTTTAAGTTAGACTAATTTCAAGTAAATGATTTATGGGATTTGTGAATTTTGTTTAGGTACAATTTGGACAACATGTTGGGTGACTTCTACATTGCCCCTGCTTTCATGGACAAGCTTGTTGTTCACATTACCAAGAACTTCTTGAACTTGCCCAACATCAAGGTACATATATACATATACTAATTTTCGTTAAAGGCAGTATTGACCATGTGTAAGGTGTTCGACTGTACATAACTTTAAAAACTAAAAGTTTTTATTCTACTATGTCCCATTGTAATAACATCAAATTGGTGTGGAGTGGTGTGGTTATAAGAAAATATAGGACGTTGTTTTAGACTTTTAGTGTAAGAAGTTCGATATTTGAAGAAGGGGCAAATTAATTTGTACGTTTGTTATTAAGAGTGGGTATAAATGTATAAATGAGATTAAAATACGATGGTAACTGGTAAATTATATTTCCAAATAAGAATATAAAGAAAAAGGGTGGAACAATTGAAAATAGAAAATAAAGCAATCTAAGAGGAATAACAATTGTATTACTTGATTTTAAGCCTAAATTTGAAAAAAAAAAAAGTGAAATAAATAGGGATTTAATGACTTATTGTGTATTTTTACTCACGCCTGATTGTAAATTGAGTTAATAATATATTAATTGTCATAAATATTGTGATTAGGTTCCACTTATCTTGGGTATTTGGGGAGGAAAAGGTCAAGGAAAATCCTTCCAATGTGAGCTTGTGTTTGCCAAGATGGGAATTAAGTAAGTCCTTAATAAACTCCTCCATTAATTCCTTTAATTTGTGATGCTAATCTTATAAGATTATTGATTAATTACAATTATAATGACTTTGTTTAACAGCCCAATTGTAATGAGTGCCGGAGAATTGGAAAGTGGAAATGCAGGAGAGCCAGCAAAGTTGATTAGGCAAAGGTATAGAGAGGCTGCAGACATCATTGCCAAGGGTAAAATGTGTGCACTCTTCATCAATGATCTCGACGCTGGTGCTGGACGTCTTGGAGGAACCACCCAATACACCGTTAACAACCAAATGGTTAACGCCACCCTCATGAACATCGCTGACAACCCAACCAACGTCCAACTTCCTGGTATGTACAACAAGCAAGAGAATGCCCGTGTCCCCATCATTGTCACTGGTAACGATTTCTCCACCTTGTACGCTCCCCTTATCCGTGATGGTCGTATGGAGAAATTCTATTGGGCTCCCACTCGTGAGGACCGTATTGGTGTTTGCACCGGTATCTTTAGGACAGATAACGTCCCTAAGGAGGACATTGTCAAGCTTGTTGACGCCTTCCCTGGCCAATCCATTGGTATGACTAACATTCTAATACATGTGTTTCGATCTTTTTAGTTTTGCAAACTTGTTAATATACCAATTTAGTCCTTATTAACAAGCTATATATTAAGATTAATTGATAAATAGTGCTAAAAAGTAAATAAAAACTTAGAGTAAAATAGAAGTATAAATTTTGTTGCTCTGATACCACATCAAATAAAATTAGTGTTATAACATGGCTGATGATTTAAACTTGTAGACTTTTTTGGCGCCTTGAGGGCACGTGTATACGACGATGAAGTAAGAAAGTGGGTGTCCGGAGTAGGAATCGAATCAATTGGAAAGAAGCTCGTCAACTCAAGGGAAGGACCACCAACCTTCGAGCAACCAAAGATGACCATTGAGAAGTTGATGGAGTACGGAAACATGTTGGTGCAAGAACAAGAGAATGTGAAGAGAGTCCAACTTGCTGACAAGTACTTAAGCGAAGCTGCTCTTGGTGATGCTAACAAAGATGCCATTGAAAGTGGAAATTTCTTCGGTTAAGTGCCCTTAACTTTGAGGTTTGCTCTCTTGTGAATATGTAGCAAATACAAGGTAAAGATATATCGGGAAATTTCATATCGTGACTCTAAGTTTTCGACTGCTCCAACCGGTAAACGAACATTTTTAAAATTCGTATGGTGGTCCTAATCTTTCAACTTTTCCACGTTTTGGTAGACAAAATGTTAAATTAAGTACTCATTTCAAATAGATTTTCAAAAAAGTGTCCCTTAAAGTTGGAGCGTTTGTTAATGAAAAAATGTCGTTATGATGGATAATAATAATATCGTAAATTTAACAAAAAATCTTTTGTCCAGCAAGTGGATAAGCTAGAAGCTCATGGTCAACAATTCGAAGTTACTACGTGAAATTTCCCAGATATATTTTGTAAAACTATAAATTTTTTGACTGGGCGCATCTCTCTTTACTCTCCCTTGGGGAACGGGTATGATTTATCCGCATCTTTTAGGAAAAAAAAAACAAAACCCCACCCAGACTCTACCTTGTGCGTAATACTGGGAGCGTCCTTTACGTTTACCTTTATAAATTTTTTAAAAAAAGAAATATTGTTTATGATGCAATCAGGTGGCCAAGCAGCTGTCCAGCAAGGTAAAATACCAGTTCCTGAAGGTTGTACTGACCCAAATGCGGCAAATTTCGACCCAACTGCAAGGAGTGATGATGGGAGCTGTTTATACACTTTCTAGGCTTTTTTATTTTCTTTTCTATTTTTTGTGTTTTTATTAGTTTAATTAATGAGAAAAAGGGGAACAAATTTATGTTTGCCTTTATGAAATGGAAAGATTATAATAATAATAATAATAAATAAATTATTATTATCATTCCATTATACATCGTTTTTTTTTTGGTTTGTTAGTTACTTGTTTTTATGTAATTTGTGTTAGCATTCACCATCTTGTTCTTCAATTTGTAAAATGGATTATTTGGGTATTCTTAATTACCCTTTTCTCTTTATTATCTTGTCTATTTTTTTCATGTCTATTTTTTAGGCCTAAATCTAAATAAAGTAGTCATAATGTCATCGTGTTACATTGTTTAGTAATTCTAGACCAATGGCGAATTCAGAAAAAAAAAAAAAAAAAAAAAAAAAGTGATGTCAGTTTAAGTAAAAATGCGTTTATTGGTTTTGAACCCTGGTCACTTATGTGGAACTAGAGGTGTTCATTCAGGTCATCGGTTTGATTTCGGGTCGGATTAAAATCGGGTTTTGTGTTTACATTGGTTTTTACATAATTGTAGATCTATTTTTAAGTCGGGTTAAATCGAGTTCGGTTATAAAGTCGGGTGTCTATCGGGTCATCAGGTCTGATTTCAACACCTCTATGTGGAACACAATGCACTAATAGTAACCTGCTCAGTTAGAGTATATGTAATATTTAATTTTATTTTGAATTTAAGTGATGTCAACTGACCTTAGTGACATCACGCTCAGTTGACATCACGCTAGATCCGACATTGTTCTAGACTACACTTGTGTAGACTATCTCGAATTCACAAAGGCTAAGGTGGGATTTAGCTATTCAAAATTAATCCAATTAATAATCAAAATTAAATATCACTTGACACAATCTGAAATAACTCGTTTATAAAAATCAATTAAGATATTTCTATATCCTTAAAGAATTGAAATTAACCTGATTTGTAATATTATTTTTGAAGTTTGCTCAAACATGTATACTTCTAAATAGGAATTAGGAGGATATCCAATTGTATATGAGACACATAACTCTAGTTTTCTTTGCCCACTAATAAGCAATAAATTGGGAGCCAAAACAAGTAATTACATTACCAACACACTAGGGATGTGCCCTATACACAGGGCTGGCCCTAGATAGTTCGGGCCCCGGGCGAAATGACATATTGAGGCCCTTTTTCTTTACAATTTATTAACTATATAGACCTTATATAACCATTAATTTTGTTTTTTTGACATGGAGCCCTGGACGACGACTCCTTTTGCCCACCCTTAGAATCAGCAGTTTTAATACATGTTGGCTTAGGAGAAAAAACAAAAAAACAACAATTATATTAGAAATGATTTCATTATCTTGTCTTGTAGAAAAATCTCATCTATACCACACATCACTTCAAGCTAACTACCACAAGACAAGCTATAAGAACCACAATTATTATCCTCATCTCAACACACTAACCATACAAATGAAAATCTCCCTACACCTCAAAATAAATTCTTTAAATTAAAAATAAATAAAAGAAAATGTTGAATGTTATTGTTGATAGAAACTAAATTGGGCAAAACAAAAGGAAACAACACTATCAAAATGATGAGGTTTGGTAACTATTTTTATTGTGTTTGTATTTGTTAAGTTATTACTAGGAGAATAATGCAAGAAGCACATTTTATAGCAATTGGTTAATGGCACTAGGAATTTAATAATCACAAATTCTTACTTGAGACTGTCTTTATAAAAGACGCATTTCAAATGGGCCGGCTCATTATTAATAAAAAAACAACTAGGTTATAATACCAACTTTAATAGGTTATAACACCAACTTTAAATATCAATTTTAATAAGTTATAAAACCAACTTTAATAGGTTATAACACTAACTTCAATAGGTTATAACACTAACTTAAAAAAAATTATTAACGTAGAAATACGAAATAGAAACTCGTATAAAAGGTTATTAATATGTTTAACACAAATTGTTGTGATGTTTTGGGAGACGGATTCTTCGTGAGACACATTAGATATACATGCTACATAGTCTAATTAATATAATTAAAGAGAAAATAAAAAGGTGATGTTCTTATTTTTAAATCGTCTCATTGAGAGACGGTCTCTCACAAAAATAATTGTATGTTCGAATATAATATTCCGTATTTCACAAAGTACATATTGAACTCAAACTGCGAAACAAATTAGCACAGCCTACCAAAGGCCTCGTGGGCCTGGGCTTTGCTAAAATACGGGCAAGAGATTTTGGACTAACAAATACTCCCTCCAATTCAAATTTAATGTCCACTTTGGATTTGGACCGCATTTTAAGAAAAATGCTAGTGGTGCATTTTAAGTGATTATAATAATTGGAAAGATCGTAGGTGGAGTATTTAAGTGATTATAATAATTGGAAATGTGGTAGGTGGGGTATTTTAAATAATATAAGTTGGGGTAGTTGGGGGTATTTAGGTAAAAAATCTTTGCAAAAAATAGAAAGTGGACAGAGTGACTTTACTAAATAAGAAAAGTGGACATTTAATTTGAATTGGAGGGAGTATCATCTTACTCGAACACAATACCAGCAAGTTGTGTATGAGACTGTTTTACCATGAAACGAGTTTATATAATTAGTTTTCTTTTTAATTCATCATTTTAAAATATTAGAAGTGAATCGGTGATAATTATTATAAGGTCATTACTGATCACTCTAAAACTATAAAAAGAAAACTCTTTAAATGACTATCTCATGATTTAAGAATTTGTATAAGGTTATAAGAAATCATTTTTATAATAGTAAATATATATGAGGTCAGTTTGATAGAGATAGTCTCACCATAAAATCATTTCATTTTCAAATTTGTGAATGCAATATGACTTGGTACCTCTCCAATTATTTGGACTAACAAATATCATCTTACTCAAATATTGTCTCTTTTTTTTTGTTCAAAAGACTATCTCATTATAAAATGAGTTTATATAATTGTGGAAAGTTGACGGTCTATGCATTAATTAAGTCTAAATTTAAAAAATAAGTGTTTAATATCTAAAGTGGATGTTTTAAGTTTTAACTAATTTATTTGGTCTATAATTTAAACTTAACTGGTAGTGAGACTATCTTAAATGAAGATTTGCGTACATTTTAATATTTAATGATGATAACATTTGTTTTGTTGCTTTTTAATTTTTGTAAAAGGTTTGACATTTGTGTAATTAATGAAATCGTCTTAAATTAGAATTTTTGTACTTAGTATCCAAACTGATGATCACTATTCACTGATTAAAAAATAGATTACTTCTATGGATATGTGTGATATTGAAAGTGACTCATACAAGACGAATTGAAATTTGAATAAACTTAATTATCTTGTGATGAGACCGTTTTAAATAAGAACTTGTGTAATAACATTTGTTTAGTCGCTTTTCATATTTACATTTGTAACACTTTGATTTTGTGTACTTAATGAGCGTCTTAAATGAGAATTTATGTATTTTATATCAATGATTACTTTTCATATGTAAATTTGTAATAATTAATCATGTCTTATGTTGAGACGATCAAGGTCGATCCTAGATATTTTAGAGCACTGAGTGAAACAGTATATTGGGGTCTTTTTCCAGTGCAATTTGTAACCTATATGGACCTTCTACGACTAGGGGTGTGCAAAGTGAGACCGGACCGGACCGGTTGCATCCAGTCCGATCTCTGGGTCTTACATATTTGACATTCCGGGTTTCCGGTCCGATCCGGTCTAAACCCAGAAAAATCCGGGTTGGACCGGATGAGACCGGATGCACATAAAAAAAGATTTTAAAAAAGTGAATAATATTTACAATTATTATGTATATACTAATTTAAAGGGCTTTAAATATTTTATTTTCAACACAAAACAATTTTTTAATTCAAATATTTTAATTTTATAATAATTAATTTGCTAATTATTTTTAAAATTTTCATTTTTTTAATATATTTTTGGCATAAAATATTATTTTCAGTCTAATCGGTCCAAACCCCAACCGGACCGGATGGAATCCGGGTTAGACCGGACCGGCTGGAACTGGTCCAACCGGTTTCGGTCCGGTCTGGTTCGAGTTTGGACCCTTGAACACTCTTATCTACGATCATTAATTTTGTTTTTTTTTAACATGGAACTCTAGACAACGACCCTTTTTGCCCAGCCTTAGTGCCGACCTTCGAGACGATATTATATGGATAACAAACTTTTTGGTTTGAAAAAATTAAAAACATGATCCATACATGTCGTAAATAGTTTGAAGAAGCAATCTAAGCAACGATTATTGACCAGAATATGTGGGAATATCTCTAATTTCTTTTTAAAAGAGAAATTGATTAGTCAATTGTAATCATTTTATATTGGATTATTATTTTTTATTTTTATAGTGGTTCTACTGGTACGTGTGCTGTTAGTTGTTGACTATATGATGCTGATATTCATAATAATAATAAGTCAACGATAAGTATAAATTTATTAAGCAAGAAAATAATGGACTACCTCATTTGTACGTTTTAGTACCACCTAGAAAGACTTCCTACAAAAATAAAATAAAACAAAAAAAATTTTAAAAATTCATAAAGTTAAGAAAATTAAATTCTCAAAATAAGTGTTTTTGTGTCCGAACATAAGATCAGTTCATTCATTGTTACTAACCGTAAATAAGAAAAAAATTACGACTTTGTTAATTATTACGTGCTAATAGCGAACAAAAGAAATACAATATCATAACGTTTGAAAGGACAACAAGTTAAAAACAATCAACTGCATATATTTACTGTTATGAACAATGTACATGTTTTTATTTTTAATTTTTTTTGTCCTTTTAATCTCATGACTCCATCTTAGATATATAGATGTAGTTAAGAATTGAATTATCGTGAATTTGAACTAAAAATACTATGAATTTCATTAAAGTAGGTTCTTAGTGCTTAATCATACATCTAATATAAAACTTTGACTAATAATTCTATAGTGCCCTTAAATACACACACCAAAAAAAGAGAAATTCTACCTTTACTATGAAGCTAAATAAAGTGGTTTCTTATTGCTTAATTAAAACGCTAAATTATAATCATTCATGTTATTTAAATGTACATAAATGTATAATTTGGGTTACACAAAATCTCACAATAGACGGTCTATAGGATAGACCACAAAATTGGGCCAGCCCATTTCCCTTAACTGATTTTTTTATTATCATATTAATTATATTATGTTATAATCCTAAATGTAAGGTATTATAACCTCGAATATACTATTCTATAACCCCAAATATAAGTTATTATAACCCCAAATAATTTATTATAACCCCAAATATACTATGTTATATTTTGGGCTGGGCTTCATGGATTCCGTCTATAGAATAGACCGTCTCCTATGAGACTTACTATTTGGGTTAAATGATGATCTAATTATAAAATATATAGGAGTATTTGTTATTAATGAGTTGGACTTCACTACTTCTTGATATTTATTAGTAATAGATAGTTTATCCGATTATTAGATACAATACTTGCTTTGTTAATTGTTCCATAATTTTCTATAAGTACAAAACTTGTGCGAATTAAGAAAATAAGTGTAATTTGTTCGAAACATGGAAAAATTAAATGAGTGATGGAATGAAAAACTAAATTAATACATCAATAAAAACTAAAGAAAAATATAAATTATAATACAAAGTAAAATAAAAATATAGAAAATTTTTTAAGAATAATAATGTAGCAAAATCGTAAACCAGAGAAAATAATTAGAAATGCTTTAATAAGTGAAACAACTAGTCTCTTGAGAGATTGTCTCTTTGACAGACGTATCATAAGTAGTCTAGCCCATTAAAATTTAATGTCTATTTATCGTATTCATAATGTCTATTTACATTATCCTTAATGCTTACTTACCG
Organism: Amaranthus palmeri; assembly: GCA_019776075.1. Taxonomy (NCBI): domain Eukaryota; kingdom Viridiplantae; phylum Streptophyta; class Magnoliopsida; order Caryophyllales; family Amaranthaceae; genus Amaranthus; species Amaranthus palmeri. The sequence goes on from JAAKBH010000394.1 coordinate 28,156, forward strand.
TGTCCTTAATGCTTATTTTCAATATCTTAAATGTCTACTTACATCATTCATAATGCCTATTATATTTTAAAAAATATATAATAAATCGGCCCAATTAAAAATGGTCTCTGAGTGAAAACGCCGCAAGTGTTAGGCGAGGGATACTAAAAAAATGGTCAAATAATTGAGGTGACAGAGAAACAAGCAATCTCGTTGCTTTTCTTAAAAAATCACAATTATTATTCTTTATGCATATTATAAGCTAATTAATCAAATAGAATACTAGGATAATGTGAGAGGAATCTTTTTACTAATGTGTGTCTTATATTCACATCATTCTTAATAATGATTAACTATACATTATACTTCCCCCGTTTCATAATACTTGCTACCGAGTGTAACATGTTGTGTAGGAAAATATCAAAATCAGTAGCAAGTATTATGGAACGAAGGAGGTAGATGGAGTACACTTTCAAATTAAAACATTTACACTATCAAAAACTCCTAATCAATAAGCATGATTTGTAAATCATCACAAAAAGATAATAATAATAACAATAATAATAATAATAATAATAATAATAATAATAATAATAATAATAATAATAATAATAATAATAAAATAATAAAAAAAGACAACCTAAAATAACAAAACACCCATCCTATTAAATCCTACCACAAAAGGTAATTTGTTAACCTCACCAATAACCGTTATTTACTTAGACCTTCTCTTTACTCTATCTATACATACAATATATAGCATATTAGGAGTTTTATTTGTCGGCTTAATTATTAAAATTTTAGTTGATATCATTTCTTGACATAATATCAGATCGTCAATATTACCTAAGTTTAAAAGACTCTTATATAAGAAAGCATGATAGCGTACGTAAAATATTCAGAAATTGGTGCACAAACATTTTTTATCCGCGTGCGCGCTGAGTTCAAGCTTCAAATTTTTTCTTCAATATTTAAAAATGCGTAACTTAATTGATTTTAGTATGTAGATTAAATTAACGTGTATAAGTGAGATTATTATAGTAGTTGAATTTGTTAATTTTATTTTTATAATAGTAATTTAATTCTTATCATCATGTATTGAAAAAATAAATTTATTCACCCTTTATCTTTAGATATTGGGGTGTTTGGCAATTGGCTGTTGGCTGTTGGCGGTTGGCTTTTTTAGTTGGCTTGTTTGACCAGTTGGAAATGTTGGCTGTTTTTATAGGCTTTTAAGCTAGCTTAAAAGCTAGCTATTTGTGGAGATATTTGGTAAATTTGAATGTTGGCTGTTGGCTGTTTATTAGAGAAAAAGTGGGCCAACAAGCCAAAAGCCAACCCAAAAAGCTAGCTGGAGTAGCTTTTTCATTTTAGCTTAAAAGCCAGCTTTTCAGCTGCTTTAAAAGCCATTTACCAAATACTTTTTTTGGCTGTTTGACCAACCAACAAGCCAAAAGCCAAAAGCCAACCAAAAAGCTAAGTGAAAAGCCGATTGCAAACACCCCAATTCTCTAGCTTATTTTTTGGGTTGGAATAAAAAAAGTTAGAGATTTCTATATTTTTATTATCAAAATCTATGAGAATAAACTTGCAAACTACAAATAAAATTCATCATACATAGAAAAATGCAAATAAAAATAAAATAAGAAAACTTTTAAAAGTTAGGAGTAGAACACAGGCAACGATTTTTGACCAAAATTTGTGTGTATGACTCTCATTTCCCAATATACAAGAAATTAATTGGTCAACATTCATGATCATATAATTATTTATAAATTTATACTTCCTCCGTCTCATTATTTTTTCTACATTTCACTTTTTACGCATTCCAATATGTTATTTTGTTTATTTATATCGTGAATTATACAAATTTAAAAATTATAACAAGTTAATATAACGAAAGTATGCGATTAGACGATTCAAACAAAAACCCACTTGACTATATTATTACTTACACACTAATTGCAATATACAAAATAAGTTTGAACGATAAATAGTGCAAATAATCGAAATGTAGAAGTATTTCGGAACGAAGGAAGTATATTTATTGACCATTCATATACTTAGGTAGAGGTGTTCAAAATAGACCCGATGACCCGATAGGCACCCGACTATATAACCGAACCCGATTTGACCTGACTTAAAATTGGATCTACAATTATGTAAAAACCAATGTGAACACAAAACCCGATTTTAAACCGACCCGAAACACTTGACCTGAAATCAACCCGGTAAACTGAATGAACACCTCTAGCTTAGGGATAGCAGTATTAGCTAGTGACGTATGCATGGCTGTGTGCTACTAAGTCAACGATTTATTTTTTAAAAAAATAAGCCGATATTATCCAAAAATAATTATGAGCCGATATAATTGTAAGTCAAAGATACATTTTTAATAATGGGCATTTATATTTATAAGTCAACGATGAAACTAATGAATCAACAAGTTGATCGACTTATATAAATAAATAAATATATACCTTCATCTTCATCCTCCATCAGAATCTTAATTTTTAAGCGGGATACTAAATTAAAGACTATAAGTCAAAAAAAAATAAATTAAAGACTATGGCTATAATATGGCTATAATATGGCTATAAGTTAATGAACTAGTTGATCGCAAAATAGTTTTCATAAGTTGAATATACTGAATATCTTTGGACGGTCTAATAATTTAAAAGATAATTATAGGGTACCTAAAGAAAAATATTGAAAAGAGTAAATAAGTTATTTTATACTCCTTCCGAATCATTTTAGTTGTCTCATTTTCTTATTTGGCAAAATCATATTAATTATCCCGTCTCTATTTTTGTCTACTCCCTCCGTCCCTTATAATTTGCAGCATTTTTCATTTTCGTCCGTCCTACTTAAATTGCAACATTTCTATTTTTGGACTATGGCCCACCACTTTCTTTTAATCTTATCCATACATTTTAACTCTCTTTAAATTTCATCTACACAATTCATTATCTCTCCTCATTATTACCACTTTTTTAATATTTACTCATTTTCTCTCTGCTACTAACTCATGAGGACGGAGTAATATCTTTTTTTACCTAAATATCCCTACTTTTACTACTCCCAAAGTCATAATACCCAACTACCACCTTTACAATTAATTTTAATCAATTAAAATACATAACTACCACCTTTTTAATGGACCCCACACCACCCTTAATAACTGTAAAAACCCAAATGGCACATCTAAAATGATTGGAGTAATAATTTAGAAGGTTCTAAATTAATTAAGAAAATACAACAAATTTTAACAACTAATTTGGATATAATGTAGAAGTAATTCATTAAGAGTAGTTTTGGATTGAACTTAAGATACAATATTGATCATTATATTATGCCAAAAAAATTTCGCTTAAATGAGATTTGATAATTCAGATATTCATATACTTTGGTAACAAATAGAAAATTTCCCAAGCATATTTAATGATCTTGACCTACACAAACTCACTTGGTGAAAAAATTGGCCTAAAATTGTTTAATCTAGTTGTTCATTTTTATTATTTTTCATATCCTAAGGTCTAATTAACTTTAAAATAAGTCTATAGATTGAGTGTAAATCTAAAATGAATTAAAATAATTATAAAAGAAGTCTAACACGAGTCTGCAATAGATTATGGGTTGTGTCATTAATCGAGCGTTAGATAGCTCAAGGTCTAAATTAGACTTAGAAAGGATCTAGGTCAGATCAAATTCAGAAGTATTTAAATTCTAATCCATTTTTGAAATTTTTATACAAACATAAATATGTTTCATCTAAAATAATTAATACATACTCCCTCCGTCCTAATTAATTTGCAACATTTTTTATTTTGGTCCGTCCTGCAGAATTTGTATCAATTCTATTTTTAGATTATAACCCATTAATTACACTTTTAATCTCGTCTATACATTTTAACTCTCTTTTGATTTCATTCACATGTTAAATTAATGATCGGATTTGAGAAAGTCTTTAATAGAATCAATAAACTTTAGAAAAATTTGTATCTTAAAATGAATAAAAAATAATATGTTGAGCACTCCTATAATTAAAGAAAGAACCAACTTTTTGAAGGTTGGAATGTTTATCTTATTCTTCTCTACTGCTGTCTGCTAGTGGTATTGCTCCTGTCAACTATACTCCTCTACTACCTTCACTCTTTAGCACCTAGAATGTCCCCCTTCTTTATGGGCCCTACTAAACTTTCCATGTGAAACCTATTAAACTAGTTACTTGCTACTCAGTGTGACATGTTGTGTGAGAAATAATCCTATCAGTAGTTTGTATTATGAAACGAATGAAGTAAGATATTCTGGCACCTCAACTATGAATTTAAGCTTTTAATTGAATTAGTTCTTTGACATGGTATCAGAGGTCAATAAACCAACTCAACCAAAAACTTAAAATTAATGGTTCAAGTCCAATATCTTATACTTCCTCTAGTTTTTATTAATAAAAACTGAAGAAATTGTTCTTTATAAAAAACTAAAGAAATTACTATCTATAGCAAAATAAGATATCATTATCTATAGCAATTAATAAAAAACCGAGGAAGTTACTAAAACCACTTTTTCCTCATTTATACTATGTGAGAAATCATTTTTTGATAAGACTTATTCATAATTTCTCTTTTGATTCTCTTTTAAGACCATACCTTATTGAATTATAGATATAGTGATATAATTATAGGCATAAATCAATACTCATTTTCTCTTTCTTTCTCTCTATCCTTCCCTTACAAATCCAACTACCAAAATCTACTTCACAAATTACCCAACACCCACTAAGCTATGCTCAATCCAAAATGATTTCATCTCAACAAAATAGTGTTTCAATCTCTTCAAGCTTCAAACTTTTCTGGGTTATTCTCATCTTCCAATACCCAAATCTATCAAAAACCCAAGAACTTTACTTCAATGGATTCAAACATGCTAGTAACAACATTACCCTTAATGGGATTTCCAAGATTCTTGACAATGGCATCCTACAATTAACCAATGATACATCTAGACTTCTGGGTCATGCCTTTTACCCTCCTCCATTAAAACTAAAAACCTCAAAAACTGGTAAAGCTTTATCCTTTTCAACTGTTTTTGCTTTTGCACTTGTTCCTCAGTTTCAAACATTAGGTGGGCATGGATTTGCCTTTACATTTGCCCCTTCTAAAGACCTCCCTGGGGCCCTACCAAGTCAATATCTTGGCCTTCTCAATTCATCTGATAATGGGAATCTCACTAATCACATTTTTGCTGTTGAATTTGATGAAGTTCAGGATTTTGAATTCAAAGATATCAATGATAATCATGTGGGTATTAACATAAACAGTATGATCTCAAATGCTTCTGTTCCTGCAGCTTATTTTGTGGATGGGAATTCAACAGCTCAGAATATTACAATGAAAAGTGGTAAAACTATCTTATGTTGGATTGATTATGATTCTAATAAACATCAAATTAATGTTAGTCTTTCAATTTCATCTGAAAAACCTAAAAAAAGTATATTATCTTATGATATAGACCTTTCACCATATTTGGATGAGTTTATGTATGTTGGGTTTTCTGGGTCTACTGGTTTACTTGCTAGTTCACATTATATCATGGGTTGGAGTTTTAAGGTGAATGGTGAAGCTACCCCACTTGATTTGGGATCTTTGCCTACTCTTCCTAAACCTAAAAGGGCAAATTTTGGGTTGATTTTTGGGTCTTCAATTGGATCTTTGATTGCATTTTTTGTTATTGTAGGATTGATTGTTTATCTTGTTTGGTTGTATAAGAATAGGGATGTTATTGAGTCATGGGAACTTGATGTGGGTCCTCATAGATTTCCCTATCATGAGCTTAAGAAAGCTACTAAGGGTTTTAAGGAAAAACAACTAATTGGGTTTGGTGGGTTTGGGAGGGTTTACAAAGGAACTCTCCCAAATTCCAAAACTGAAGTTGCTGTTAAGAGAATATCCCATGAATCCAAACAAGGGTTGCAAGAATTTGTGGCTGAAATTGCTAGTATAGGCCGGTTGCGCCACCGGAATTTGGTGCAATTGCTAGGGTGGTGTCGGCGTAAGGGAGACTTGATACTTGTTTATGATTATATGCCTAATGGTAGTTTAGATAAGTATTTGTTTGATAAACCTATAATGATTTTGAGTTGGGATCAAAGATTTAATATCATCAAAGGGGTTGCTTCGGGATTGCTTTATCTACACGAAGGGTGGGAACAAACTGTTATACATCGAGATGTTAAGGCAGGTAATGTGTTGCTTGATGGAGATTATAATGGTAGATTAGGTGATTTTGGGTTAGCTAAGTTATATGAACATGGGTCTAACCCGAGTACGACTAGGGTCGTAGGAACACTCGGGTATTTAGCACCCGAGCTAACACGAACAGGGAAGCCAACATCAAGCTCCGATGTGTTTGCTTTTGGCGCTCTGATGTTGGAAATTGCTTGTGGGAGGAGGCCTATCGAACCCAAAGCATCGCCCGAAGAACTATTCTTGCTTGATTGGGTTTGGGATAGATGGAAAGAGGGTGCTTTATTTGATGTTATGGATCCTAAATTAAATGGAGATTACAATGAGATACAAGCAGGGATAGTTTTGAAATTGGGCCTAATGTGCTCAACTGAGGCCCCTGATTCCCGACCCTCGATGAGGCAGGTCGTGAGGTATTTAGACGGGGAGGCTACATTGCCGGCAGAATTGGGCCTTCCGGGTGGTTATAGTGGGAAAAGGAGCAGCCAAAGCAGTCGAAGAAACGGTGGTGGTACCGGAGAATTCGAGGATTTTGTACATTCATATCCTCCTACTGCTTCATATATGGATATTGAAGCTGGTTCAGTTTCTTTGTTATCTTTGTCTGGTGGAGAGGAAGGTAGATAGCCTAAAAAAACAGTTTTCTAACATGATTTCTTGTGTGTTTCAGATTCATTGTTCAATTTTTTGTTTGAGATTGATCTTAAATTATGTAATATTAGGGTTCATATATACTTGAAATCTTCATGTATATGTATATACATCTGATATTGTGTATCCTGTTCTTTCTGAGTTTAAGATTTACTAAGTTTGCACCATTTGGCTCATTATAGATCGTTTTGTGTCAAACTCAAAACCCAATTCAACCAAAAGGTTTTATCCGAAAGTTGAGGCCTCAAGAATCAAGATATGTTATATTCTCTCACGCGCCCCCACGAGGCCTCATGATCAAATTAATTAAACATCGCTTCTGCCGAGTCAATTATGTCGGTAACATTCATAAATTTTATGAAAATCATGTATTGAACACGCGTCTTAGACCTGCCAAAGCCGGGGCACCCAAAATAGCACAGTCGGGGCACCCACGAGTCTTAGACCCGCCAAAGCAATGGCCTTAGGCATCAACTGAAGCTCGAAAGTACATTGACTTGCAAGAAATGGCCAATAGCTAAATGAACACGCGAGTCCACCTTTTTGAACGATATTTGCATCGCATTCACACGATGTCTATCACTAATAGGATCCGACCAGCATTGTCAACCTTTGTATTTGAATTTATCAAGGAATCAAGTCAACTAAATGCTCAACTATGAGAATCATCCATCAAATGAATCTCACCAAAACCATCGAAATCTCAAACATAGTTGCATTGCTAGCCTTACATGGGATGAAACCCTATAAACTAGCTAAATTCCCTTTAATCCATAAACATTTCACAATGCTTTCAACTTGCAAGTCGGTCATTCAGCACTTATTATAAGAGATTGCAACACTTTTCATTTTAATTTAATCTTTAAACTGTGCTACATATTTTTTATAATGGTCTCATCACTTTCTCAAATTGTAATCCACATAGCTTTTCTCATTTTTACTCTCTTATTAAATTTACAACGCTGTTTACTTATCACAGGCAATTTTTTTTAGTATACGTGTAAGGGTGGGTTATTGCAAATTTGCAATCTCTCACACAAAAAGGAACATATTAATATCATCATCATCATACCTAGTGTATCTCACACATAGACTATATCTATGGTCAGGATCTGGAGAGAGAAGATAGACAGCTTCTCATACCCTATAAGGAGAGGACGGTCAAAAGAGTCCCGGCTCATAAGGGTCTTCAAAGCGAGGAATTAGCAAATATTAATATCAAATTCCAAATATTTCTAACATATTATAAATCACATAACAACTAGACACTATAGCATTAACAAACAGATCATAAACACTTAAACAGTATAATACTGCCTCCTATTCAAAATAATTATTCACTTTGGGTTTGACACAAATTTTAAGAAAATGGTAGTTGAAATATTTTAAGTGATTATAATAATTGTAAAGGTGATAGTTTTGGGAGTTTTAAGTGATTATAATAATTGAAAAGGTGGTAGGTAGGATTAGGATATTTTAAAGGGAAATTCTACCTGGTAAGCACCAGGTTTAAGGAAATTCACAAAATAGCTAATCTTATTTGCAATTCTACCAAATAGCACTCAAGTTATGCAAATTAAACTGCCGTAGCGTTATTACTCAAAAAACGTTTGTAATCCGTTAAATAGTGAAATTACTTAAATACCCCTGTTTTAATTCTTAACTTCCCTCCTATTTTATGCGTATTAATAGGATAATTTGAATGCTTATACCTGGCATCAAACATCCCATCATCATTAATAGTTAACTTCCCCATTCATCTTCTTCATTCACGCTTCAAATAACCCCAAAGAATCGATCTTTTGCTTGGATTTCTTGTTGGATTATCATCAACTGTAGTTGGAGACGATTTAATGTAAGTTTTCTTTCCTCTTTTTTGTTCCTCTGTTTTGGGTTTTTTTTGGTTTAATTTCAATCGTTTTTTTGTTGATTGATGTTGTTCTAGAAATTAGGGTTTATAAGTTGTTTATTGCATGTTGCTGGGTTTTGTTTCGTTTTTTTTTCTAAAGTATTAGGGTTTTTTGTTGATTTTCCTCATTTGTTTTTTGTGTTAGAATGGATGATCGTGTTGTTTTGAGATTTCAATGGAATGATGTTATACAAGATTTAATAGTCTATGATAAAGATAGGGAGACTCTGTTAGATTTAATTTTAGACTGGAAAGCTGAGTGCTTAAAGGCTGGAAAGGAGATGCCTTTGCAACCTCGATTTTACTACATGTTTAACAATGAAATTCAATGGCTTGATTGGGATAATGACTTGTTTACTATGTTTGGGAAGTTACCTGTTGAGGAGTTGATAGTTGTTTATGTCATTGATATTGGAGTTGAGACAAAGTTGATGAATTCTGTGCGTAGTTTAAAGAAATTACAGGATCCTAATCCTCCACAACCTTTAAAAGTTGTACACCCAGAAGAACCCATTGAATTATCAATCACTGATCCTACTCCTGTACAGCAAGAGGTGGATCCTGATCATAATCCAATTAACCCCCCCCCCCAATCAGAACAGTCCCAGAACTACCCTAATACACAATTGATGCAGCTGATCCAAAGTTCAAGTTTAGAAAGGCTTTGTTCTGGAGGGCAGCAAATGCTTCTTCAAAGTTCAAGTTTAGAAAGGCAATGGAGGCAATTGATGCAGCTGATCCAAAGGCTAGGGAATGGTTGGCTGACATTGGTGATCAATCAAGATGGACCAAGCATGCATTTGATCCAACAGTATGCTGTGATGAAAACAAGACAAATTTTGTGGAGAGTTTTAATGCTACACTTGGTGTTGAGAGGAGCAAACCTGTTTTAACTTTGCTAGAAGGTATATTCTGTTTTAATGCATTTGATTGTTGGCTATTATGCTGTGAATTGATTGTTGGCTATTATGCTGTGAATGGTTATTTGTATTTGATTGTTGGCTATTATGCTGTGATGAAAACATTTGCTGTGAATGTTGTTTGAACAGGTATTAGAAGAGTAACCATGGTGCGCATGGCTACAAGAAAAGAAAGGAGTGAAAGCTGGAATGATGACGATGTATGTCCAAACATATGTACTAGAGTCCAAACACTAATTTCTGACTCTAGGACATGTAAGGCATACAAGTCAGGAGATGGATATTATGAAGTCAGAGATGGCAAGTCCATATTGCCAGTGAGCCTAACTGAGAGGACATGTTTGTGCAACACTTGGCAAATCACAGGGATTCCTTGTAAACATGCTGTGAGGGCTATACTACATTCCAATCAAGATCCACTCAAGTTTTGTAGTGAGTGGTACAGCTGCAAGACATACAAGGAGGCATACAAGCAAACCATTAGGACAATTCCAGACACAGACCACTGGCCAGAGAGAGAAGGTCCTGTGATAAAGCCTCCTCCATTGAAGAGAAGCATTGGACGACCTGCTAGGAATAGAAGAAGAGCAGCTGATGAAGAAAGAAAAGGGAAGAGGTCTACCACAGTGAAGTGCAGTAGGTGCAAGGAGTATGGGCATAATGTGAAAACATGCAAAGGAGGATTGACATCAAAGCAAAAGAGGAAGAAGACAGCAACTGAAGGTCCATCTTCACAGCCTGCTGAACCTTCAAAAAGAAGTAGACCAATGACAAGAGCATTCTGTTCACAGCCTGTTATTAGGGGTTAAGAGGAAGAAGACAGCAATTGTAGTTTGATGGTATTTTGGGTTTGTTCATATATGAAAGAAAACTTAGTTTATGTATGCTTTTAGGATGTTATGTATGCTTTTGGGGAAGACAGCAATGTGTAATGTATATAAGTAGTAATGGATGTTATGTATGCTTTTGGGGAAGACATTATATATGTACTGTTTATGTATGTTTTTGGGGAAGAAATTAATGGATGCTAATGATAATTTAGCTTTTGCAAGATAGTTTGAATAACTTAATAATATTGCTTTCATTGATTAGCTTACAACAGTAATATTACAAAAGAAAGCTTCTTTTGAAGCAGTAAGTACTTCATTAGCTTACAATAATCCAAAATACAAAGTACATTAAAAAACCCCCAAATCAACATCTTAATTCTTAATAATAATTACAAGAATTAAAAGACCAACAATAATCATAATCTTCATCATCATCTGCAACTGCTTGATTTGCTTACTTTGAAGCAGTAACTCTGATTCAATTTGGGAAGATATTTCATCTCCATAATTATGAAAAACCATTTGTCTTCCATATCTGGTCAAGTCTTCTTCCTTGACCCAGCTAAAAAAGGAACAAGCTTTGCATTTATAGTATAATCTCAATGGGTTACTACTAGAATCAGAAACCCTAATTTCCAAAATCCGTCCCTGAAGACCATTCCCACACCTGCATCTAACAAGGCGAATCTCTTTAACATCCATGTCTGTCGCCAAAATTGGAGGTTTGGAAGAAATTTTGGAGTGTGTTGATGTTGAAGACATGCTGTGATAAACCTTCAAGCTTTAACAATGGAGGATTGAAAGGAAATGCGAGTTCAAGTCAGGAAGAAGACCCTTTATTAAGAATTAAAACAGGGGTATTTAAGTAATTTAAGCATTTAACGGATTATCAAACGTTTTTTAAGTAATAACGCTACGGCAGTTTAATTTGCATAACTTGAGTGCTATTTGGTAGAATTGCAAATAAGATTAGCTACTTTGTGAATTTCCTTAAACCTGGTGCTTACCAGGTAGAATTTCCCTATTTTAAATAATATAAGTTGGGGTAGTTGGGGTATTTAGGTAAAAAATCTTTGCCAAAAATAAAAAAGTAGACTAATAACGAAAATGGACAATATTTTTGAAGAATAGGAGGGAGTAATAAATAACTAATGGATTATAATGAAAAAAATTAAAAATTACAATAGAGTACAACAATCCATCAAAAAATTTAACAAAATAAAGTAATTAAAAAGTAAAATTAAATACACAAATTCTTGCTATAGACCATCTATAGCATAGACGGGTAAATATGAATCAGCTCATTTATTAAATAAGTAACCAAACAGTCGTGTCAGTCATTGGACAGGCTATTGAGAGAATTGTCTATCCATACACGGTCTCTCAAAAAAATTCTCTCAAAAAACCTTCTAAATCAAATAACACTTGAAAAAGCGCCCACTATTTTCTTTAGTTACTTGTTTTGTAGAGTCGTAATTCGTAAAACTCATAACAGGAGAAATCCCAAGATTCTGGCTTTGTAAGTTGATTTTTTTTGTATGTATGTAAATAATTGGAGTTTTTTTTCTTTTCGAATTCAGTTTATTAAGCGTAAAAGATAAAATCTTTGGCTTATTTATTTAGGGAAATGCCGAAATGATAATGATGAAGTTTTGAAGTGGTTTACATGAAATGGGTAAGATAATTAATTAATTAAATGCAACCTATTTAATAATGTTGAATGTTGTTATTCATTGTTATTGAGATTATTGAGGTGCTAAAGTGAAAAACTGGTTACTGTTTGTGGTGGGCAATTTTATTTATTGATTTGCACAACAGGTGTTTGATGTATTGCCTCAATGACATGCTCATCAGCTTGATTTTCCCATATATGTACCTTTTTCTTTTTGGAGGAACATAGCTTCCTATGTTTTTGCTTCTAAAGGTGTTTAGACCACAGGTGAAACTAGCACTTTGGACTTTATGTAAGGGAAGGCAAAAATTTCCATATGAACATAAAAAAGGATTTTTGAGGGGTTGAAAATTGCTAGAAATATAGATTATTTGAGCGATTTTGTTATGTTGTCAGCGAGACTTGTGAGTATTGTAACTCATAAGTAGAGTTAAAATATTTCGTTGACCAAATACCCACATACTTCCTCCGTTCCAAAATACTCGATACATTTCGATTTTGTGCACTATTCATCGTTGAAGCTTATTTTACATATTGCGACTAATGTGTGAGTAAAAATATAGTTAAGTGGGATCTTGTTTGAATCGTCTAATCGCATGCTTTTATAATATCAAATTTTTATAATTTTTAGATAGGTGTAGTTTAAGATATTAATGATCAAAATTGTGCGTTGGATTGCGTAAAAAAGTGAAATGTTGCAAGTATTATGGAACGGGGAAGTACATATTATATACTACATTTTCTGTTAGAGTATATAGCATATTCTAGAGTCTCAACTATTATCACCTTAAGCTTTGAGTATATAACATATCCTGGGCTTAACCATCAACTTAAGCTTTTGGTTCAGCTGGTTTTATGACATGGTCAAATCCAACATAATATTTAGTGCTAGGTAGTAGGTATGATGAGCTTATGTGCTGCATCCACAATTCTAGCCCATAGGGCTCTCGTGTGAGAGTGTATTAGAAATATATAACATATCATGAGCCTCAACCATCAGTTTAAGCTTTTGATTGAGGGCTCAGGGTATGTTATATACTTAACATTTTCAGTGATTTTTGATTGATGAATTGGAATTGAGTTATGATCTCATGTTACAGGTAAGATCAAGGATAAGAAATGATATTGTAAAGATTGACAGATAGAACGAGATGAGGCACAATTTCATAACTTATAAGTGTGTGCAGGACCTATTACATGTAAGTAGTGCACGGTATGTCACCAGAATTAAGAAAAATGCGTCTCTGCATTTGAATGCAGCACTTTATCATTGCTCAGAGTCATTGAGTGAACGAAGCGTTCATTTAGGATGGCACGATGAGATGTTATCGAGATTGGTAGAATTAATGAATTTGCTGAGTAATGTGGATTTAGTTGATGGAAGGCTAGTGGATATCAATGACAATTCAATTGTCAGGGATGAACATCTTCTTCAGAAGATGCACCGTTTCAAAGCTTTTGGAAGAGCTTTTATTGGTCATCCGTCGGTACAGGAAGAAATGACAAAGAATGTGAGTGATGCAATGGCAGGAAGAAAATGTAGTCCTCCTATTTGCTTCACTAAACCTGTTGAGAGGGAACCTATGAGTGTTTGTAATCTTACCGGAGTTTGCGATTTTCTGAACGTCTCAGCACAGCAAAGGAAGACTGTTCGTTTTACCGTATGCCCCCAAGTCACACAACATCGGATTTTTACAGGTGAACTACTGTTAAAGTTATTAGTATCAGTTGTTTGTCGAGGAACCAACTTAACCAAAACTTTGAATGGATGGTTGTTTCCCCATGAGTTGTTATATATGCTCCTCACAGAAGAGCCCTTCAGATTAGACCAGTGTCACATGATTTGCTAATCGCCTTGCGAATCGCGAATCGAAAAAGCGAGTTATGGTCGATTTTAGGCTATTTTTGAACCATGTTGAGCGTCGCGAATTCAAAAGGCGAACTAACTAGCGAATTATATTTCACTAGATTAGACTCATGTCCTGCTTATTCATGGCGCTAGTCGCTAGATATTTCACTTGAAATAATGAGGGGTGAATGAAATTTAAACTTGTAATCGTCTGTCACGTTGGCTTCTAATAAATGTCAAGGAATCAACTCTACCAAAAGCTTAAGTTGGTTGTTGTAGCCCCGCTAAATTGCTGATTGGTGTTCACTTAACGGACTCGACGAAAATAAATGTTTTTGTTGCCTAATGGTATTTTTTCTCTTTGTTAACACAACTTCTCTCTTTTGGTGTTATGTTACTATAACAAGAAATATTATCCGACTTGTAGGTGCCCTTGAGGAATTACTAAAGGGATTGAAAACAGAGATGAAGTTTTTCGACACTCGAACTCCTACCAAAGGAACATTTATGGGCCAACAGATTGTTTCAACTTGCTTAAAGTTCTTATCTGAAACAGCTAGTCGTCAAGATGACGATGCTTCTTCGTGGATGAGGCCAAAACCATCTAAACTAGGCAATTCTTCTCCATCACCCCGAAAATGGGAAGAGGTCCTTGAAATGTTCAATGACCTCATTAACTGTCTAAGAAAAGAAGAAGGGCTATCAGACCATGTATCAAAACTCGAGGTGATGAAAGAAGGGCTAACTCAGATTAAGGACGTGTTCATCGATAGGGATATCGGGTACAAGGAGGTGCAACTACACGAAAGCTTAGTTCAAAAGAAACTATTGAAGACTTTAGGTCATTCATCGCGATGTTTGTTTACGCTTTTAAGATATTATCTTCATCAAAGCATTCGAGACATGGAAGTGGAAGTGTCTGGTGGGTTGTATGAGATTGGTGAGAAGGATAAGTTATGCTTGTGTATGGGGAAAATTTTGACATCAGGGGAGGAGAATATGGTTTGGAGCGGTGTAAAGCAATTAGATCGAGTTCTTGGGCTGTTCAAATTTGTATGGGATATTGCCGGGATGAACAGACGACTAGAAGTACAAGGGCATTTGTGGTGTGTAGGAGCTGAAAGCAAGACGATCATCTATGGAGGAAATTCGTTCATCATCCATGGTGTTCGGTTTTGATTGAAGCTCGTAATGTAAGCAAAATCGATACCCTTACTCTTGTTTTATGCAGTTTTTACTTTTTGGTTACACTGAAAGCTCAGCACAACACAGCACTGCATTTCTCCTATCAAGGGATTTTATGTAAAACTCTAACTCATTTATTACTATTCACTATCAATCATTTGCGAACAAGCATTTACTCTTCTTACGTTTACTCTTGCATTAAACAACATTTATTATCAAATCTCCACACCATAAATAAATTTTAGCAAGTTCCTCTAAGCGAAAGGTCACTATGTACTTGAAATTGGGCTTTCTAAATACTAAGAATTCAAGCCGAGGGACTCCTTTTGGTCACGCTCTCCTTTATGGGTAAGTTGCCGCCGTCCTTCCCTCTCCAGACCCTGTTCATAGTTTTCAATGAGTAGGATACACCGGGTAGGATGATGTTGAATACTAAGAATTGAATATCAATCTATAATTTTCTTTTATTATTTTTTTGGAGCGGATATAAATTTGATTATTTTTTGATATTTAATCTAATTTAAACTTCACAAATAATTTTTTTTTAATTAATAAAAGTAATAAAAAAGAAAATGAGGGGAGTGAAGAAGTGGTCAGGTTGAGGGAAGTTCATGGGATAAAACCGTTACCCACTATTCCTAAACCGTTTTCCCCATTCCCTTTTAACTACCCCTTTTCCCATCTTTTTACTTCAAAACTTTCAGAAAACTTTCACTTAGAGAAATCATAAATTCAACAATGTCAAATTCTCTGCTTCTTTTGATCTTTCCAATTCTCTTTTCTCTAACAGGTATTTCTTCTTGCAGTTTGT
Organism: Amaranthus palmeri; assembly: GCA_019776075.1. Lineage (NCBI taxonomy): Eukaryota > Viridiplantae > Streptophyta > Magnoliopsida > Caryophyllales > Amaranthaceae > Amaranthus > Amaranthus palmeri. Next base: position 44,207 of record JAAKBH010000394.1, read on the forward strand.
TTTAGACTAAGACAAGGTCGGATCAGTGTCATATGATTCACTAATCTTCTTGCGAATTGCAAATCACAAAAAGTGAATTATTGTTGGTTTTGGGTTAATTTTGGGTCGTTTTGAACGAATTGTGAATTTAGAAAGCGAATTCAGATCAGTGTTATATGATGCGCTAATCTTTTCGCGGATTGCAAATCACAAAAAAGAAGTATTTTGGGTCATTTTGAATGAATTGCGAATTCAAAAGGCGAATTAACTTAATAGTTTGTTTGTTTTCTTTCTTATTCTAACTGAAAAACTAGTAGGAATACTTGTATGATGTTCTTATTTCCATTTTTGACAGGTGCAGTTCAACTAATGATAGTGAACAACTGCAACACCACCATATGGCCCGGAATACTTGCAGTTTCAGGCCAAAAAACACCTCTAGGAGGCGGTTTCCGCTTGCGATCAGGCCAACGACAACTCCTCCAAGTATCCCAATATTGGTCAGGCAGAATATGGGCAAGGCAAGGCTGTACATTTGATCAGAACACAAGCATCAGCACTTGCCAAACAGGCGACTGCAACGGTCTGCTCCACTGCCAAGGAACAGGCGGCACACCGCCTGCTACCTTGGTCGAACTAACCTTTGGTACCACCCTATCCCCTACTCATTTTTACGATGTCAGCCTTGTCGATGGGTTCAACCTCCCTGTCTCGGTGATCCCATTAGTCGGTAGGGGGAGACGAGAACAATGTGGGGTGGCGGCATGTGAGGCAGACTTGAATGTTTGGTGTCCTTCAGGGTTAGTTGTTAAAGCTCAAAATATGGTTGTTGGGTGTAAGAGTCCTTGTTTGGCGAGCGGGTCTCCGAGGGATTGCTGCACCGGGGAGTTTTCGAGGGCGGAAAAGTGCCTGCCGACGGTGGTTGGAAGGTTGTTTAAGATGGTTTGTCCAAGGGCTTATAGTCATCCTTTTGATGAGAAAACAGGACTTAAAACTTGTAAGGCTTCTAGATATGTAGTTTCCTTTTGTCCTTCTAATTGAACTTGATACTTTGTTGCTTTTTGGTTAGACTTAAATTAGATATCAATTAATTTTTTTGGGGATAATTTATTTTTAATTATGATTTTTTATTTCAATTTTGTTTGGATATAGTAATTTGTTAAATTACTTTATTGCTTATTTATATAAAATTACAAATGATACATCAAGTTTAAGCAGAAATACTCGCTTTTGTGTTATTAAACCTTCTTAATCGTTATTATGCACTTATTATACCCATTGAACATTAATCATCAAGGAAAATCAAAATTTATGACTTATTTTTAGTGAAGGGATTATACTAATCTTACCTTCTAAAATAGACAAAATTCATCATTGAGTATCTTAATACCATAGGACAAGTAATAAATTGTCATATGTGAGTCTTTCTTATTACATCTTTGTTATCAAATCATTAATATTTGTTTTGCATTTGTTATTTAAAATTAGAGCTTGAATTCTTCAAATTAAAAAATATAGTTATTTACCTACAAGAACATGAATACCAAAGTGAAAATTTTTGTCTTTTCTAACTTCGTTTCAGCAAATCATTCATTTATTTCTGTTTAAATCAATACAGAACTCTTTTCGTTCAAATTTGATATTCTATATCCAAAATATTCGCAATTTGTATTACGTGATACATCAAATTTAAAGGATATAGAAATATGATTTTTTGAACTTAGAAATATGATTTTGATAGACTTAAATATTAGTTTGCAATAATATTTAATGGAGACAATGAAACAAATAATTTTGTGTGCAAGTCCAACTTACCTCAATATAGTAACTATGTATAAGTTTGGAATATCTACTTCCTTAATCTAAATTACTTTCTTACCTCCCATGACCATACTACATATTAACTAGTCCTTTAAAAAAATTTATTTAATAAACGACATGCTGAAAATAGAAAAAAATATAGGTGAAAGTCAAATTTATGACTTTTATTTGAAAAAATGATGTTAATTTCAAATTTTCGACTAAAGATAAAATATGATTCTCATCCACTGAAGAATTAAGTCACTTATATAAATTTTAGTTCAAATTTAACGCTCAATATGGCTTTACTTTTTATTATGATTAAATCAATATACACCTCTTTTCATTCAAATTGATACTCTCTCTATATCCAAAAAAAAAGTTTCAACTTAAATTGCAAGATGTATCAAATTTAAAGGTAAAAAGAGATATAAATTAAATACACCTAAATATTAGTTTTTTTTTTTTTTGAATAAACCTAAATATTAGTTTGAAATAACATTTAATGTAGACAAGGATAAAAATGATTTTGTGTGCAAGTGCAACTCTTTTTACTTCAATATAACTATATTTGGATAGTTTGGAATATCTACTTCCTTACTCTAAATTACTTCCTTACCACCCAAAACTCAACGAAAGTAAAAAGGTAAAAAAAATTGATTCAATCGCACTTGTTAGTAAGAGCGGGCGATTACTTAATTGACTTTTTTTGACTCAGTTTTAGTAATTGTATGTTGCTACTAACAACGAACAAACTCCATACCTTAGCATGGGCTAAAAGTGCTTATTTTGGAATATAAGTTTTTCCATGCTTATTTTGAGATTTTTTTATATCATCATCATACCCATGTATTGTTGAGTATTTAGAGCATGTAAGACATATCCAAAGACTAAGGCATGTACATATACATAGACTAAGCATAAGCATAACAACGAAACCAAAAATGGCCTTGCTCGACCACCTGCTCGTTCGAGCACTATCGTGCTTGTTCGAGCATGCTGTGTTTCGTCAGGCAGTGTGTTCCAATACATTCTGTTTAATGGTCTGAACATATGCTCGTTCGAGCACTTTCGAAATATCGAAGTCAGAAACTTTCAGGAAGATGTTTTATGGAACAATGTGGTTGTTCATGAAACTAAGCTATGTTTCATGGAGTAAAGTGTTGTTTTGAATAAATGTATTGCATCATTAATTGATGTATGGTTTTGGATGAATTCATATGTCACTTTAACTCTATAAATAAGAGTGAGTACAAGGAAATCATTTAACATCATAAAGAATTATTTTTCTATCATCTTTCTCTCATTCTCTTGAAACATAAAAGAGAGTAATCAACTTTGTTATTGTTTTTCAGATTTCGATCTCTACAAAAACACAAAGTCGTTTAGTTCAATCGATTCGTACTAATCGGTTGATGTGATTGATTGTATCTCTTTGTAAATTTCCGGTCTCATAACCCAATTACCTTTGTGGGGGGAATATCACAAAAGGAAAGTATCGTTGTCGCCTTCAATCTATATCAAGATTTCCAAGTGACGTTCATCGTTGCAAACTAATCTTCAATACGGTGTTCTTCATTTCATGGTTCATACAAAGCAAGGAGTCCATTGCCGAACGCAAAGGTTCGCATAATTATTTCTAACATGTATCCTGCTCATTGAAAAAAATGGTTACGGTCTAAGAAGGAAAGACAGACGGCAGCTCATACCCGTGGAGGAGTTGAGATTTTTTTATCTATTAGTTGTTTTATAATGTTATTTTATACACTTCTATTCACGATAATATGAATGAAATTATTGGAATATCAATGTGCTACAAAGATGGAATGATGCAAATTCTAAAGGTGTATAAGTAATAGTAGGCAATACCCTCAAAAATTCTTATTACATTGACGATGTTTAATTTAATAAAACAATTAATCATAATTTAAATTATTTTTAATAATAAATTTGATGAGATAAATGATCAATCAACTAAAGCATCCAAAATGTATACTTTTGCTGAGAGCGAAATCAAGACAACTTATCAAATAATCAGAATTATCATTTGTTAGCCTCTGAAACTTGTCATGTATCAGAAAGAATTTTCCAAAATAAATAAACATTAAATTTCAAAAACAATGTGCAAACTAATACTTTCTATGCTAATTAATTAATTCAGTGTAGATCAATCAATTATGTGCAATATGGTTAAATTTAGTTAAATCGGTTCAATTTATTTTATTTTTCTTTTTTGAAAGATTGGTTCAATTTGGATTGACATTTTATAAATTAGTGCGATTTAATTTGAATCATAAAAAAATATGATTTAAATTGAACAAAAAAAAATCAAAACCAAATTCAATTTATTTTTATAAAATCAATTAAAACACTTATTGTTTTATTATCAACATAACATTCCTAATCTTAATCTTAAAACTGAACAAATCAATTAACCTCTTTGTTGATTCCTCCCTTAGGTTCAAACTCATTATACCCAGGTGGAGGAGGAGGAAGAGCCATAGGCATAAACATAGGCATAGCCATAGGCATAGACTTAGACATGGGCATCCCCATATGTCCATAACCATGCCCATAACCATAAGGCCACGGAGGAGGAACCATAAATGGGACAGAGCCATGCTGCAGTGAATGTTGATGTAACTGGCCATAATCATGTTCATGTGATGGGCATGGATGAACATTTGAATGTTCCATTCCCATGGATGTAACCTCTGATGGGTCTTTCAAACAACCTTCATCAGATTTCTCTTCCTTTTCCTTTTCCTTTTCCTTTTCTAAGTTCTTCAAATGAGATCTATACTTCTGCAAATGACTAGCAATATTTTCTCTAGTTACTCCTTCCACATTCATAACCTCCAGTATAGTTTTAGGAACAGCTTTATCACTCCCCAATTGTTTAATTGATTCAACAAATTTTTTATGAAGTTCCGGTGTCCAAGCCAATCTACTTTTCTTTGTAGCTGGTTCTTTCTTAAAATCATCCATATCTTCATTAGATGATAAATCAAAACTCCCAACTCTAATATCATTCGGGTAATAAAATTGTTTATTTGGAAAAATCGTAGATAAGCTATCCAGCAGTTTTTGATTTACATGGAGTCCTTGAAGAATTTCTTCTTTTGTTATACCAAATGCTAAAGCTAATTCAGGAGAAATCAAAAGCTGTGATAATTGAGTTGCATCATCTGGAGACATTAAATCCATTTGAGATTGATCTTCCATTATAGGGTTTAAATGATTGGAAAAAAAACAATATGAAATCTTTGATATAAAATCTTTAAAGATTGAAAGATTATTGTTATTTTGAATAACAAATTATGAATTTCAATAAAAGAAATTAAGAATATGAGAGATTATTAACTGAGATGAGTGTAATTTATATATCTTGGGTTTTGACACCACGTCGTAGTCTACTTTTATTCGGCGTAAAACCCTGATTTTGTATAGTCAACCAAATTTATAGGATTTTATTCTTTTAAGGAAATAAATTAAAAATGGTAAAAAGTAATGACTAAATAAAAGATAAAGGTTTTAGATTTGATTTTTGAAAAAGTATTATTTTTAGTTGCTAATTTTGATTAGAGAATAGAGATATTATCGTAACATGTGTTTTGTGAATATGTTTATCATCACATATATGATTTCATTTCAAAACTAATAATAGTAAATTGAGTAAAAAAATTTTTAAGTTAGTAAATTCATTAATTTGGGTGTGTATGTTTTCTTTTTTTTTTTTTTTTTTTTTTTTTTTTTTTTTTTTGAAGTGATTTGGGTGTGTATGTTAATTTTAAAGTTACTTTGTGTAATATTCAAAAAAAAAAGTTATAGTATACTTTTTTGTCCTTTGTAATAAGATTTTTTTTAATATTAATAACCGTATTATTCTTTAGTTTAGTAATAAGATTTTTGATCTAATAATATGATTATATGAGGGTATTTTTTTCGGGTATCTAAAAAGTGTGATTCGGTTCCGATCCGGCTTAAATCGGGTATCCGAATTTCGTATACCCGATTTTAACCGGGTCGGAAAACAGATATCCGATTTTGTTTATTTTCGTGTTTTTATCTTATTTATTTTATATATATAATTCAAATACTACAAGACAAACAATTAAAATCTAAAAGAGTTAATTTAATTAGTCATAATTCATTAAAAACAATAAACTAATACATTAGGCCCAACTCCCAAGTTACTTAACATACAGTGTTATATATATTCAAATCCGATAAATCCAACTAAACCCTTCTTCCCCTAAATCTCTCTACCCCTCTCTAATCACCACCGTTGACACAAATTTCAGTTATATATTCAAATAAGTACTTATTTTAACAAAAAATTTAACATTTTGTCTACCATAAAATTGAAAGCTCGATGTCAATATGCAGATTAAAAAATATTTATCTATTATATAAAAAAGTCAAAATTAAAATCAAAATCACGTGAAATTTCTCATTTAATTATCTATCTAAATGAAATAGCATGTAGTACTAAATATCTATATCATTAATTTTTACAAAATTTATCTTCTTTATCTTTAATAATAAAAAATAATAAGGTCATCAATTCTTTTTAACATGAAAAAACTTAAAATAAAAGAATTTTTATTACTCCTATAAAAAATCATACATTGTGATAATTATAAATTATTTGTACAGCTTGTAACTAAATTTGACTAATTCAAAAAAAAAATGTCACTTCCAAGCTATTACTCCATGTTAATTAATTGTTAAGTACTAAGTTATCAAATTAGTCTGCCACAAATTAAAACATACTACTCATGTTTGGGCTTGCCCCCTTAAACATAACTCTAAAAGATCATTAAAATTATAACTTCAAAATTGAGTCAGATTATAAAACATCGGTTATTAAATTATATGTCATTGTTTAATTATTAACATATTCAATTTGAACTAACACCTATGCAATATATATCTATATAGACTTTGAATACTTATTTTTAAAACGATAGTTGTGTGCTTATATGTTTGAAATTGAGTTAGATAATAAAACATCAATTGCCAATTTATATGTCATAATTTAACTATCAATATATTCAATTTGAACTACTTTTATATATATATATATATATATATATATATATATATATATATATATATATAGATTTAGGATCAAATGAGAAGGATTTTAAAATGAGAAGGATGAGAAGGATTTTGTTTGATTTTTTTTAGTTGCTATGTATATAAAAAACGATACTATGTTATAAAAAAAGAACACTTTAAAATTTATGTTATAGTTACTTTTCTGCGTAACATAGTGACTTTTACAATTATGTGTTTTTGACTCAATCGTGTCCTTAGATATTTTTGTTTTAGTGAAATCAAGGGTGTAGAATCCTTCTTACCCTTCTTATTTTCAACCCCCTTCTCATTGGATCCCTCCCCTATATATATATATATATATATATATATATATATATATATATATATATATATATATATATATATATATATATATATATATATATATATATATATATATATATATATATATATATATATATATATATATATATATATATATATATATATATATATATATATATATATATATATATATATATATATATACATGTTTGATAATGGTGAAAACATACTAAAAGCGTTTGTGGCTCAATGGATAGAGCATTTGCATGTGGGGCATAAGGTTTGGGGTTCGACCTTTACTGGGCGCAAATATCAATTGGGGGGTTTATTGACTGCGAGCATCTCTTTACTCCCTCATTAGGGGTACGGGCACGATTTGTCCTCATCTTTCAAGAAAAAGAAAACCCTTCACTCGAATCCTGCCTTGTGCGGGATACCAAAAAAGTCATTTACCTTTATCTTTAATATCAATTAAAAAGCTCTAAAAAATATCAAACTCAAAGAAATATAGTAATATGATATCACTTAATTGCTTCCTCTCACTTTCTGTTGAAAAAAATGAACGCTAAAGTCGAAAAAATGAAAATGGAAAAACGAGGAAAAAGAAGTGAGGTTGTTATACACACAAAATAGATCGGTCGAAATTGACAGTCTCATAATGAGACTGTTTAGACTAAATTTTATGATAAAATAAAAGATAGTAAAACATTTTATGACTTCTTCGCCATCTTTTTTCTTGATGGTTGAGATAAAGTGTCTTATCTTTATAAGAATCTTTCTTAACCTAATCAATGAGAAAGTTAAAGAAAAACAATAGGATGAGTTTTTTTTTTTTTTTCAAAAATGACTTTTATTATAAGTCAAAACTCAGAAATTATCCTAGTGCAATTCAAGCAAATATCTCTGATCATTAAAATTATTCATGATTAATTACAAATTAAAACCAATGTAAAAAAATTCAATAAAAAATTAGATTTTAATGAGCAACTTTTTTCTTTCTCCGTAATTTAAGCAACAAATATAAAAGAAATATTTTCTTCACATTTTCCACTACACAAAAGCCTCCAACAATGGCATCATCTTCAACAATCCAATATCCCACTCGAAAACAGGATCTGGGTGAGGAAATGTGACGGACAATCCATACTCGTACTCCCTTGAGAGGGAATACCAGAGGAAAGCGGTCTATTTTACCCCCAAAAGGTGAGAGTCTTGCAAAGAAAGGAATTGATTAGCACAATGGGATTAGAACGATATTACCAAAAAAAAATCGCAGGTTGTAAAAAAATTTAGATTTCTTCTTGCTGTTGTTCGTACTTTGTGTCTTAAACAATGTCAATGGTGTATGTGCCCTCTCGTAATGCTTGCTTTGATACCAATTTGCACCAAGATCGAATCCTCCAGATTCATGATCTTGCACACAATCAACCTTTCTATTGCAAGGAGAATGATTGAGTCTTCTTCACAAAAGATGCGCACCAAACAACCCAAAAAACTAATTCTTGGTTTCTAAAATAGCTCTCAGTCCACATTCTTGTTAGTTTCACTAACCCACGATTTGGACTTCACACCCTCTTCCTTGAGCTTCACCCAATGAAAAGAAAGGTTACACTCTTAATTGTTCCACAATAAAGAGAATAGAAAGTTTTCCAGAACTTCGTGGGGCTGAATTGAAGACAATACACAAGTAAGAAAGGAAAAATCAGAAATTTTCTTTCACAATGAAAAACTAATGCACGATTTTGTATACAATCAAAAACTAAGTTTATTTACATGAGGAGTCCTCTATTTATAGCCCATTCTATCTAACATAATGGCTATGCACGTGCCTCTTATGAGGCTTTTAAAAAAAGAACCAAAATAGAATAATCTAACACACAGCTGTTGTCGCCTTGACCTGCTGACCGAGGGACTTTGTGCACTCGTTCTAGCCGGCTTGTGTGCACCACAAGCATGGTTTCTGGGCCTTGATGGCTTGGTCCATGTGCCAAGATGTCGTTGTAACTTGGAGATCCTTAAATACCTACATAGGAAAAGTCCACAACAATGGCGAGAAAGGAAAAAAAGTCGTCACTCTTCTCCTCTTCCTTCCTTTCTTTCCTTACTTCATTTTTTCCTATCTAATTAGTGTAATAGTAGTAACAATACGAACAGTAAGAGCATGCATAAGATCATCAACCATAGAGGGGGAAGATGATTTATATTTCAAATTGATAGATCATTAGGTAGTAACAATAAGAACATTAAGAGCATAATAAAAAAAAATTAACGAAAGAACATTAAGAGCATAATTAAAATCAAGAAAATCAAAGATATGAGAAAATTGTTCCTTTCAAAGAAGAAATTAACGATTCAATACACGTAAAAAGAAAAAACTTATAGCCTCATCTCTAACATGGGAGCTCTCTTCTCTCGTCTCTCTTATCTTCTGCGTCTAGCGACATTCTATACAGTCAAAAGTCGAAAATTTACTACCTCCTTCTCTATACACCCTCGAAACTCGTACAGTAAAGTTTTATGTCTCCTCGGCAAAGGGGAGGGAGCGTCGGGTATCTTATATCACTTGAGCCTCAAACTAACCTGGTTCTCTAGGTATAAATCCTCAGTAAACGAAAGAACGCTACAATATACAGGTTTATACGTACAAAATCAAACTTTATTTCCCTTTTTGCTCTCGGTCCAAACTAACTCCATAGACGGGAGAGCAAACAAAACTAAGGGTCGAGAGAGAGCACTTTCATACTAGCCCCGGTTAGCTGTACAACCACCTTTTTCTTCTATGCCGTTGGAGCAAGGTAGGGAGTCTGCAAACTGATTCTCCTCTCTACAAAGGGAACAAAAACACAATTAGCAATGAGATTGGTTCGTTCTTTTCATATGAAATTCACTCGTCTGAACTTGCAAGAACACATTTTAAATTTTATCGGGGCAAGGATAGAGAATCCTAGGTAAGTGGAAAAGAATTAATACTTTATGTAGGTGGTGAGAATAAAACCCATAGCACGACTCATGAGGGTGAAAGGAAAAAGGGCGAAAGGAAAAACATTCAATCACTACTCACTAGGTCAACCCATGATTCTCGGTCAATTTGAACTAAAGAGAACTTGTTGCAGTTGTAAATTTAAATCGGGTAACTCTTTGATTGAACCTTTTTTATTTTTTTTTTCTTTTTTGAAGATTTGATTGAACTATTTTGAACTTATTGAAATGTAGATCGATTATGGTGAGTTTTAATTTGAATGATAATATACGAATAATACGATATGTCATGAATCAATGAAAGGTGATTTACTTAGATAAGGCGAAATTTAAGCATACAGCCATACCTTCAACTTGAATGATAATTATGATTTACTAATGTACATCATAAAAAGCATTAATGATGTAGAGTATAAGAAAAAAAATTACCTCCTGTTGCAACAAGTTTTTCGACACGAGCAACAATATGCTTTCCATATGTATACTTCTTCAATGCATTCAGATGATTCTTTATTCGCGAGAGAATCACTTCGAGTTGCTGGTCATCACAAGTCTCCAGCATTTTTTGTACGACATAGTTTGCAAACTGATCTTTCATCATTACCTGAACAACAAAAGAAAACATCACACAAAACATTCAGTCCAAATTTGGGCAACTAAAAGAATAATGAGAAACACAAGCATTTACAGCTCGTTTATTAGTCGGTATTAAATAGTAAAAATGGTAATAAAAAATTAGCACTCCTATAACTTTTAAATGAAAATCGCTTCATGGCTATGTTTGTTCTCCTTCAATCATCCCATTTTCTTCACAATATTCATTCTGATGCATTATCGTTTCTGATGAAAGTTTTATTACCATGAGAATGACATGAGCATTTCATAAAAATTTACCCTACAAATCACTTTCATTACCACCTTTTAGTACCTACATCCAAGCGGACTGTCAGGGCATTTAAGGGAAAACAAACATATTTTTTTGAAAAAGAAAATATTTCAATTAAAATAAAAAGTACACTTAGGGACAAGATGTCCCATCCGTGAAACTAGTAACAAAACAACCCCCAGTTCAGTTTGATAAAGATCTCCAAGTAAAACATTTAAAATCCAAAAGCTTTCATCCATAAAGATGCTAAAAGAATCATTTTTTGCCATTCCTAAAAATATGACGAATTGTTCAAACCACACTGACCAAGTGATATCCTAAAAATATTGCACTCAAATTTTCAATCAGAGGATTGATATAGACAGAACACAAAAACACAAAAAGCTATTTGAACTGAGGAACATTTTATGCTCAATATTAGCCGAGAAAACATAAAAGGGAGAGAACTAACAATTCAACATGTTAGAAATCACAAAAAGGTACGCAAACTGAAGTAGGACAAACCTGAAGCGGCTCATTATCATCGGAAGCTCCAAGAATTTCATTCACCATGTTACGACGCTCTGTTTCATCCCCAAATGCGAGACATTTTTCTATCACATTTGAAGCAAACTTTTGTTGACTCATTTGAACTATCTTGCCAGTCAGCTTGTTTATTATAGCAGAGCGTTCATGTGGCTTTCCATGCTCCAGTACATGCTGTAAAATAATGAAAAAGGTCAAAAGTAGTGTACCAAACACAACCGCTATCAAAGCTTATAGCATTGCATGAATAAACCATTCATGTATCAAAGGAAAATAACATTCAAAATTGTATACTTGTAAACAATCCAATATTAGCCAAGAGAAGTAATGTGCATCCAAATTGATAACGACTATACACATCTACGAATTTTCCATACAAGTTATTAGAACAATTGATAGCTCTCCAGCAAATGGAGAGATTTGGCTGACCCACAGGGCCATCGACGTAAAGCTTTTGAAGAGATAATCTAACCAAAAAAGAGGGTTAGAAAATCAATTGGCCTTGAAAAACCAAAATGAACTTCCTCCATAAACTTTAAGAGATGCAGAATTCTGTACTTTTACTATATGTGAACTTGTGTCGTTCACTCATTTTGGAAGAAGTTCAAATTGGAATAGCTCAAAATTACAACAGGTTTATTTCTGTGTACGCAAAGTGGATGGTGCACCATGCACAACACATTAGTACAAAATCAAAATGTGAAACAAATGTACACGTTGAGTATATAACGATAATTCTGTAACTAAGCTAATTTTTATAATATAAAAAAAGTTCACACTCAAGAAAATAAACCAGTTCAGACAATTCATACTCCCACAAATCCACTTAAAAAAATATGAAGCCTTTTAATAAGTATCCACATTATTACCCCATGGAATCGAAAATTCACAGCTGAGCAATGATTAATTTGCCCTGCAGTAATATTTTCAGACATGATATTCATGTTTTAGAGTGAAAAAATGAATGACACACAACAGACCTGGACAACATAATTTCCATATTGGTCCTGAGCCAGATTGCAGACACATTTCATAATCTCATCCATCACAATGCGTTGGGTTATTTGATCATGGCAGTGTTCCAAAACTCTCTGTAAACCAAAAACAAATAATTGACATTCATGTTGAACTCGAGTCAATGTTACAGAAGTAACATTTGAATTAATAAAATGTCGCTTCAGCAAAATTATTAAACCTGGATAACACGACACCCATATGGATGGGTTGACAATGACACAACTTGGTCATAAAAAGTTGATATAATGAACTGGATAGAATCTTCAGGTATGCACTCGATGCATTTTTGGATGACATGATTCCCATTTTGGTCACGTACACAGCGCATCACATGGCCATCTAGTTCCACAACCATCTTTTTCTGCTGATCTACAGCAACAACTTCAATGGCCTGATATGTGATAAAGATGCAAAATTAGAACCACATAGCAGGCACAAATTTTGTCAAAAGAAGCTCCTCAAGCTTTCATATTTCTTTTATAGAGCAATGTCAAAGGATTGTTCTAAGCAATCTCGTGAATTGACTTGATTCAAGTAGCCAACCCGACCTATTAGGAACAAAGCTTTGGCATTGTTTAGTTTTTATCCAAGAAAGTAACTGCCGATAATGGATTTTCTGAACAGCATATCAGTAAAAAACATTTAAACAGGGCAAACTTGTCTGCAGACCCAAAGAGAACAAAAATAGCAATAAAACTTAGGCATACATACACTACAAAATATTTTGGAGATATCAAAAAATTATGTTTTGAGTTGTACCTTCTGAATTACTCTACAGCCATACATTTGAAGACTCAGTGTTAGAACATGACCAGAGAGTTTATCAGCCAGTTCCCTAATTTCGGAAGCAGTTCCATGCTCAAAAAACTGCAAAGCAATAGAAAATCAATCAACCATTAACCATACAGAAATACAGGATCTCCAGGCCTAGACTGCCTGGGGTAATTCAATTTAAAATATAATAATCAATATTACCTTTTGAATCACATAGTTGCCAAAGACATCTGTCATGAGTGACAATGCTTGGGGAATAATTTCATGGAAAACCATGTTCTTCTCTTCTGTTGAAGCTGTTTCAAGCTTCTGCTGGATGAAGCGACTCCCAAACTGATCCATACTGTCAAAATCAGCCAACAAGTTAAAACATTTGAAGAAAGCATGATTCAGATATTCATTTCAAAAATAATATGCTTACCTAAATTCATTAACATGACCAGCTATTTCTGAAAGCTCAAAACTTCTAGTCTTGTTACTCTTAAATTCATTAAGCAGAGAAGATCCATAACCATTCTCCATAAAGCCATCAGCTTCTGATCGCCAGTTTCCCATTAGACCAGCAGCCAAATTTCTCATCCCAGAAGGCAACCCCATAATCCTTTCCCCGTGTCTCAAAGGACTCCCAGGGCTGATAGGAGAGTTAGAAAGGAGTGAGCTTGCGTAATGATTTCCACCAAACCCTGTGCCAATCCCAAAACCAGGGTTTCCATAATAACCATAATTCAGTCCAGCGGATTTACCAAGGTACGGTCGGTCTGATTTTTGTGGTGGCAGCAACGTTCCCGTATAAGCTTTCTGAAGTGCTAAAAAATTAATGTAAGAGTTGCTCCCATTAAGGAAAGGGTCATTCAGAGCTGCCAATTGGGCAGCAGAATAGTCATTTGATGTTGAGTATTGCAGAAATAAGGGGTCCAGCTGAGACTGACTTCCCCCCCTACCGAGATTTTGAAGCTCTGCTGCAGCAGCCATCAAGTTTGCTCGCGAAGATACATTCCCTCCCAGTCTCCTAGAATCCAAGCCACCCACACCAATAGCAGAAGCAGCAGCATTTTCATATAATGGTGGCATTGCTCCACTGTCAAGCTGACCTGCCATCATTGAAGCCAAAGCAGGATTGATATTGTGTCCACTCAGGCTGTAGTTTGGAATAGCTGAGCTAGGGCTTCCAACAATGTGAAAGTTAGAGGGTGAATTAGGTCCACCATGCATGTGTTGATCAAAGCCATCGGATCTCAAGTAGCATTTTGGATCCATTCCAACACTACCGCCTTTTCCTTTGATGGGATATGACCCTTTAGTAGAATGTGATGCAGACTGCTGCAGAAATGGAGCAAATTCAGCAGAATTCAAGTGTTGGGTCTGTTTGACATGGTTATGGTTGCCATGTAAATTGAAATGGCTCCGGTGTCCAGTGACACCATGCTGAAACTGAGACCTCATTTGCCTTTCTTCGTCGATCTGTGGATCGGAAGATAGACTCATGCCTGACAAAGCAGCTACAACATCCGCAGAACCAGGGCCATTCATGGTGGCATGAAGAGAATTGGGACTGTGAACACTTCTTTTGTCCATAGAGTTAACCCTAACTTCACCAGCTGTTGGGATGCGAGGGCTAGGAGCTTTAGCTATGAGCTGATGATCGGGGGTAGTGCTCCGTGACAAAGACGCACCCAACGCAGAAGCATAACTAAGAGATGCAGAATCATCAGCATTGTAATTTACTGAAAGGCCTGGCAGATTTCCACCAGCACGTGAAGCTTCTGTTAAGAACAGGGGAGCCATCTGAGCCTCAGAAGTTATGGTCTCATCAAATGTGTTGCGGCTAGCTGGACGAGAAGGAATCCTCACAGTAGAGGTAGAACTATTCAAGTCATTCTGTTTAGAAACCCAGATTTACGTAAGAATAAGACTTCAACAAAATCAGACAAAGTACATGACTTGAAACACAAACTGTCAAGAAGCAATGAAAACAACAAATAGTTGAATGACAAAATCAACCAAAGAATAGTCAATCAAGACTAAAATATTCCAGTTGAAAACATACCTAAATCATCCAATGTTATGAACTAGCTTAGAGCAAAGAGAACTTATATGATTACAAGATGAATCTGACCTTCATTGCTAGGGATACAGATCAATCAATTTATAGCATCCAATAAAACAGCACAATGAAACCTTTCTTAGAGCATATGTTGATTTCTCCTAACGAGCTCCATTTTCCCAGCACTTATTAGGGTAAAACAAATAAACATCACAAGAACCAGTTACTCCCTCCTATTCACTTCAAAAGTTCCATTTGCTTCTGCACGCTTGCAATGCACTAGTTCAATCACAAGTATCTCTAAATGCGTATAATTAAAAACTATAAAAGGATATTAAAAAGATATTAACATAAACCAAATTTCTACTTCACTATATTTTAACTTTTATATATTACATATATATATATATATATATATATATATATATATATATATATATATATATATATATATATATATATATATATATATATTAACAGAACTCTGACCACTTAACCTAAAATTCCGACTACCAAAATTCTAATTTGATACTTATAATTCGCAAAAAATAAACATTAAGGCTGCAATTCGCAAAAGTGCTAAACTTTAACGTGTAATTCCAATTATCTTTAAAATAAAAATAAAAACTAAGAGTGCTTCGAAAGAGTGCAAAATCTCAAACACACAACAGAATATTACCGGTTACAAAAAGGAGGCACCATTCAGAATTCAGATATCTGGAATAATTTCTTTTGAAATAGTTCAAAAATAACTAAAAAGTATACAGGTACGAGGTATCTTCAATTTAAAACTACAAAATAGTCAACAATCACGTTCAAACACTCAAAACACAACCCAGAACACATTGTTGTTGATTAAATTTAAGAACAAATTCTACCATTACACAAGCAATAACGTAAACAATAGTACAAAACTAAAACATCAAAATCATAATCATTAAAACATCAAAAAAAAAAAATCAAATATGTTACCTGAATAATTTCAGCAAAACTTTTCTGCCTTCTCCCCATTAACCCAGGCAATCCAACACCATTCCACTGATTTTGTCCATTATTTTCTTCCTCTTGTACACCATTAAGCCCAATTGAAAACAAAGAACTTCCAATTCCACCATTATTACTATTACTTTCAGCAATGTTACCGCGAACATTACTCCCATTAAACTCTTCATCCCTGTTATTACTACCCCCAGACACTTTCCTCCGATCACCAATCCCTCCCAGCCCAGGCTCAGGCCCGCCACTCCACCTTTTAGAGAACCTCCAATCTTCCTTAGACAACAATGGCGGTGATAACCTAGGATTTAAATTAACATTCGAATAGTAGTAATTAATGTAAGCTGGATCATACCTATACTCATTTTCCGACACTCCACGTGAAACTCCACCGACGCCACCATTATCGTCAGAAAATGAAACTCCGATACTGTTACCTTCAATTGTTGGCGGCGCTGATGGACTTCGGAAGATGTCGAAACCCAATTCTCTCTCTTTAAACATCATATCTAAATCTTTTTCTCCGTTATTGAACGATCGTTCTCCTTCTGATGCCATGTTCCTGTACATCTCTGTTCTTATTCCATTCACTCAAGAAACCTCAAAAACTTACGAAAATCAAGAAAACAAAAATTGATAACTTACTAATTCGATTGAAGAAATACGAACTAAAACAACGAACAATTAGGGAAAATTTAAAAAAGATCAATAAATTCCAAGAATTAGGGTTTTATTGCCATTAATATGTAAAAATCAAGAAAGGAAAAAGAGAGTGAAGAAGAGAGAGAAAGTTAAAGAACGACAGAGAGTGATAAGCATAAAAAAGGAGAGATGTGAGACGTTGGATGAAAGACGATGAACGGTGGAGATTAAATCTAGACGTCAGATTTATAATTACAGTCTACACACTTTGCCGGGGTAAGTATTTGTATACTTTAGGGTTTTTATAAATAAAAGTATTTATAATAAATTTTGCAATTTTTTAGGGATTGTTTTTCAAGGTTAACCATTAAATAATTAAATAATGATTAATGTTTATGGTTTTCTCGATCCTTATTAAATTACGACTAAACACCACCAACAATCAGATTTAAAAACGACTATTAATAACAAATTCAAAGAAAAACGTTTGTGATCTGATCTATGAAATAGAAATACTACTTACTTTCTAGTTTCTACTTTGAGGTGTAAAAATAAAGTATTATAAATAGTAAGTTTTATTTGATGTAGAGGTAAAGTAGTGATGAATCACGATCTTGTAGGGTTTCTATGGAGTGGTCATTTCAATATAAAACAGAAAATAAATTTTAGGAGTTCGATCTAGACCTGAATTAGTAATAAGAAGATCCGTTTTTAAGTAGAATTTGCTAAAAATTTGAATAAATATAAACCGCACAAAAAGAAAAATAAACAATACTTAATTAGTTAGAATTTGTTCACTTGAATTGAAATATGTGAATTAAATCTCTTTGTACCAAAACAACAATAAAAATAATTAATATATTGAATTGAATTTCCTTACAATCTTTTGAACTTATTTACACGTACTAAATGAAATTTTGGTGTTCGATCCTAACTTGAACCGGTCTTAAAAAAGATTCGTTTTAAGTAAAAGTTGCTAAGAATTTAATTTTATGATGATAATTTTATGTCAAATATAAACCGCACAAAAAGAAAAAAAAATAATAATAAAAAACTACACTTAAACACTTGGAATTTGTTCACTTGAATTGAAATATGTGGATTAAATCTCTCTGTACCAAATTAGCTATAAAAATAATTAAAATAAATTGAATTTCTTTACACTCTTTCGAACTTATCTATTTACAAATATTAAATTTATAATTATTTTTAAAAAATAAATAGAGATTGACTTACTTTTATAAACATTAAAAACAAATCAATTAAATTTAGGATTTTGCTAGCGTTCGTAATAGTCAATAAGGATAAATATATTTTAATTAGTAAATTGTCTTATATATTAAATTCAAAATTATATAAGCATTAGTTATATTATTTATCAAGTTAGTTGTCCGCTCTAATGTTAATTAAAGTTGATCAATTCATCAACTTATTAGTTATCAACTTATCACTTTATGGTCAAAATGGATCACTTTAAAGTTAAAATTAATCATTTAAAAAGGTCAAAATTGATTAATTTAAGAATATATATACTTGAAAATTATCACTTTAAGGTTAGAATTAATCATTTTTAGGTTAAAATTGATCCCTTCAAAAGATCATAATTGATCATATTTAATGTTATATACTTTAAGTTGAAATTGATCACTTAAAGGTTAAAATCAATCAATTTTAGGTCAAAACTAATCACAATCATAGCCACAGAATACAATTCAAACATTAACTCTTAAATGAGATGGTCTCACGATGAAATTATTTTTATTATACTGATTCATTACACATTTTTTGTTTTAACATGATCATTAACGATGTATGTAGGTCCTCTCTTTAGAGACCGTTTATAGTATAGACATCTTTTAAGAGCCCAAACCATATCTCCTTTTTAACTTACAAAAATCACCAATCAATTTTTGTTTTTAATTTAAAATTGGGTCAGCCCCAAAACTTGAGACGTCTATTATATGAACGGTCTCAAGTAAAAATTTGTGTAATGTTAAAGTGATCACTTTATATCATGATAATTTGTGGTAGCGATTTCAAATACACAATTTTTTGCTATAGACGGTCTATAGCATAGACGGGTGTAATGGTCCAGCCCAATTTTACACTTTTCAAAAAAAAACAACTGAAATTTTCATTAGACTGGATTGCTGAGAATGTCGTCTATACTATAGACGGTCTGTCGGTCTCTCAAGAGACCTTATGTTTCAAATAATACCAGACTTTGCTCCAAATTTGGGCGAGGCCCATTTATCAAGCCCAGTGACAATTGCTTATACAAAATTTAACACTATAGTTAATTAGTTAGTAGAACAATTTAAAGTAGTGACCTTTTATTTTAAAAAAAATTTCAAGAAATTTTAATTACTAAAATTGTCCGAGTTTAATATCAAGGTTGCTCAATGTAAAAAGTTAAAAAAAATTATTACGACTTTAATCAAGTAACAATGAACAAAAGGATAATAATATTATGACTTTATAAATGACAAAAAAAATAAATCAATTACTTGGTTCATTGTTCATAACAACGAATTATCTTTTCTTGTTTTTTTCCTGTTCAAAGTTATGACATTGTCACTATTTTGTTCTCTACAACAAACCAAATTGTGTGATTTTTTATTTTTTTTACTTTTAACATGTTATTTTCTTGTTTACTGTTAGTAACAGCGAACAAGCCCTAATAATAGACTCGGATATAGAGACGCTTTAATTGAGAATTAAATTTTCACGCAACTTATTTTAAGTATTTATTTGATAAAAGCTCATTTTTTTTTCATTTTTCATAATTAGTAATTACTCTTGGTAGATGGACACGTGCAAAAATATTTGATCTCAATTATCTAATCTTAATATGTTGTATAGACTTCTTTTTTCCTTTTTACTTGCACCCGAATAAACTTTTGTATTGTTTTTATTAATAAATCAATCTTCGATTCCAAAGAATAGGTACATATTTTGGTTAGCTATGCTTGGTAAGTTGAAGACCAGAGATAGATTGAAGATTTGGAAAGTTTTTTTTATTTGTTTTTGCTTAGTCTATTTGATCTTTAATAAACAACCAAACCAACAAACAACACATAATTTACATTAAACATCTCTTTAATAGTTATAACTTAAATATTTAGTTTAAACAACTGACTTATCAATCGATACATTTAGTTTTCCAAACCAGCCAACATCTTTAGCTAACAGACATTTGTGAAACATATTATATATATATATTCTTGTTGTTATTCATCAGGGTTGTTTCGTTTATTTTTAGGCCCCAGAGCAAAAGACTAAAAATTTAAGGCGTAACGAATAATATAATATACCTTTTATTTTTTGTTGTTGATATTTAAACTATACTTTATAAAAAAGCACTAAGAATGCATATTACTTAGCAAAAAATGTAAGTTATGTGACTTATGTCTAAAATTAATTTAAATTGATATCACTTATATACATAAAAATAAGTCTTTTAGGCCCTAAAAAATTAAAAGCCCTGAACGATAGCCCACTTTTCCCTTGCTATTCGACTGTCATATTATTCATCATTGTATAGATCAAAATCCATGGATGAGCCTTTCAATTTAGTTATACAATCCATTAGATTTTTAGTTTTAGAATTTAATTAGTTATTAAAGGTCATATTCTTGTACACATCATAGAATACAATTCAAATTAGTTATACAATACATACATATAATACACACAAAATTTTAAATTCAATAATAATTTGACTTAAAAAAAACTTTTCAACGTTGAAACTAAATATGGTTACCTACTAATCATATTCATTTTCCCATTTACAAGTCAAAAATTTAAGACATATCCTAAACTATATGATATTCCTAACGACCATTACCTACCTAGCTATTTTATTATTAAAAATAATTCCACTAAGAAATAAGAATTTAAATATTTTTATATTTCAAAATAAAGTTGCATAATCACGGCAGATAAATTGCTTTACTAAAGGTTTGAACAAACTTTACAAGATACAACCATGTTTTTAAAAAATAAAAAGAAAAAAAAGTTGTTATTTTTTCCAACCTAATTTTGCATGGTATTTTAGAAAATAATTTCAAGGTACCAACATTTTTTTCTTTGATTAATTATTTTGAGAGTACATTTATTCTAGATGTATACGGCTTGTATGAGTTATATCTAAATGATGGGTATATATTTAATGGTAATTACATACTCTAATCACAACTATTTTTACAAGGTATTTGAACTTAAATCCATGCCATCACTAATTAAACTCTAGATTAATGGAAATGTTATGCCACTGCCCACTAACCGTGGCGGACTCAGGAATCAAACTCAGTGAGAGCATTTTCAATTTAATCCTATAAATGAATATTTTATATTATAGCCTAATATTTAAAAACTGATGGGCTGGTTCTTGAATAGTGATGTGGTTGTTGTTTATAATTTTCTACAATAAATATATAATGATTTCTTAGTGTTTCATTTGGTTAAGGCATTTCAATTGGCCAGTAAAGGTCGAACCCCAAACCTTCTACTCCACATGCAGATGTTATATTCATTCAGCCACAAGAGCTTTTGATTAAATATTACTAAATATATTTCACTAAAACTATATTATATTATAGTGATAAATAAGCAATTAAAAAACAAAATAAGTATAATCGTACATGTTTACGTACTTACATGTATGCAAGTAAGTGACCTAATTATAAATTTCCCATGTATTATACATACATTATGCCGCCATGTGGACTTTGAATTAAACCAAATAAATTCAACATAAATATAAAATAAATCTATAATAATAATTAATTTAGTCTTGGTTGGTAGAGTTAAGTTATCAATATCTATATGTCTTAGCTTTGCGTACTCTCCTTTCATTCATTGGCTCCCAAAATCTCACCTAAAAAAACATAAAAATAATTAAAATAAAATAAATTTATAAATAAATAAATAAATAAGCTATAAAAAGCACCCAAAACTCTTAGAAGAAGATGCAAATTAAACTAACGGTAGTTGTAAACCGATAAACATCTTATTTCTTTGTTACACCTTTAAAAACCCTAAAATTTTCAAATTTAATTTAAAAAAAAAAACGAATCGAAACAACATAATTCGATGGAGTCAGTAATAGCGGAGTTAGAAGGAACACTTGTGAAGAATCCGGACCCGTTTTCATATTTCATGCTTATAGCATTTGAGGCATCGGGTCTTATTCGATTTGCTACACTTTTATTTTTATGGCCGGTTATCCGGTTT
Organism: Amaranthus palmeri; assembly: GCA_019776075.1. Lineage (NCBI taxonomy): Eukaryota > Viridiplantae > Streptophyta > Magnoliopsida > Caryophyllales > Amaranthaceae > Amaranthus > Amaranthus palmeri. Next base: position 66,472 of record JAAKBH010000394.1, read on the forward strand.
CTTGACTTGTTCGGCTTTGAGGAAATTGGGTTTAAATTAACCACTTTTGTCGCGGTTGTGGGTCTACGGATATCCGATATTGAATCCGTGGCCCGGGCGGTTTTGCCCAAGTTTTATATGGATGATGTTGATGTAGAAGCTTGGAGGGTGTTTAGTCAATATGGTAAGAAAGTTGTGGTGACTAAAACTCCTAGGGTTATGGTTGAGAGGTTTGTTAAGGAGCATTTGAAGGCTGATGAGGTTATTGGGAGTGAATTGGTTGTTAATCGGTTTGGATTTGCCACGGGTTTGGTTCGAGATATTGGGTCGGTTTCAGATCGGGCTATTAAGTTGTTCGGGGATGAGAAACCTTCATTAGGGTTAGGAAGGTGTGGAAATGATGATTCTAGCAAATTTATGTCCCTTTGTAAGGTAAGTATTGTAGTTATGTTGACATATAACGTTTTTTGATGAGATGATTTTAAAACCAGAAATTCATACAGTAACATATTGTTGTATTATTGAGCTATTTAGCCAATGCATAATGTGCATCTCAAAAAAGACTGTCTTAAATAAAATTTTGTGTTACTCTAAGTACATGAATATGAATTATGAGCTCTTAAAATTTAATGATGACAAAATTTTATTTTCTTTAATTTTTACACTTTGTTTACGTATACATCTTATGGACCCTCGTCCATTTTAAAATGTTCATGTTCAATTTTTTGATCACTAATTTATGCATTTATTGGTTAACAACAAAATATTTTTCATAAAAAATTTTAAATGATGATTAATTTTCTTTGTCTAATTTGATATAAAAAGAGATGGGTTATGTTAAATTAAGTCAAATTAAAAATATTTTCTTCATAAACAACTACCTCTATACTATTAAAATTTCACAAATTTTTTAATGAGTCTGTTTTAAATTTCAACCATATTTTACGTATATTAAATTATATTTTTAAACCATGCATTTAAATGAATTTAATGTATTTTTCAGGAACAAGACCATGCACCCTTCACCAAGACAAAGATGCTTAGGAACAACCACCGTGACCTAAACGGTCCATTGCCGGTGATCTTCCACGACGGTCGGTTAGTAAAGCGGCCAACGCCTTTCACCGCCCTAATAATCCTCCTATGGATCCCTATTGGTGTAGTCCTAGCCATAATCCGAATGTTAATTGGTGTAGTCCTACCAATATGGATGGTACCCTACATGACCGCCTTTTTCGGTGGTAGCGTACGAGTCAAGGGCAAGCCACCGTCTCCACCATCGGGCGCCACCACTGGTGGAGTTCTCTTCGTATGTACCCACCGAACCCTAATGGATCCCGTTATCCTTTCTTACGTCCTAGGACGAAAAATTCCAGCCGTTACATATTCTATTTCTAGGGTATCTGAAATACTTTCACCAATTCCGACAATTCGACTAACCCGTATTCGCCACGTGGATGCCGAAAGAATTAAAAAGGAGTTAGAAAAAGGGGACTTAGTGGTATGTCCCGAGGGAACAACTTGTAGGGAACCTTTTTTACTAAGGTTTAGTGCATTATTTGCCGAGTTGACCGATAAAATTGTACCCGTGGCTATGAATTATAGGGTCGGGTTCTTTCATGCAACCACGGCCCGTGGGTGGAAGGGTTTGGATCCATTTTTCTTTTTTATGAACCCTAGACCCATCTATGAAGTTACATTTTTAAATCAGTTACCGGCTGAGGCTACTTGCTCAGCCGGTAAAAGTCCTCACGATGTTGCAAACTACGTGCAACGTTTGTTGGCGGCTACATTAGGGTTTGAATGTACCAATTTTACGAGAAAAGATAAATACAGATTGTTGGCCGGAAATGATGGGATAGTGTCGTCTCGTGCTAAAAATCCATGGCTTGGTAGCATGAAGAAGGTAGTGAGCACCTTCAAACCTTTCATTCACTTATAAAATTCACTTAAATAATTTTTTTGGTAATTTTCAATGAATTGTTGCCCCAACTTTAGTTGGTGATCTTGAATAATTCATTAATGATAGGATTATATATTTTGTAAACACAAATGGGGCTTGTAAGATTTTTACATTTTCTAAAAACTTTTCTTTTGTAATTGTTTTATTATTAGATTTTTCCCTTTTTGATTGACGCGAGTGTAAAATAAAGCTTGTATTGTAATATGTAAAAATGTTGAATTCATATTTAAATGTTAATTATTATATTTATTAACTAATATGATGATTAAATATTTTTTTTGTATTGCATTGTTTTTGTTTTTTTAATCATAATTTGGCATGCTAGAAAGTATATAGATTAAGCTCCATGGAAACTTCTAGATACAACATATTTATTATTATTATTATTATTATTATTATTATTATTATTATTATTATTATTATTATTATTATTATTATTATTATTATTATTATTATATTGCAACCCAAAGTATGGAATAAGATATAATACTTGTCAAGAAATTTAGAACTTTGGTAGGTATATGTTGTGTGAGTAGTGCCTTGATTAGCAACATTTTGAGGCCAATAAAATGGATTAATTATGGTTACTTATCCTTCAAGTCATAACAAAACATGCATGGAAATTGTCAAAACTTATTCTTGTAAAAATACTCCCTTCGGTCCAGTTTACTTGTCCCATTTGACCAAACACGGATATTAAGGTAGTAGTGGGGTCCATTGGAAAAGGTGGTAGTTGGGTATTTTAATTGATTAAATTAATTGTAAAGGTGGTAGTGTAGTATTGGAAATTGGAAAAGTGAGGGTATTTAGATAAAAAGGATAGCCAAAAAAGAAAATGAGACAAGTAATAAGAAATTGCCAAAAAAGGAAATGGGACAAATAAACTAAAACGGAGGGAGTAATATTTTCTCCTAGTTTTAGTATGCATGCTCATAAGGCTATATGAGATCAATTGTGAGGAAATATTGATATTTAATTTATATGATTAATCTTTAGATGGAGGAGCCTAATTTTTGTCATACTTTCTATTTGTTGCTTCAAATTTCTCCCAATTTTTTTATATCGGGTTAAGGCTACTAGAGAATTCAACAGGAAAATAGATGACAAAAAATTAATTCATTCTGTAAGTGGTGAAAATTGAACCTTTATTATAAGTGTAAACTATAAAATCTTAATCACTAAGTCAATGACGCATAATTCTCAATTTCATAGGGATGAATTGAATGAAAAATGAAAGCAAAATAAATTCATTAGACTTAAACGTACACTCTTTTGCCAGATGCTACCTTTTTATTCGTTCGTTCTGAACAATAGAGCAAATTTTCTTGAGAACAACGAAATTTATAGGCACTCTCAAATTTACCATTTTAATTTGGTTTGATAAAAATACAAAATAATGACTCTGCATCTTTTATGAGGAGGTTTGCGTTACAATTGTCTTAACAAATTAACCTATAACATATACTCCCTCTGTTCTTTTAAATTTGTCCACATTATTGTAACGGGCAGTTTCATAAGTTTGTCCTATTTAGAATACTTTTCTATTTTGTAAAGTTTTTATCTTCCATATACTCTCTTTCTCCCTCATTTAACCATCATTTCTCTCGAACATAATATATTAATAAAATAATACCAATACAATTATTAATTCACACCACTATTTTAATAAAATAATATCCACTATCTACAAAGATTTCACTTTTTTTAATAAAATAATACCTACTATTTACAAAGATTCCACCTTTCTTAATTTGTGTGAAATCTTCAAATAGGACAATAAAAAAAGAACTAATAATTTTTATTTTAAATTAATTTTACTTTAATCAATTAATATTAGTATTTTGTTCAATGAATAAAGAACTTTTTATTCCAATTTTGTATATGTAAATAAAAGTCAATTATTATTTGTAAACAAAAAAGGGGAATGTAGATAAGACTTGAGGTATTTGTGTATGATTTGGTGAACAATACTTGGAAGAATTAAAGTGATGTTACAAAACTTTATAATTATTATAGGTGAAACTAGCTTTGACCATAAAATGCTCTTAATTTAATTGGCATCATTTTGTTTGTTTTTGTTTGTTGCTTCTAGATGACTTGTGCATATGTTCTTACCTAATTTTATAGCATGTTATTTACAAGTAAAAGAAAATGTAAATAAGTGTTTAATATTACCAAAAGTAAAAGCGCTTGCGACTCAATGGATAGAGCATCTGCATGTGGAGCAGAAGGTTAGAGGTTCGATTCCTACTGGGCGCAGGTATTAATTGGGGTTTCTTGACTGCGCGCATCTCTCTATACTCCCTCCTTGGGGGTACGGGTATGATTTGTCCGCATCTTTCAAGAAAAAAAAAGAAAACCCCCACTTGGACCCTGCCTTGTGTAGGATACTAGTAAGATCCTTTCTCTTTCCCTTTCCCTTTATGATGTATAAATGCAAAAATGTTTTGAGGAGACTCATAATGAGACCATTTTAAATGAGAATTTATGAAAAAATAATATTGATTAAATATTCAACAAGTCTTATAACTGTTTCTCTAAGATACGGTCTCTAATAAACACAATTCAATACAAATTACTAAAAAACTATTCTTGTGAGACACCGTCTTTCTATAAGACGACCTGAAAAATAAGGAGATCATATTTCGATTTTCTTTTAAAATTGTATTAGTTGCGCTTTTGTGTCCATGTATTTTGTGTCCATGTATGAGGTGCGTCCCAAAGCAAGACCGTCTTATACAATAATTTGTAAAAATGCAATTCCCCTCTCGTTTACTCCCATCACCGTCATCGTAGGTGATTTTACCAATAGAAGTAGGAAATATAGAGGTTAGGTAATATATAATTTATAATAGCATAATAGGTGTTTTATCATAGGTTTTTTTTTATCAGTTTATATGCTTATTTTTTAAAATTAATTTTTACACAATTATTTTAATTTTTTTTATTAAATAATGTTTTTTTTTTTCAAATTTTCACAAACACGGCGGCGTCTTATCCGCTACCTAGATAACTAGACCCATTCCTTTTACCTTTCATTTGTTATTGTTGTTTCCCTGTTTTTGTCGATGTTTACCCGTTTTTTGCTCTTATCTGTGCATAGGCTTTTTATTGTTTTTGTCAGCTGCAGCCTGCAGGTTTCTCTCTCCAGAAGATCTCTCTCGAGTCGGGGGACTCTTTGATCTCGCTCTCCTCTACGGGTATGAGTTGCCGGCGTTTTTCCTCCCCAGACTCTGATCATAGTTTTCTATGAACGAAATACACTGGATATGATGATGATGCAGCAAGGTTGTTCAAACAGTCCAAATTTAGTCATATCTTGAGATCAATAAACCCGAAAGATAAGGTAAGAGACTTGGTGTAAACGTTCAAGTGATATACAGACCTGCTAGGTATTTAGTGGAACTGGGCCAGGGCCTACTCTAGATGGGCCATACAACCCATTCGTAAAACCATAGAAAAATCAGGCCCTCTCTTGAGAGACCGTCTATAGTATAGACGTCTATTAAGAGCCCAGCCCATATCTTCCTTTTTGTAACTTACAAAATTATCAATCATTTATTTAATTTATAAATTGAGTCAGCCCCAAACTTGAAACGTCTATTGTATAAACAGTCTCAAGTAAGAATTCGTATATATGAAATAGTAGAAATACCCAATATTAAACAAAAAAATTGAAAAGAATAAGCTTTTTATATAAAAAAACATTTTAAAATAAGCTTTGAAAAATTTTAACTATTAAAATAAGTGTCTTTGCGTCCGAGTATAAAGTTATATATATTCGTTGTTACTAATATTAAGCTAAAAAACTGGTCAAAAAAAGTTAAAAAATAGCGAACAAAAGGAAATAATTTCTTTGCCTTGGTGTATTATGTTTTTTTCTGGTAAATGAAAAAAATCTTTTATTTGCCAAAAAAAGGAATAATTTTGGTTTATGGGCCTTTGTTGCCATTGGATTTGGGTTGAAAGAACCCATATATGAAATGGTAGAAATACCCAATATTAACGAAAAAATTGAAAAGAATAAGCTTTTTATAAAAAAAATTCTAAAATAAGAGATGGTCTCTCAAAGAGACCGTCTCTCACAAGAATTTGTCATTCTAAAATAAGCTTTGGAAAATTTTATCAACTAAAATAAGCAATTTTGCATCCGAGTATGAGGTTATGTATATTCGTTGTTAGACTTGTTAATAATAGTGACCTAAAAACCTGGACAAAAAAAGTTAAAAGTAGCAAACAAAAGGGAATAATTAAAGTAAAGATTAGTAGTATTTATTACCTAAAGGCGTAGAGCAATGTGATTGGGTACCTAGTTTAATTTTTGAGTTAGTTTTATATGAGATAGTCTTATCGTACGATGAATTTATAAAAAAGGCTTATTATAAAAATGATATTTATCTGATCAGTTCAAAATATTAAAAAAATTTAAAATATTATTAAATGACCCGATTAAAATCGTGTTACGATGAGACGACCTCAATAAAAAGTTAGTGTAAATTTTTGTAAGGAATAATAACTGTGAATAATACAACCTTTAGTTAATATTCTACAATAATACAAACTACTATTTGATTATCCACAAATAATATCAACTTAAAGGGGTGTTTTTCTAGAAAATCCCTAACATGTTAAAAATCAATCTATAGGTGATTATACGACAAAAATAATTGGTAAATTAGTATATAAACTAAAGTTAGTATTATTCTAGAAAAATACCCCTTAAATTGGTATTATTCATAGTTAATTAATAATTGATATTATTATAGGAAGATTAACAAAAAAATTAGATTATTCACGATATTTTTTTATAAATTCTAAAGTTTAGATATGTTTTTAGGTTTATATGAAATTAATGGATTTAGGTCCAACTAGAGGGTGTTCATTCGAGTCATCGAGTTGATTTCGAGCCAGGTGTTTCGTGTCAATTCAAAATTGAGTTTTGTGTTCACATTGGTTTCTACATAATTGTAGATCCATTTTTAAGTCGGGTCAAATCGAGTTCGATTATAAAGTCGGGTGTCCATCGAGTCTATTTTGAACATCTCTAGGTCCAACTATAGAGGACCTTAAATAACCATCAGTTAGTTTATCAATTAAGAAAAAAAAAGGAACTAATTGGCTCGGTCCATTAGAGAAAATGTAGAGTAAATATAGAAAATAAGCTTTAATAGATTGAGCTTAAAAGACGTTTCTCAAATTAACAATATCTTAGGAGATTGGCTGAAAGGAAAATAGCTATTAAATAGAAAAATAAAATAGAGAAGAAAAAAACATAGCCAAATAACATAACAACGTGAACCAAAACACGTGCAAAATTTATGCGTAGACAAAAATAACTAACCGGCGTAATGACGTAGATAAAAATCCAGCCGTCTGTACTAAATCAGGAAACTTAAACTAAGCCGTTGATCTCTTTGTTCTCTTCAATTAAATACTTGCCCTCTGCAGTTCTTTTTTCATAATTCATTCATTTTTTAATCTCAACTTCTCTCATAAAAACTCTTTTGTTATTAAATTTCTCATATTTACTCTCATACTTCTTGATTTTCATTTCTATCATCAGTTTCTTTAGTGTTTAATGTTTATCCATGGATGATGACTTACCAAATTTGTATTTGGTCTTATTATCTTATTGCTGGCATGATGGTGGATGACTCCGATCCGTATGGTTTTAGTTTATTGAAATTGATTTCAAGAAGATGAATCGATCATTCATGATTTCAGATTTGAGGTATATTGTGTGTTGAATATATCGTTGTTTCTTTGGTATCTTTATGTTCTTGTTTTTCTTTCGTTTGATATTATTCACAAAATTTTTTGGTCGTTTTTTCTAGAGGCAGAAGCAGAATTGGATATAGATAGATTTATTCTTTAAAGATTTTTTCAATTAATTCATGTTTTTAATCTCAACCTATCTCATAATACTCTTTCGTTATTAAATTTCCATGGATGGTGAATTATCAAATTTGTATTTGGTCTTATTATCTTGTTGCTGGCATGATGGTGGATGACTCTGATCCGTATGGTTATGGTTTAATGAAATTGATTTCAAGAAAATGAATCGATCATTCATGATTTCAGATATGAGGTACATTGTGTGATGAATCGTTGTTTCTCTGGTTTCTTTATGTTCTTGTTTTTCTTTCGTTTGATTCTGTTCACAAAATTTTTTTGTCGTTTTTTCTAGATGCAGAATTTAGATAGATATATTCTTTAAAGATTCTTTTCAAATAATATAATTAATCGAATTTCTTTCAAATCTTTCATCGCATGTCTTTTTTTTTTTAGGATTCAATGTTTTTAAATGGAAGTCTTATTAAATTATTGGTTTCTTATTTTATTTTTTCTTTCTTGATCTCATTCTTCAGCCTAAATTATGCTAATCTTTTGTTTCTGTTTGCAGGATGAGTTGAATTCTTGGCTATTCACTCGGTTCGCTGGTACATGTCGCTGAGTTTCTCCAGTGATTTCTTGCGGAGGCTGATTGATGCGAAGAATTTGTATATCTTGCATTTTGTACTAGTACCAAAACATTAGTGTTGGATTTGTGATTTGGTTAGATGTGAATACTTTAGGATTTGCGCGCGAGGATAAGTGAAAAAAATGTGAGTGGAATCACGTCCGGCCTTTGCCATGTTGGGTGAGCTCGCATGGCAGGTCAACCAATTAATAAAAGAACATATTTGGCGTGGTGTTGGAGGAAGATGGCACGGAGATTTGCCCGGCTCTTCCTCCAACTGTGTCTCCTCTTTCTTCTTTTTGCCTCTGTTTTTCTTTTTGCCATTCTTAATACTCTTTTAAATTATATACTCCTTCCTTTTTTAGGAGTGAGTATAATTCAACTACCCACTATGATCAATATATCATATTATTTCATCTCAATGGCAATTAATCATTGCCACAATATACTACTTCTTGTAGCTAATTCAACAATTATTTATTACGCTACAAAAAATCATCATATACAACAAAAATTACCTACAAACTATTCTTTAATGGATTAGGCAATCTGTTTCTAAGCGACGGTCTCTCAACCCTATCTCACTCGATTCACCAACACTCCCACGCCATAAGTGGTGCCGTTAACCACCACTCTCCCGCCATTATTGCTGCCTCCAAGCAACACTCCACGCCTTGAAGGAACCTAGCAACGGAGCGACCGCTGAAATTTTGTGAGTTAATCTTCTTAATTTAATTCTTGTTTAAATCATTCAATTATGAGTTGTGATTAATTATTTATGCCCGAATTTGTTTTGGTAGTAGTAGATTTGTGCTTTAAACTTTAAGTTATGGTTAGAAGTGGAAATTAGGTTTTGTAATTACTAAATTTCTTTCGACATTTTGGATTTGCCCTAATTACTGAATTTTTTCTTTAGCAATGAGAATTACCGATTTTCTTGAACTTGTGGTGGTTAGTGGTAGATTTGCCCTAATTTGTATATAGAGTATTGCTGGCTATTTGATTTTTTTGAAGACTAGAGTATTAATGATATTGATGTTGGCCTAATTGTTATGAATTTGGAGTGTTCATGTTTAATTTGGGAGATTTATGTTCAATTGTACTGAAATTAGAGTATTGAGGATTGAGTGTTGGCCTAATTGTCATGTATTTGGAATGATCATGTTTAATACTCCCTCGTATTCACTTGAGTTGTCCTATTTGTTTTTAGACATTATTTACTTATCACTCTTAATTTGTATTTTACTCTTAATCTATTTATAGTTAAAACATAGTCATGTAGGATCTTGTTTGATTCGTCTCAGTACAAAGATTATTAATATCAACTTTTTATATTTTTAATTAACAATCATTTGTAATATTAAGGGCTAAAATGTTGTCACGGCAAGTGTGAAAAATTAAATGGGACAACTCGAATGAATAAGAGGGAGTATTATGATTATTGATGGTTTTATTTTTTGAATTTGCCATGTTCATGTATAATTTGGGATGTTCATGTTTAACTATACTAAAGCTAGAGTGTTGAGGGTCCAGTGTTAGCTTAATTGTTATGAAGTGTGGGATTTTTATGTTTAGTTTTATGAATATGGATTTTTGAGTTTTTGCTTATTATTTGATTTTTTTTGATGTTGCAGTTAATATTATTAAAAATGATTTAAACGATTGTATTCGATTCAAGGAGGGTCTAAGTGCATGTAGAGACTCTTCACTCGCAAATGGCACAATTTCAATCCGATCAAAATAAGTGAAATCTTTTCACGCCATACAACTACAAAATGCTCAAGACTCAGCACTTCTTAATTATTATAATATCAAATGTATTCTAGTATTGAATTAATTATAGCAATATTACATTTTGGGTGTATTATTTAACAGATACGGTTCTTTCTTCCTTTTTGGAAGTTGACGCCAACATATTACAATCTTTTTCTCTCATATCTTGTATCAATACCCAAATATATAGATTTCTAAAATAGTGTTAATTGTTCTTTTCAAAAAACAAAAAAAAAGTGTTAATTGTTACTTGTTGATATTGCTCTAAATTACAGTATTTCACTTTTTTTTATTGCAATTTATGTTCTCTGTGCGGTATATCAATTGTAGATGTATACTTTATACTATTAACTTTAAATGTTGGCCGTGAACGAAATACATTTAATTTGAAGTATTTTAGATTGATGTTTATGAATGCTTTTTGGTTATTATGCGGGAAAATCACGATCCTAAAAACAAACTCAATTTATAATTTTTTTTATTAAGTAAATCCATTTGTTTGGTATAATGGTTAAAAATAAATTTGACAATTATTTATTTCGAATTTTTCAAAGAAGTTTTGAGTGAAGTAATAGGTCATTTAATTGTTAGCAAATATATTTTTAATATGAGTTTATTTAAGAATAATTTATTAGTGGGTTTATTTTCAGCCGACTTGGTTATGTTTCTTTTTTTTTTGAAGTTACTTGGTTATGTTTCTAATACCAATCTATCCTTATTATTTACCAACAATGCAAATTGTTTTTGTCCATTTAACGGATTATTTTATCATTTTAAAAGCATTTTTAATTGCTGAAATATTTTCAATTAACCCATAGACTTTAACACTTTACCCGATCAAATATTCAAATTTTTATTTTTAATCCAATTTCACCTTTTTGAAAAAATTGTAAAAAAAATTGTACTAATAATACCTATTTATATAATAATATTATATATTATATATAAAAAAAATTGTATAAACTTTTTTTACAATCAATTCCTATACTTATCTTACCCAGTCTGACCCTTTACACCAAGGCCTGTTAAAACTTAAAACCCATTAATAACCTGTTAAATTGTAACCCGACCCTTAACCGATTGAGTTGATCCATCTAGATAAAGTTTAGGTGTACATGAAATTAATAGATTTGGGTCCAACTAGTAGACCATAAATAACCATCCAGTAATTTATAAATTTACGAAAAAAAGAAAGTAAGCATGTTTTTTTTAATAGAAAAATAAAATGATGGAGAAAAAAAACGTGGCCATATATAACAAGGTAAATCAATTTCAAAAAAAAAAAGGTAAATCTAGCCGTCCGTTCAAAATCACAAAAGTAAATCTCAGCCTTTGATTTTTTTCTTCAATATATATATAAATGCTTGCACCTCTTTTATTTTTTACATCATTCATTTTTTAGTCTAAACCTCTCTCATAAAACTTTTCAGTTATTGAATTTCTCAGACCTGCTCTCATACTTCTTGATTCTTCGTTGTATATCATCAATTTCTTTGGTGTTTATCCATGGATGAATCATCAAATTTTGATTCTGTCTTATTATCTTTGATTTTTCAAGAAGATGAATCGATCATTCTTAATTCTTGGTTTCAGATATGAGGTATATTGTGTGTTGAATCGTTGTTTTCTTGATCTCTTTATGTTCTTGTTTTTCTTTCGTTTGATATTGTTCTCAAATTGTTTTGGTCGTTTTTTCTATATGCAGAAATGCAGATATAGGTTGATTTATTCTTTAAAGATTTTTTTCAAATAATATAATTAATCGAATTATCTTTCAAATGAATCATCGCATGTCATATTTTCTTCGGATTCAATGTTTTTAATGGAATTTTTGTTGAAATGAGGTTTCTTATTTCATTCGTTTTTCTTTCTGATTAATCTCATTCTTCAGCCTAAATTGTGTTAATCTTTTGTTTCTATTTGCAGGATAAGTCAAATTCTTGGCCAATTACTCGGTTCGCTGGTACATGTCGCTGAGTTTCTCCAGTGATTTCTTGCGGATGCTGATAGATGAGAAGAATTTGTAGACTCGAAATTTGTACTAGTACCAAATCATTAGTATTGGATTTGTGATTTGGTTAGTATTTACGTGCGAGGATAAGTGGTGAAAAAATGTGATTGGAAAAACGTCCGACCTTTGCCATGTTGGGTGCGCTCGCATGGCAGGTCAACCAATTAATAAAAAAACATATTTAGTGTGGTGTTGGAGGAAGATGGCACGGAGATTTGCCCGGCTCTTCCTCCAACTGTGTCTCCTCTCTCTTCTCTTTGCCTCTGTTTTTCGTTTCGTTATTCGACTGCTCTTCGACTGATTTCTTCGCCAGTGGTTCAACTCATTGCAATCAATCATTGCCATTTTATCACGATCCATATACTACTTCTTGTAGTAATCCAAAGGATAACTGTAAGTTAATTCAACAATTATTTATCACGATTACAGATTTTAATTCTTGAAATTTGAATGCTAATAGAATCAAAAGTTGAATTTCGAAGGACATTTTATCTACAAAAATTATTTTCACATATCAATGTACAGTAGTTAAGTTATTGTATCTCATAAACAATCCAATGTAGTGGTTTCGATCTAATAGCTCATGGTTCTTTCTTCCTACTGGAAAATGTTGCCAACATATTTACCAATGCAGTTATTGTATGCTCAATTTTATAGGTTGCTAAAATAGTGTTACTTCTTGTTGATATTGTGCTCTAATTACACTTCACTTTTTTTTATTGTAATTTATATTCCCTGTGCGGTCTATCGACTGTAGATGAGTACATTGTGTATTGCCGCATTGGTAAATCTTGTAATTTTGTAATCCATAGTTATCTATGAGCGGGATACATTGAGTAGATGTAAATCTTGTAATAATTTTCTATTATGGATTTGTTGTTTAAGTTTATGCATAATTTTTAATCTATTATATTATGCGTTTTGGATTGATTTTTATGAATGATTTTGGTTATATGCGGGAAAATTGTAAAGAATAAACTAACTTTACTCGATCCAAAAAGTAAACTTAATTTTTGTTTTTCATTTAGTAAAACCATCAATTTGGTATAATTGTTATAAATGAATTCGACTATTATTTTTAATTATTTCAAAAAAATTTAAAGATTATTTTAAAGTTGCGTAACTCATGAATATTACTCTCTCCGTCCCAATTTAGTTGTCTACTTTGCCATTTTAGGTCATCCCACTCTAATTGTCCACTTTTCTTTTTTGGCAAAACTTTTTACCTAAATACCCTCAACTTATATTATTTATGATTATTTAATAATACTCCACCTACCACCTTTTCATTTATTATAATCACTTAAAATACCCTACTATCACCTTTTTCAATTATTATAATCACTAAAAATACCCCACTACCATTTTTTCTTATTTTGCGTGCCCACAACAAAGTGAACAACAATAGTGAGACGGAGGGAGTATCATTTCGATACAAGAATTTTAATTGGAGTTGCGTAATTTATATTACACAAAATCTCACAAGAGACGGTCTATAGGATAGACCATAAAATTGGGCCAGCATATTTTCCTTAACTGATTTTTTTAATATAATATCAATTATATTATGTTATAATCCTAAATGTAAGGTATTATAACCTCGAATATACTATTCTATAACCCCAAATATAAGTTATTATAACCCCAAATATACTATGTTATATTTTGGGCTGGGCTTCATGTATTCCGTCTATAGAATAGACCGTCTCTCATGAGACTTACTGTTTATATTATTTGGAAAAACTCTAATTTTATAAGTACTCGGGCCGAAAGTAATAAACCAATCTAATTTTGTTTCTTTGTTAGCCCAAGAAGATGGTCTTAGCCCAATCTAATTTTATATGTAGTTTATACCTCTGCTAGACTCTAGACAACAAGTCTCATAGTTTATTCAGGTGTTCTCTTGAAAGATCGTCTTTTGTAAAGACGATTCTCAAAAGTCCAGTCTAAATCTATATTTAGAGTTGTAACAATATATATTTAGAAGAGTTGAATTGGGCTTTTGAGAACCATTTTTACTAAACACGGTCTCAAGTAAGAATTTGTGTAGTTTATTTGCAATGATTGTTGTTTTGTTCTTAAAAGTCAATTAAAATCCGAAATCAAACAAAACCCAATCCATTTGCCTTTAATACTTCAATAGACGCTTGTTTAATCTAACCAGCTAATCTTGCGAGAAACCGTCTTCTAAAGATAGACCACAAAATCTCACAAGAGACTTACTGTTCTCTATCACAAAATCTCACAAGAGACTGTCTATAGGATAGACCACAAAATTGGGCCAGCCCATTTCCCTTAATTGATTTTTTTTATTATAATATCAATTATATTATGTTATAATCCTAAAGGTAAGGTATTATAACCTCGAATATACTATTCTATAACCCTAAATATAAGTTATTATAACCCCAAATAATTTATTATAATCCCAAATATACTATGTTATATTTTGGGCTGGGCTTTATGTATTCCGTCTATAAAATAGACCGTCTCCCATGAGACTTACTGTAGAAAAATAGCCCCTTAATTTAGCCCATGACACGGTTGGTAACTTGGTATGACCCAACTCAATTTGGCCCATTAAGAAGTTATATCACCCAGTACTCCCAGCAACCCATTAAATTCTCAATCGTTAAGTAAATTATATTCCAGTAAGTCTCATTGGAGACGATCTATTCTATAGACGGAATCCATGAACCCCAGTCCAAAATATAACATAGTATATTTGGGGTTATAATAAATTATTTGGGGTTATAATAACTTATATTTGGGGTTATAGAATAGTATATTCGAGGTTATAATACCTTACATTTATGATTATAACATAATATAATTGATATTATAATTAAAAAAATCAGTTAAGGGAAATGGGCTGGCCCAATTTTGTGGTCTATCCTATAGACCGTCTCTTGTGAGATTTTGTGATTATATTCACAATTCAATATTAGGCCTGTCAAATAGATCAGGTCAGGTCAGGTCAGATTCGGGTTTAGGTCATATATAAATATGTTAGAAAACCCTTGACCCAAATCGAACCCTTTTAGTTGATTGGGTCGAAAATCACAATCTTGACCTGACCTGCAACAGATTAGGTTGACCTTAGTTCGACCCACTTAACCCCTTTATAATTTTTATGTTTTTGTTTTAAGGCTTTAACGTTGATTAAATCTAATTTTTTCGGCTTTAATTTAAACTTTATATTTTTTTATTTTATATTTTGTATTTACTATGAAAATTAAAAAAATATTAATGATCTAAGTTTAGCTTATACTTATTGATTTAACTCAAAATTAACACATTTAATTAAATGGGTTATACAGGTTTTTTTTCAGGTTCAAAATTTTGACCTGAACCTAATCCATTAAATAAACAGATCAGGTAGGGTCAACCAATTTAATTAATTGGGTCAAAAATCTCAATACAAACCCACTTATTTCGGGTTAGGTTTAGATCGGGTTAACTTTTACCAGCCCTACAATTCATTATTTAAGACAATCTTATTGTGAGATACGGTTCATACATTACGTCAAATAACTCAATTAATATCAATTATGATGATTAGTTTTAATCATCTCTCATAAGAATAGCACAAAAATGTTCGAGCCAGATTGATTAGTTCATCTTAACAAAAGACGTGGTCTCTTATAAGAATAGCACAAAAATATTCGAGCCAGATTGATTAATTTTAATCTTCTAATTCTCGGTTAGATTATCTTTAATAATAAAATATATATCCATACATAATAGTTTTTGAGCATGCAAAATCATAATAATAGTGTATATTCTAATCATAATTTTTGTATTGAATGAACCTTCTAATTTTAATCTAGGAATCTAGAAGCATAATTCCTTTCGTCCAATAAAGACTACAACGTAAGTAAATAACTAATTGACAATTGAAAAGTTTGTCTACAACCATTTGTGTATAGTAGTATCTGCCATAAGGATAAAATTTGAGCAAACAGTAAATAAGTTAAATTTATAAGAGTATGACACAAATTTATAAATAAGATGAAAAAATAATTTAAATACATAAGTAAGAATCAAAGAAAAAATGTGGATCATGGTCACAAATAAAAATAAAACAAAAGTCATATGTATGAAATAAGTTGAGGCGTCGCATTAGTTATTGTTTGATATAGAAAAATATAATCCATCTTATTTCTTTAGATTAAGCAGTACCCTTGTTTTGATTCCTCTTATTTTTTAAAATTAACAAAAAGAAAATAAGTCACGTTAGTGTTTCTGTTATCATATTAATGTCAAACAACCAATAAGTTTAACATTTTTTTATACCGTTTCCTTTTCTTAACCCTTCCATTCCATTTCTTTTTTATCCTTCATACCAAACGTTCCCTTAGTCTGTTTTATAGGTTTTGGTATCGTTTTATTGTTGTCCATCGTACATATATTTTTAAAAGTTTTATTGATATTAATTAATTAATATTAATTATTTCCTTATCAATATATACATTTTCATTACCTTTTCTCCTTCTTTTCATTTGCATAAGAAGTATTTTAATTGCAATTTCTATAGGATAGAGGGAGTGATTAGTTTCATCTAATTTCTCTAATTCATTTCTTTTCATTACCGTATATAGAAGTCTAAACGTACTAAACTTAACTTTCCTAACTCTTTATAGAAAGGGAAGGTCTACTCTTATTTTATAATTTTATTTATTTATTTCTTCAATTATTTACTTTTTTGAGACAATTTCCTACTTGCTTAAAATTTTTTTGTGTTTATGCACTAGAGTAAATATTTAACTCTAAAATGAGGGAATTAAAATTTTTATTCAGTCATTTTCATCACTTTAAAATAAGTCGATGTGAATTATATACTTTTTATTTTACATTTAAACAGCTCTTGTGTTTTTAGTTTAATTTTTATTTCTATATAAA
Source organism: Amaranthus palmeri (assembly GCA_019776075.1). NCBI lineage: Eukaryota > Viridiplantae > Streptophyta > Magnoliopsida > Caryophyllales > Amaranthaceae > Amaranthus > Amaranthus palmeri. The sequence goes on from JAAKBH010000394.1 coordinate 83,560, forward strand.
TATTTACTTTTAATACAAGTATAATCTAAATATATTATACCCTAATTACGAGATAGGCTGAGAGTAAGAATAAATTAAGTGAAAATTAAATTCAGGATTTTTCTTAAAAAAGTATATGCACTCCAACTAAATTAGACACGATTCTCTTTAGAAGTGTTCATTCGGGTTATCGGGTTGATTTAGGGCCAGGTGTTTCGGGTCGGTTTAAAATCGGATTTTGTGTTTACATTGGTTTATATATAATTGTAGACCCATTTTTAAGTCGGGTCAAATCGGATTCGGTTATAGAGTCGAATGTCTATCGGATCATCGGGTCTGTTTTGAACACCTCTAATTCTCTTGATACTTACTTTTTTATTTATTGAATTTCTATACCTATAAAGTATTGACAAAAAGGAAAAGAAGCAAAAGACCCCAAAAAAGTAAAGCCAAATTTCTAAAGTAACCATATTTTCTAGGATACTCCCTAGGGGAAGGGGACATAACACAGCACATATGGGAGTGATCAATTTTTTATTTTTTTATTTTAGTGATCAATTTATTAACAAGATAAAGATACAAAAACTAAATACCAAATATTCATATTTTATTTTCTTTAATGTGTCATTAAATTGAATTTATGGTATAAGTTGGACAATGATTTACAGGGTCACATAAATTCATGAAAATCCAAGACACTAAAAATTTGTTGGAAAATACTCTCCGTCTCTCTCATGATGCACCCGATATATTTTGGGTGAAATTTAATTGAAAGAAAAATTGAGTTAAAGAAAATAACAAAAAAAAATAAACAAATATAATAAAATGAGTCATTAAGAAAGAGAAATAATAAAATTAAGAGATTGAGACCATTGCCAAAAAGAAAACTCTCAAATGAGACGGACAGACGATCTCATAGAGTAAATACTTATAACCTTAAATTAAAGTGATCACTTACAATCTTGAAGTGATTAATTAGAGAAAAGGTGGAATATTATTGGGATAAAGTAAAATAAAAAGTGATATAACTTGAATGAGACAAAAAGAGTACATTTGTAAAGTGTTTGATCGCATATAACCCTTATAACTAAAAATTAAATTTACATATGATTAAGTTAATTTTGTATTGATATTGTTAGAGTTTAGTTTTTTTTTTCCAATCGTTCTTCAAAAAATAAAATAGTAAAAATTATTATATATTTTTATTCTGCCAACGTTGTTTGTTACTGTTCTTTGCCTCTACTTATCGCTCTTTACTATCTCTCTAACCATTATCATTTGTTTATTTATTAGTACGTATTCTATTTATTGTGCATCTTTTTTTAGTTCATTACTATACATGGTTAACGTGGGCATGTTGAACTGAGGGACTCTTTGACCGTACTCTTCTGTATGAGTATGAACTATCGTCTATCCTCCCTCCCCGGACGACCCTGACCACAATTTGTCTATAATCGAAATACACTGAGTACGACGATGATGATGATGATTCTGCCATTTAATCATGGATGATGGACCACTTTTTATGTGCACCATGCATGCTATTACTAATGTATGTTATTGTGTATTTGCAATGGCGTTTGAAAGAGAATCATGAGTTCCACCACTCAATTTACATTTAAACATTGTAAAGCAAAGCATAAAGGGTGGATCGGACCACTTAACATTAAAGCATTCTTCCCCTTTTTTGAAAAAAAGAATTTTGAAAGACAAATGATTTGATTGTATAAACAAGATTGATCACAAAATTAATTATGTGGGTATTGTTGGCTTTAAATTTTATGGTTTCATTTTTTTTTTTTTGTTTTTAATTATATGGTCTCTTAATAAAAATTTAAAATGAATTTTGTATGTTTATTATTATTGATAATAAAGATAGATAATTAGCGAAAAAAATGAATTGTAATACCCATCTACAAAAACACAGAAAATTAAATGTCTAAGATTGTTTCGATGATCGAGGAATAATACTCATGGGAAATATTATAAGCTATTGGAAAGAGTGATGGAAATACATATGACGAGATTTACCAACATATATCAGAGAGCCGCCTTGAACTTATGCCATAGAAATCTACAATTCAACTTAATTATGAGACAGATGAAGTAGTATAGGGTTCAAAAAGAGACTTGCACATGATTTTTATTGATTTGAAAAAAGACAATTAGGCACCAAGAAAAGTATACTTTGGCCGACAATAACAAAGAAAGACACTTGGAGAGATCTATAATAGAAGCAATTAAAAAAAATTGTATCTTTTTTATGGTGACTACAGCAAAGTAGCGGAAAAAATAAGAGCAATCACTAGTGTATTATTATTTGATCCAGAAGGAAAGTTATATTGGACATCGATTAGACTAGCGCCACTATATAGATCAAAATGTTGAGCTTTTAGAATGCAACATTGTAGAAAGATGAGATTAACAAAAATGAAAATGCTTAGATGGATGAGTGAACGCACATTTTGAGTATAGACAAGTAAGACTAAACATGACCTAATATAAACGCTATAAGATGGAAGATGATATGAAAATTTTAGATTTAGGAATCAATATGGTAGAAAATCGAAATAAATGAAGAAAAGTAATCCATGTGGAAGATTGTTGACGCTAATATATTAATTTATAAAGTCGATTCAAAAGTTTCTGACATTATTATTCTAAATGTTTTTTTAAGATATTTTACTTAAGCATGCATAATCATGCCATTGTCAAATTAATAGGAGTATTATATATCATTAATAGGAGTATTTTTTAAGATACTTTACTGTCAGTTAGTTGATTTCTATACTTGGCTAACATGGGTGTAACTGTAAGATGCATGATTCAGGTTTTTTTGTAGGTTACTCTCTTTAAAAACCCTTATTGAGCCCGGGGACTCTTTTGACCGCCCTCTCCCTATGGATATGAGACGCCGTCTATTTTCCCTCCCCAGACCCTGAACACAGATTGTCTATAAACGAGATATTAGGTATGGTGGTGATCACGACTCATGAAAATGTTGTTTCAATAAAAACACAATTTGGTTTCTTTATTAGTTAGTAGTACAATTATTTTTGGATCAATATGCATATCATAAGGAAAATATGAATGCCTATTTTGTCAATATCTCTTCTAAAGTCATAGTTTATTTAGAAAAAAAGGTGGTAAATTGCTTGTTTGTTGCCGCCTATGTACTATGGAGAAGAATTTAATGATACTAATTAAAATTTGTTTAATTAACACTTAGAATAGTAATATAATAATGTATGATGTATTATGTGCATAATAATGTATAAGATTATGCTACATTGTATATAATTTTAGGAGTTCTATGATTTTCTACTTTATCTTTGTTTTTTGTTCTTTAGGTTTGCCCTTTCATATTATTAATATAGGCATGTTATAGCTTATATTATAGAATTATTAACTAATAATAATATAGAATCATTATAAATAATACTAAAGTAAATAGGGTTTAACATTTTTTTTGGCAAATAAATTTTTTTTCATTCACCAGAAAAAATATAATACATCAAGGCAAGGACAAAACTCAGTTTTTCTTATTTTCATCAGTGTGGAAATGAAGTCCACCTTACTCTTTATGTGCATACGAGAAAAACTGATTATTTGCACCAATTTTTTTGGCAAATAAAACTCTCTCAAACATAACCAACCTTACACGATGAACATAAATGCTACTCCTTATTAACAACTGTCAAGAAACCAACTCAACCAAAAGCTTAAGATGATGGTTGAGGCCCAATGATATGTTATATACTCTAACAACAACTACACTATTCGTCTCACTTATTTAACAATAATAACTATTTTGGTCTGAGTTCTCTCATATTTCATTATTTTTATTTTTTGGACAATAATTAACAATTTTATTCATACAATTTATTCTATATTCATTTATTATTAAAAATCCCCATTTTTCTCTAAAAATACTCCAATTTATTGTATATGATGCTAATTCAAACTACATCAAGTACAATAATAGATCTTCTCATCACTTGCAACTTGAAAGTTTTTGTTAGGCAAATATTTTGGCAATAATGGACCCACCGGAGCGCCGAACAGTCTATATACCCTTAATCACGCCCCTCTTTCTAATCCTTTCTCCTTTCTCTAATTTTTTTTTCTATATTAACATGTTTTAACTTTAAACTTTAGTAACCAAAAAATAAATTGGACGGTCTCTTGAGAGACTGTCTATCTCTTTAAGAGACGTATCTCAAGTCCAGTCCATTAAAGATTAATGCCTACTTACTGTATTCTTAATGCTTACTTATTTTATCCAAAAAATCTACATACTTAAAGAACAACCTAAAAAAAAAAATGTAAATAGACACATCAAATAAAAAATTTACAACAAATAGAGAAACATGTTAGCTTCTTATTGTTTGATTTATGCCTAGAGGTGTTCAAAACAGACCCGATAACCCGATAGACATCCAATTTTATAACCGAACCAAATTTGACACGAATTAAAAATGGATCTACAATTATATAAAAACCAATGTGAACTCAAAACCCGATTTTGAACCGACTCGAAACACCTGATCCGAAATCAACCCGATGACCCGAATGAACACCTAATTATGCCTAAATGGTGAATTGATATAAAGACATGAAGGAAGTATGTTGCTAGTTATTTTTCTTTTACATTTTTTAATATTCATTTCTTTATGAATATGATAATTAACATCAAAGTAAACCTAGCTTAAGTAAATAATTGATTTTTTTTTTCATTTTTATGACATAAATGAGGTTCTCGCCATTTGTAAAGTATGAGATCGTCTCACTTTGAGATGAATCCATATATAAGGTTCATTATACTAGAAGTTTCTATCATCATTCTATTTAACTGAAGTATAAGACACGTATCACGACGAGACTGTTTCACATAAAAAATTTTGAAAATACATAAAAAAATTCCAGCTAGTCTCAGAGGACTGTCTTTCTGAGAGACGTTTCTCAAACCCAATCCATTAAAGCTTATTACCTATATTTACTCTACATTTTCCTTAATTGGTCAACCCAATTAGAAACTGTCTCTCAACAAAACCGTCTCTCACAAGAATTTGTAATTTTTTTATCATAGCTATTTTCTACCATACTCTCAACCCCAAATTAAAAAACTAATAAAATCAACAAAATTCTCTCAAAAAAAATAAAATGAGAATATAAAATAACCGAAACCGATAACTTATCGGCGATACGGCGAAAACCCACACATTTTTCCTCTCTAACGTCCTTAACGCCGTTGAATCTTGTCCAATTAAAATTCAACACGTGTCTCTAACGTCCGTGGGAACCACGCCTTTACTATCCACGCGTTTAATTCCCGTCAAACATTTTCCAAATAACGTCAATTATTTCGTCTTCTAATTTTATTCTCATTAAACAAAATAATTTTCGCCGCTTTCTCTCTCCTCAAAATCCCCCCTTTCTCTCTCCTCGCCGGATCTCACCCTCTCCCGACGCCATCTCCAAAATCCCCAATTTTTAGGGTTTGATTCTAACGGATTCATCATCCCTATATTCGGTTTCTTGGTCAAGTTTAGTCTAGATCTGAAAATAGGTGAAGAACAGATTCAATTTTTGTCGAATTTTAATGGCGTCGGCGGAAGCAATTACAACACAAACATCATCTTCATATTGGTGTTACAGTTGCAATCGATTTGTCAGAGTTTTAGCAAATCCGATTTCTCTTTCTTCAAATTCTTCAATTTCTTGCCCAGATTGCCATGGTGGTTTCGTCGAAGAATTCGATTCTCCTTCTCCTTCACTTTCAGGACAACCACCACCTTTACAATTACCACAACTCTCTTCTTCTCCTCTTTCCGATTCTAGACGACGTCAGTTTCCTGCCACAGCTATGTTCATGGTCGGTAACCCTAATTCAACGTCAAATTCAAACTCAAATCCGAATTCTAATTCAAATTCGCTTTCGTCTAGCCCTAGACTTCGTCGTAGTCGGAGAAATGGTGGTGACCGGTCACCTTTTAACCCGGTTATCGTTTTACGGGCCCCACCCGAACCTGAAAATAGCGGTGGTGGAGGGGGAGCAGGGGGGAGTTACGAGTTGTATTACGATGATGGAGGAGGTACAGGTTTAAGACCATTACCTGCTAGTGTATCTGAGTTTTTACTCGGGTCGGGTTTTGATCGGCTATTGGATCAATTAGCCCAAATTGAAATCAACGGAATTGGAAGGAACGAACAGCCGCCGGCATCAAAGGCGGCAATTGAATCGATGCCGACAATCGAGATAGTGGATGATCATATTGAATGCGAGGTTTATTGTGCTGTTTGTAAAGAAGCTTTTGAGCTAGGGTCTGAAGCAAGAGAAATGCCCTGTAAGCATATTTATCACCATGATTGTATATTACCTTGGTTATCTTTAAGGAATTCGTGTCCTGTTTGTAGGCATGAATTGCCTTCTGATAATAATAATAATAATAACAACTCGGGTGATTCACCCGAGTTGAATCCAGTTGATTATAGTAGGCGTAACAACAATAATCATAATGGTAATACTAGACATGGTGGTGGTTTGGTTGAGGGTAATGAAGATGAGACTGTTGGGTTGACTATATGGAGATTGCCTGGTGGTGGGTTTGCAGTTGGGAGGTTTTCAGGTGGTAGAAGAGGGGAGAGGGAATTACCTGTTGTTTATACTGAAATGGATGGTGGGTTTAATCAAGGAGGTATTCCTAGGAGGATTTCGTGGAGCTCTCGTGGTGGGAGATCGAGGGAACGAGGAGGGATTCGAAGGGCTATAAGGAGTCTGTTCTCTTGTTTTGGTGGGAGTAGGCATCATCAAGCATTGGAGGATTCGAGTGGTTCTAGTACCGATTCAAGGGTTAATAGTCAGAGGAGTCGAGCAACATCGTTTTTCTCAGCTTCTTCGAGATCGAGAAGCAGGGGTTTCGATATGGGGAGTAGGATAAGAAGATGGTAAAGATGTGTTAAATGTAGGATGCATTGTCAGATGATTTGCCAATCTCCTCGCGAATCAGAAAAGTGAATTATGATCGTTTTTTACCTGAATCGCAAATTCAAAAGGCAAATTAGCTGAACGTGGGCTTAGATTGGGCCTTGAAGGTTGGTTTATGTACATAAAAGAATGGGAGTTAAAGGAGAGAATTGGGAGGTTAACAATGAGATGAATGTTGATAGGAAATGGGGCTAAACAATGGTTTATTGAGGAGCAAGAAAATGGAGGCCTTGGAGGAGGAAGTAAGATGCAATAGCAATATGGATTGCATACTTGACTAAATTGTAATGGACTATGATCCAAAATGTGTATTTTTCATCATTCTAAGGTACCTTCTTTTGAGAATTTGTATTTAGTTTCTTGTTAATTATCAATCAATCATTATATTATCTTGAATCAAATTTTTGTTTAAGATGAATCAAATTAGTTCTCCAATAATGCTCTTATGTCTACATCTTGATAAATTTAGTTTCAAGTTTGCATCTTTTTGCTTTAAACAAGATACACTACATACATTATATTAAACTCACTTTTGTTTAAGAGCACCTGTTTCATACACAAATTCTTACTTGAGACTGGCTCTCAAAACCCCAGTTTGTTACAACTCTAAACCTAGGTTTGGGCTGGACTTTTGAGAGTCCGGTTTTGTACCTGAATTTCATATAACTTCATTGGAAATTGGAATAGACTTTTCTGATTGAATATGTCAGTAAGACATTTGGGCATTCCTTATTTAGAACACACTGCTTGAATTGAAGTTCAGCTGTATCTTTTCTTGTTTTATTATGCAGTTTATGGCTTAGTTGTCAGATCAATTCTGCTTGGTATTGTCATTTAATTTAGCAGTTTTTGACATTGGCCAACTTGTCACCTATCTCATGCTAGAACTTAGCTAGATCTATCCTCCAGGTAAATTGCCCATTAATCAAAGAGGTGTTCAAAATAGATCCGATGTTCCAATACTTACCCCGATCTTAGAACTGAACCCGACTTGACTCGACTTTAAAATGAATTTAAGATAATGTAAAAGCCAATATGGATACAAGATTCGATTTTGAACCAACCCGAAACACCTGATCCAAATGAACACATCTACAATCTAGGAGAGGGATCAGATCAACTAAAATTTTCCCGATACTTGTTACTGAGAGTGATATGTTATGTAGAAAGATGTCACTATCGGTAGCAAGTATTATAGAATGGAATAAGTATACTGACAAGAATACATGTGCTATAATGCACATTTATATATCTGTTTGATGACCATCCTTCCCATATCTGTTATCTTCCTTGTTTTTGGCTTGTTATAACAATAAGGAAGTATAATTCTTCTATTCATTCTATTGTTCATGTTGGACAACTATAGGTTCATCCTAATCTAAGAGGGTCCGTTTTGTTTGCTCCACATTTTGTTGCATGTTCCCTAATTTTGTTTTCTTCCCCTACACGAAGATCAGTTCACCCTCTACCCTATTGCCCGTACGAATTATCCTATTGCCCGTACGAATTATCCTCACCCCGAAATCATAAAAAGCGTGCTGATTTGAGCGATTTATAATAGTTTTATGGTTATTTTTGTCGATATTGTATCCGTTCTTACGATGATCTACTCCGTCTCATAATTGTGCAAAATCAAGGTTTCGTCTGTGATTGAGATCAAATGAATCGCGACCTCAATTGTGCTACTGCGCAAAATGTAAGTCCAAGCTCTGGATCAAAAGACACCACAAACCTTAACTTTTCGATCTAATAACTAGTTTGATCGAGTCATGCTGTATGTTCATATTTATATGATGTTTGTAACTAAGTGTCAATTAGAAACAAACGCTTTGTTAGTCTTATCATTAATAAGGATAAGTTCGCGTACATTCGATCTTTACAAGCTTCAGTTTTTGTTGAAGTGCCCATGTGAGTTGTCCCACATCAGAGAAAGCGAAGAGTATTCATCACTGTATAAACTCAAGGAGTGACTTCTACTATCACCAATTGGTTTTAGTAGTGAACCTTCTTTGGGTTTATAAGTAGGCTGCTTCTCCTCCTCTCCTCCTTGTTTGGATTGCCCAGACCGATTTTTTAAATTCCATGACATTTAGTGGCTGAGAAAATTCTAAAAGAGGTAGTTGATACCAGATCAGATAAACTCCTTTTGTGATCCTTCTTTAGGTGTTGTGAACTTTTATCATTCCTTGTATTCAATGATCTTCTAATGATTTGTTCTTGTTTTAGACAATTCTTGGTGATTGCCAGTTAATCGACCTTTGTTTTCTTTTACATTTTTGTATTTGCTCCTACTCCTTCATTTATTTTGTAGAAGTATTTTTTTATTACACGTATATTTAGTATTACTTCCGTCTTTCTCAAGCCGGAGGACTCCTTTTTTGTCACACTCTCCTTCATGGGTATGAGTTGCCGCCGTCTTTCCCTTCCCAGTTTCTGTCCATAATTTTCTATGAGCTGGATACACTGAGTAGGATGATGATGATGATGATGATTTAGTATTACTTCTATTTCTATTGTTATTTTTGTACCATATTTCAAATTTGTGTCATTTTCTCCATAATTCTCTTTTAATCTTATTTACTATAATAAAAAAATTTCCCTCTTTTATAGACTAATGCAAGTTGGCTTGGTTGATGAAACATTTTGATATGAATTTTCAAGTTTACGTTTTTTGATTAAAAATCTCTTTGAAATAGTCACAACGAACAAAAATTGATAGTCTACCGGTGATTATGGAATTTATTTGAACTTCTACTGAAAATCTTTACCTCGTAATTACATTTCGACTTTGAAGGCATTACAAGACGTTCCTAGGCGCTTGTTGTGTGGCAACTTGTGGCTTCGTCTCCACCTCAAGCTTGGTTTCAACCATTTCTATGACGACTCGCTATGGCATACGGGGTATTGGGCTACAAGTCGTCGTGAGGGTATTGTCGCCTTGTCGGTATTGGGCAACAAGTCGTCGTGACGCTATTGCGCTATTGTCCTTTGCCTTTCTTCGTCTTTACCCCCAATAGGCCGAGGGGTCTTATTTTTTCTCCTCGTCTTAAGTCGCTTATTACTAAATTATTCACATTGAATTCTTATAAAATAGTACATTTGGATAACAAAAGAATTACTAAAATGCATTAAATAAAATAATTAAATCAAAATTATACAAGTAGTGATTCTAAAACAAATGAATCTTGATTCTCATAAATTACCAATAACACACTAAAAGAAGTCTAAAGTGATAGATATAATTTATCATTAGTAGATAACATGCAAATTACAATAAAAGATAGGGTTATCTTGATATTGAACTAATTAACTCAACTAATATTTTAGGTGAGAATTTAGAGGTGTTCATTCAGGGTTTATTTGGAGTCGATTCAAAATCGGGTTTTGTGTTCACATTGGTTTTACATAATTGTAGATTCATTTTTAAGTCGGGTTTCGGTTATAAATTCGGGAGTCTATCGGGTCATCGGGTTTGTTTTGAACACCTCTAAGTGGAATAATATGTAAACTAAATGAATAAAATGGCTAAAAGGTGCAATTTTATCTAAGAGTAGTTTTTCTTTTATTTTCGAGACAATCTCATACAAGAGAGGTTATTTTTATGTTAATTACAAGGTAGGTTGAGATGAAGGGGCTTTAAACGAGAATTAACTCATGTTCTTTTCAGAAAGTGATATTTACTCTTCAACTAAGATAAAACCTGATTCTCCGAAAATAAGCATTATAATGTTGTTTGAAGCTAGAAAAGGGAACCAATTACCTTGAATTGCTCCTCTGTACTGCCTAGCTTTTAATTAAAATTCTTAGGTTAAGTTTGGCTTTTGAGGTTGTCTTATAGCAAAAAAGGGCTTTAGTATTGTATTATTATGGAAAATGCCAGCTAATTTGGTCCATATATGGCTTCATCTTTGGTTGGATTATGTGTTCATAATGAGAGATTCAAGCATTATTGCCCTATTTGGGTATCACAAATTCTTGTGAGATACGGTTTTTTTGAGAGATTAACTCAAATTGCGTCGGCCCATAAAGGAAAATATAGAATAAGAGTAAGAATTAAACTCTAATGGATTGGGCTTGAGAGACATCTATCAAAAGGACGGTCTCTCGGGAGACTTGCTGTTTGGGTATATCTTTCTCTTGATCTATACTTCTATCACAAATTCTTACTTGAGACCGTCTTTTGTAAAGACGGCTCTCAAAAGCTCAGTCCAATTCTAAATATACACTGTTACAACTCTAAATATAGATTTGGGCTGGACTTTTGAGAGTCGTCTTTACAAAACACGGTCTCTTAATAACTTTGTAAGAGAATTAATACTTTGGTCAGCATTGTGGACTTTTGAGAGTCGTCTTTACAAAACAGATTCAATGATTTGATATTTATTCGACTTTGTAACTAAATTTTATTTGACCCAGCATTAAAAATGAATAAAATAATGTAAAAGTTAATATGAACACAAAATCCGATTTTAAACTGGCCTTTTGGCATTTTGAGGCTTAGATCTTTCTAAATAACCTTACCTATGTTACAATGAAACTAATGAAAAAAATAGTGGAAAACACAACCCTAAATACACACGCGATATGATATAGTAAATAAAACAAAATTTAATCCAACTCATTAATAAACATGTATGCTAAAGAAGTACTCATGTTGTAATATAGTTTTTATATTAACGAGAATTATATCTTATCTCAGATAAAGCTTATAATATTGTCTCATGTAAAATTCTGAGTTCAATTCACGATCCTTCATGTCCTTCCATCCATCGTCTACTCTTGTGAGAGACGGTCTTTCAAAAGTACGACTTCAAAATAAAAGGCCCATGTTTCATTCTCTCTAATTTGTATTAATTGGGCTACTTAACCCATATATTTAATGTGTCTATAGAAAAGACCGTCTCTCACAATAATTTGTGTAGACGGTCTTGGGAGAGATCGTCTTAGAATAAGACGGCCCAATATTCCAGCCCATCGCGCCTTTTCTCAATTTTTAATTTTACTCTTAAAGGTATCAATTTTGTCCTTAAAGATATCAATTTCAGTTTAGGTAGAAATTGATCAGTTTAACGCCACAATTGATCATATATAGGTTCAAATTGAAATTTACTTTAATTGATATGTTTAAGTATTACTTTACTTTGAAATTGATACCATTAAGGTCAAAATTGATATTTTAAGGTTCAAATTGAAAATTGCCCAAAAAAAGAAAAAAAAAAACAAAAAAATGGAATTCTGAAAAGTGCGTGTAAGTGTGTAACACACGCGCCTACAATGGGCCGGCCCAATTATAGTCTTAGAATAGGACGGTCTTACACAAATTTTTGTGTAATTTGTGTCCATTCGATTTATTTATTAAGGAATTGGGTCTCGTAAACCTATTTTCATAATATTCTATTGGGCCGAATACATGACATCCAAATTCCTATGTTATGGAAATTCGTCGTTGAAAGTCTTTAAGAGGATTTGGTCAACAAAAGAAGAAAATTAGTAAATTACTCTTAAAACATTAATTTTTGTTTGAGATAGTTTCTATGCGATATTTTTTATATATGGATTAAATAGTTCAACTAATATAATTATTAGCATATAAACTCTTTATTTTAAAATTGCCTTATCGAGAAATGTCAAGGAACCATCTCAACCAAAAGCTTAAGCTGATAGTTGAGGCCCTAAGATATGTTATATACTCTAACACGCCCCCTCACACGAGAGCCCTTTGGGCTAGAAGTGTGGATGCAACACAGGCCCTCCTCATACCTGGTGCTAAATATTCCACTTTTAAATGAGGGGTGGTTGAGATTCGAACCTGTGACCTCTTGTCACGCTGGCTTCTGATACCATGTCAAGGAACCATCTCAACCAAAAGCTTAAGCTGATAGTTGAGGCCCCAAAATATGTTATATACTCTAACAAGAAATGGTTTCTCAAGAATAGCTCTAAACAAAATGTTCAGTAACTTCAATAATATAATGGTTTGTTTTATAGACACTCCAATTCACACTAATTGTCTCATTTGCTTTTTACCCTTTATCCAATGTACTAATTAAATCTTAAATATCTCTAATTGTATATTTATAAATTATAAAAATGAATATTGATAAAATTTATGCTACAAATCAATCTCATAGTACCAACAACAAAGTGGGCTATTTGTGTAGCTTTCACCTCACCAACTATCTCAATACACAAACTAAAGAGTGGATAAATATGAGAGTTGGACCTTGTCTCACTGACAGCAAACTTGAAAGTAGCAATATATCCGATCCCCAGAAGAAATTTAGATTTATTACAAATTCTGGTATGAGACAATCTCATTATGAGACGTGTTTTATAACAGAAACTTTTTGTATAAAAGACCATTTCAATGAACTCGTCTCACGATGAGACGTATTGACGATGAATTAAGTCAACAACCACCTCTATTAGTGAGAAAGTAATACAAACTATATTTAGTAACCCCACCTCACTTTAGAGACTATAGTCTATAGTAAATAGTAAATAGTAATGACTTGTAATGAAGATACATTCTAAACACTTCCACTTTCGGCCACCTTTTCATTTGCAAAATTTCCGCAATGTTCTCTAATGCTCCGACCCATTGTACATGTTAGAAAGTGGTGTTTAACAAAAACAATTTGATATTCAGGTCAGTCTCTTGAGAGACCGTTTATAGTATAGACGCTTCTCAAGAGCCCAACCCATATTTTCCTTTTAACTTACAAAACCACAACCAGACACTCTTTTGAGAGACCTTCTATGGTATAGACGTTTCTCAAGAGCCCAACTCATATCTCCCTTTTAATTTACAGGTGCTCTTTTGAGAGACTGTCTTTTGTAAAGATGACTCTCAAAAGTCCAGCCCAAATCTATATTTAGAGTTGTAACAATATGTATATGTATTTATAATTGCCTAATTGGACTAAGCTTTTGAGAGCCGTCTTTACAAAAGACGGTCTCAAGTAAGAATTTGTTTAACTTATGAAACCACAAATCAGTTTTTTTGTTTTTAAATTTATAAATTGGGTCATGCCAAAATTTGAGATGTCTATTGTATAGATGGTTTCAAGTAAGAATTTGTGTTTACTTTAATATGTTTGATTTTAACTCGACTCGAAATATTTGATCTAAACTGATTGGATAATCTTAATAAACACTTCTTATATATTCGTTTAAATATGCTATTTAGAGGTTTGACGCAATTTAACATAACAAAAAACCCTAAAACTTAAAAAAAATAAAATAAAATTCATTTTATTGTAATAAATCTTCTTAAATGATTCATGCAAGTTATGAATAAACACTTTTTATCTCATAGTTTAAGTTATTATGTGCGTATAAGATAATAAGATTTTAAAATTTGTTTTGAAAACTATGAAAAAATAAAGTGGATAAATAAATGAAGAGAGTATAAGAAAGGAGAAAAACCTATGAACCAAAATTATTGAAGAAATAGTAGTTAATTATTTCAAATTAAAGTTCAATGCATGAACTCAGGGTCGAACCTAGATATATTGAGGCCCTGGGCGAAACGATACATATTGAAGCCCTTTTTTTGTATTTAATAATTTATATAGACCTTTTATAATTATTTTTATTTTTTTAACATGGGGCCCTGGGCGACGGCCCCTCTTGCCCACCCTTAGAGTCGCCCAGCATTAACTTTTAACAACAAAGCCCAAAATTCAAAACTTTATCTCCTATTGTGTATATATAGTTATTATCACCATAAACTATTGGTTTCAATCAAAACTTTGAATATAACAAGGCAACTAATCCACAAGACTTAAACAAAAATTAATAAATAATTAACCAATTAATCAATTCTTATGGGCCCATTCTATATGCGTCAAACAAATGTCGATTTCCTAAGGAATCATATAGAAATCACAATCATGGAGTTAACTTCTTTTATGATTTTCAAACAAACAAAGAAATGATTTATTGGATCACCTTAAACAACAATCGGTGCTCTCTTAAGAGATCGTCTTTTGTAAAGACGACTCTCAAAAGTCCAGCTCAAATCTATATTTAGAGTTGTAACAATATATATTTAGAATTGAACTGGGCTTTTGAGAGTCGTCTTTACAAAAGACGGTCTCAAGTAAGAATTTGTGAAACAAAAATGTCAAGTGTGACTAATACATATTTCTTTCCATCCTATTTATATGCAATATTAATCTCTATAATCATGTATATAAAAAATTATAAAAAAAGTGGCAAAATCTAACAAAATTCCACTCGACGTAGTCAATAAATAGTGTAAAAAATACAAATATTGCATTTACTTAGCAACTAGTCTCTTGAGAAACATATATATTTCAAGTTCAGCCCAATAAAGATCAATCCTTCATTACCGTATTTTTAATGCCTACTTACATTATCTTTAATGCTTACTTATCATATCTGTTAGAATATAGAGAATATTTGTTAGAATATAGAGAATATTTTATATTCTAAGTATATTTGTAATTATGTTAAGTTTCCTTGTTTAGGTCGATGTAATTAGAGCAACCCTAATGTGCCTCTTGTATAAATACTCCTACAATTATAATGAAAAGTATCACAGTATTAGAAAACCCAAATACAGTGTGTTTAACCTTTAATCATGGTATCAGAGCAGCAACGATTCTGAGTCGTTTTTGCTGTCTCATCATCTACCTTGTCTTACCTTTTAACCGAAAAACAAAAAAACCAAAATGGAGTCAGATTCGAAAACTATCATCACCCCAGAACAACCAGTAACCATGGGTCAGCTTATGCAACTGTTTTCACAGTTTAACACCAACAAGCTGCCCGTTGAAACCGGAACCAAACCCCAAACAGTTTCTCTGACCGAGAAATTAAACCACCATAATTACACGTCATGGTCCAGGCTGATGCACCTAGCCATCAAGAGTCGTGAACGGCTCAATCACATCATTGCCGATCCACCACCTCAAGAGGCCCCGGAGTACAACCAATGGTCATGTCGTGATTCGATGGTAATTTCATGGATTCTCGAGAATATTGATGGAGATTTGATAAATCAGTTTCTCGATTTTCCGACCGCCAAATCGTTGTGGACTGGAATTGAAACCCTGTATAGCAGTGGAAGAGATGGCTTACAAATTTTTGATCTAACGGTCAAAACAAACAAAATGCAACAAGGAAACGACTCCATTGAAAATTTCTACAGCAAACTCATTGCATTGTGGAAGGAAATAGACAGACGACAGCCGAATCCCATGAGGGATCCCACAGACATAATCACATATAATCGGATTGTTCAAGAGAACCGATTATACCAGTTTTTAGCCGGCATAGATGAGTCCTTTGATAGGGACAAACGAGATTTACTCATCCAAGACCCTCTTCCATCAGTGGAAGAGGCGTATGCAAGCATCAAAAGAGAAGCAAAGAGGCGTGGTATAATGAAAACCACCTCAGATCTGGAAAATCCAAGTGGTGTAGGCGGCGGCTTTGCCGTCAAAAGCAAGACTTACCGGAGGGATGATGACCGGAGCCACCTTAAGTGCACTCACTGTGGAGGAGCACGACACACCAAGGAGGAGTGTTTCAAATTGGTGGGCTACCCAGAATGGTGGACCGAGACAAAACGCAAAGGGCCAAGGAACAGTACACGACACACAGTGGGAAAGGCAGCCATGGCTGATGGCAAGGAGGAAGAAGGAGTAGCATTGAACATCAGTACAGGTATGGAAGTGAAAGAGGGAGACCCTCTCTCTCCTCTTGACGGCTCAATTGAAAGAAAGGAGGTAGGGTTTGCCTCACCCATCAAAAACCAGGAGATGGGCCGGTTTTATAATGGCCAAGAGGACCCCACCAATTCTTTTTTACATACTAATCCTTGTGCTTTATCTGTGTATGGTAAAAATTGGATTTTTGATTGCGGTGCTACGGACTCCATGTCTTACGATCCTAATGATTTTCTGACTTTTGAAAAACCGAGTAAACATTTAATAAAAACAGCAAATGGGGAAGGGATTAAAGTTCAAGGAGCCGGGGTTATTTCGTTCACAAATAATCTCACTTTAAAAAATTGCCTATTTGTTCCGGACCTTTCTCATAAGCTGTTATCGGTTAGTCAGTTAACAAGGGATCTAAATTGTATTGTCCTCATGAAATCTGACTGTTGTGTTGTGCAGGATGTTCGGACGGGAAAAATTATTGGGCGTGGTATTGAGAAAGGAGGCTTGTACTACTTGGAAGAAGAGATTCAAAAAGGCCAAGCTACACTGGTTCGCGGGTCAGATGAGGAAAAAATTTGGACTTGGCATCGACGTTTGGGTCATCCGTCTTTTGGGTACTTGGAGAAATTGTTTCCTGCTTTAGTTAAAAATAAAACTCAGTTTAAGTGTGAAACTTGTATTTTGGCCAAAAGTCACAAAACTTCTTATCCTAGTAGTTTTAATAAAGCCGATGTTCCTTTTGTGATTCTACATTCTGATGTTTGGGGTCCAGCTCCTATGACTGGTGTTTGTGGTTATTTATACTATGTTATTTTTATTGATGATTGCACCCGCATGAGTTGGATTTATTTCCTTAAGCATAAATCTGAAGTGTTTAATGTGTTTGTGAATTTTTATAATATGATATGCACCCAATTCCATGCCAAACCCCGTATCCTTCGATCTGATAATGGTCGAGAATTTGTTAACTCAAACATGCATAATTTTTTCACCACCAAAGGCCTAATTCACCAAACCTCCTGTCCTGATACACCACAGCAAAATGGTGTAGCTGAAAGAAAAAACCGAACCCTTCTGGAGATGACTCGTGCTCTCATGTTAGAGTCATCTGTTCCTACCTACCTCTGGCCCGAAGCTATAGCCACTGCCAATTATCTCACCAACCGTTTACCCACAAAAAGCCTAGCCTACAAAACCCCACTCGACACCTTTCAAACCTTTCACCCCCTTCCTTTCTCTCACTCCTTACCACCTCGTATATTTGGGTGCACTGTGTTTATTCATCATCATAAGCGGGTACGGAATAAGTTTGAACCTAGAGCTGGGAAATGTGTTTTTGTGGGTTATGGGAGAAACCAGAAAGGATATCGGTGCTATGATCCAGCTACTCGACAGATACACACTACTATGGATTGTGACTTTATTGAGGATCAGTTTCACTATAGCCCTCCTCGATGTCAGGGGGAGATTTCAGATGACGATCTCAGATGGCTCATTAGTCCAATCCAAGTCCAATCTGACCCAAAAGAACGAGAAAGCGAAGCAACTGAATCTCTTCCCCAAGCTGAGCAGTCTCCGATTTCATCGCCATTACCAATCCCGTCTGATCATCAGGTTAGTAGTTCTGATAGCAGTCATGATATTATTGATGATATTCCTATACATGAGACTGAGGTTGCAGGAGTTGAGGAGGTAACTGAGACACAGGAAAGGAGGGAACAACCTTATGTGTTACCACCGAGATCGACACGAGGTGTTCCTCCTAAGAGATATGATCCGACCTTTGAGGCAAAAAGATCCAGGTATCCGGTTGACAGAATGGGTGAAGGAAACTTATCTCAGAGTGCTGTGGCCTTTAACACTTCTTTATACAGCACTAGACTTCCAGAAACAGTTGAAGAGGCTCTTAAAACTGACCACTGGCGGAAAGCGATGGAGGATGAAATTAGTGCCTTGAAGAAGAATGGCACATGGGAAAAATGTGAGCTGCCAAGGTCAAAGAGAGTTGTTGGATGCAAATGGGTCTTTACAGTGAAATACAAAGCTGATGGAAGCATTGAAAGATATAAGGCACGATTGGTTGCGAAAGGGTACACACAGACATATGGTGTAGACTACTCAGAGACTTTCTCACCGGTTGCCAAACTTGATACGATCAGAGTTCTTTTCAGCATTGCAGCAAACCTAGATTGGCCTCTTCATCAGTTTGATGTGAAGAATGCCTTTCTTCATGGGGAGTTACAGGAGGAAGTATACATGGAGGCTCCACCAGGGTTCACCTCCGAGTTTTCAGATAGACAGGGATGCAGGTTGAGGAAAGCTTTGTATGGGCTCAAACAATCTCCTAGAGCCTGGTTTGGGAGATTTACATCAGCCATGAGGAGATTTGGATATAAACAGAGTCACTCGGATCACACCTTGTTCCTCAAGAAACAAAAGGGGAAAATAACTTGTCTCATAATCTATGTTGATGATATGATAATTACAGGTGATGATAGAGTTGAGATCGAGAATCTGAAGAAGAGGCTGTTCCAAGAATTCGAAATGAAGGATCTTGGAAGACTGAAGTATTTCTTGGGAATTGAGGTTCTGAGATCAAACAGAGGAATCTTCATTTCTCAAAAGAAGTATGTACTGGATTTGTTAGCTGAGACAGGCATGATGGATTGTAAACCAGTTGAGACTCCTATCGTAGTGAACCATGGAATGCAGATACTTGAGGGTGCAGAGCTTGCAGATCGCATGCAGTATCAGAGACTAGTAGGAAAACTGATCTACCTTGCTCATACGAGACCTGACATTGCATATGCAGTTGGTGTGGTGAGTCGATTCATGCACAAGCCACAAGTACATCACATGGAAGCAGTCTTTCGCATTTTGAGATACTTGAAAGGGACACCTGGAAGAGGTGTTCTATACCAGAGAAATGGTCACCTAGATCTTGCTGCATACACAGATGCTGATTGGGCAGGAGATCGGGACGACAGGAAGTCTACATCAGGTTATTTCACTCTCGTTGGAGGAAACTTGGTGACATGGAGAAGTAAGAAACAGAAAGTGGTTGCTCTATCTAGTGCAGAAGCAGAGTTCAGAGGAGTAGCAAAAGGGATCCAGGAAGTTCTATGGCTCCGGAAACTATTGACTGATCTTGGTTTTCCTCCTAAGGAAAGTTGCAACTTATATTGTGATAACACCTCTGCGATCAATATTTCAGAGAACCCAGTTCAGCATGATCGAACTAAGCATGTGGAGGTGGATCGACATTTCATCAAGGAAAAGCTCGAAAATGACATCATCAAACTGCCTCATGTGAAATCGGAAGATCAGCTTGCAGATATACTGACAAAGGCAGTTGGCTCTCAGTGGTTTAGCGATGTACTATGCAAGTTGAATATCGGAGACCCGATAAATCAACTTGAGGGGGAGTGTTAGAATATAGAGAATATTTGTTAGAATATAGAGAATATTTTATATTCTAAGTATATTTGTAATTATGTTAAGTTTCCTTGTTTAGGTCGATGTAATTAGAGCAACCCTAATGTGCCTCTTGTATAAATACTCCTACAATTATAATGAAAAGTATCACAGTATTAGAAAACCCAAATACAGTGTGTTTAACCTTTAATCAATATCCTTAATGCCTAATTTCAATATCTTAAATGTCTACTTACATCATTCTTAATGTCTATTTATGATATTTTAAAAAATATATAATAGCTCGACCCAATTTGAGATGGTTTTTTAAAGAAATCGTCTCTCGCAATACTTTGTGTTTAATTCAAAATAAAAAAAGGAGTCAAATAGAATCTACTATATTATATGATGTGTAAATCAATTAGGCCGCCATTTAGGAATCACCATATATTGATTTGCCTAGGGTACGTGGTATAACAAATTACCAAAGTTGCCGACACTTAGTTTAATTTGTTCTATTATCTAAAAATGATTTTTACTTAGGAAATAATGAAAAAATTATTTAGTCTTTGGTGTTAATAAAACTTATGTTTTTTATTTTATTTCTTAAGATATTTAATTGAGTTATGAATATAAAAATATTATTTTATTTTTACATATAACAAATTATAGGTTATGTTGGCAATTTTAAATAGGCCTTATCAAATGGATTATCTTAATACATTATACTAATATCTTGAATTCATCTGCAGTGGCGGATCCAGAGTCCGGAGTCCTAGGGGTCACCAACTAGTGGACGAGTTTTCGGCAGAGTTTTATTTGCAAAATTAACAACTATTTTACTCTTACTTGCTAAAATTTTAAATATGACATACCAGTATACCACAAAAAGAAATTGAACTAATTAAATTAACTGAACTAAGTAAAAAAATGTGATAAAATAGATAAATAAGACAAATTACAAAAATGAAGGAATATTTATAATCAAAAGACTTCAGTATTAATTTTAAACTTTTACTCTTACCAATAGAAAAGTCTACGTTAAATATTTTTTTAAAAAAACGCCTAGGGGCACATGACCCCGGGTGACCTAATGTGGCTCCGCCACTGTTCATCCGTTTATAACTAAACAAACAAAACCCTTTATAGTCATATACTCATATCCTCTTGAAGTGCCCATGTGTTACCCACATGTGAGTTGTCCCACATCAGAGAAAGAGAAGAGTATGCATCACTTTATAAACTCAAAGAGTAACTCCTACTTTCACCAATTGGTTTTAATAGTGAACCATTTTTAGATTTATGAATGGACTACTTCTTCTCCTCCTTGTTTAAATTGTCCAGACTCATTTTCTAAATTCTATAATATCCTAAATAAGACCCTAATGCAAAAACAAAGTTTGTAGGAATAGTTGTTGACTAGGTCCTCCTAGAGACCACTTCCTAACAAAGAATAGTTTGATCATACTTATAGTTGTCACTTTTGACATGTCAAAATTTAGGAGTCACGACAACGATAGCATTATTAAGTTGATTTTATTCCTTTCCTTCTAGATATGCTAACAATCCAACTTTTATATAAGGATAAATTCAGAATATTAGTATCAATTAAGTCGAACATTTATCTTCGCCTTTTTACTCTTGTTCTTCACCTATTTACATAATGACTCATTAACTCCTTTTTTTTTTTTTTGCTTATGGTTCAGCTTGTGTTGTAAGATGCAGGTTTGCTGTCAAGGAACCAACTCAACTAAAAGCTTAAGCTGATGGTTGAGGCCCTAGGATATGTTATATACTCTAACACGCCCCCTCACACGAGAGCTCTTTGGGCTAGAAGTGTGTATGCAGCACATGACATTTGTGGATTCAGTTTTACCCTTTCTCTTTGCAGGAATCTTTCTATCATGCCGTCTTTCTCAAGTCGGGAGACTCGTAGACCGCATCCTCCTTTATGGGTATCATTGCCTTCATCCCTCCCTCCCTAGAGTCCAATCATAGCTTCTATTAGCGGGATACATTAGATATGACGATGGTGTGTTACCCAATTCAATATCAAAATTTTGAATCAAATGACACAGACCATGACCTAGGTTGATTCGACCGAGCGTATGATGTGTTACCCAATTCAATATCAGAATTTTAAATCAAATGACACAGAACATGACCTAGGCTGATCCGACCCGGCATTCATGCAACTATAAAAATCTCCATCTAGATGGGAACATAGGAAACAGTCTAAGCCATGAGTCAGTCTTGTACTACAAATTATAATTGTATTCATGAAAATAGAGTACCAAATATTAATGCATTGATGCAAACATCCTTCTTGTCATAATAGCATAGTCTTCCAAACTTGTTTGTGCCAACCAAATGTGTGGATGTATCATATTGCAATTCTATTTAGTGTATTTACCTTTCTAGTCCTTTTTGATTGATTATAATAATAATTAAAATATGGGATAGGGACTACCAAAATATTTACTACCATGAAAATACCAAATTCACTTTTCTCATATTGCTCCATGCTTGTATTGACACTTGCAACTATTGGATTTATGCAATTTGGATGTTATCCATGACTAGGATTACGGTCTCACGGGTAAACTGTTTTTATTGGGCTGATTCAATATAGACTTCGTATGAAATTGATCCGTTATAATGTTAAATAACAAGTCTTGTATGAGACCGTTTCACCGTGAAATGGGTCTATACAAGAAGCTCGATCATTAGTAAAAATACCATTAA
Organism: Amaranthus palmeri; assembly: GCA_019776075.1. NCBI lineage: Eukaryota > Viridiplantae > Streptophyta > Magnoliopsida > Caryophyllales > Amaranthaceae > Amaranthus > Amaranthus palmeri. The sequence goes on from JAAKBH010000394.1 coordinate 106,378, forward strand.
AAAATAATGAAGTCTGAATTCACTTCTTGTATAGGAAGCTGTTTTTTTAATAGTTTGGGCTGATCCAATTAAAATTGTCTCACGATACGACGACTTCAATAAAGAATTAGTGAACATTAAAGTGATAACTTACAATCATTAACCATTACTTACAATCTAGAAGTTAATAATTTTTGTACTTTATAGTGATTAGTTATAACTTTAAGGGAGATTATTAACAATCTTAAAGTGATTAATTAAAAACATAAACTGATTGTATAGACCCGTCTTAAAATGAGATGTTCTCATAAATCATTTTATTTATATATTTGTCATGTGGTTGTAAACCATAATATCATAATTGAAACAGATAATTATATATGTGGTTATTATTTTGTTAAAGAAATATATCATGAAAGTGTTTTACGTATATATATTAGGTTTCACTACTGCTAAGAAAATACTTGTACGTAGTTTTCGAACATGTTATTATCAATCATATTATTTCTTTGAATAAGTTGCATAATTTATTTTCTAATTTTTTTTTGAGGAACATTTATTTATTTTCTAATTTTAAGATTAATGACTTCCAATTCATCATAAAGAAGCCATTGAAATGGTATAGCATCTAGATAACATTCATAGATGTAAACTCAAGGGATCGTTTGTTTAAATGGAATGAGAATCGTGAGATTTTATTGTTGGAATTTAGAGTGTATAGTGGTAATCGGAAAAGTTAATTAATTATATTAAATAATTAAATTTAATTAAATAAATTAAGTATATCCCAAAGTGTGTATTTAAAAAGGAAGAAAAAAATGGGACAAAACAGAGTGCGCACCCCGCGGAGTTTTACGCGGCCCGCGGAGGCTGTCAGAACTATTTGCGCGGCCCGCGTAGAATTACGCACCACGCGCAAATCTGTTCTTAGTGCGAGTTCGTCTTGTTTCTTGCTCTGTTTTGTTTTGTTGGTTATTATATAACTTCCTACAGTTATTATGGTTATTTTAGCCATGTTATTTGGGATGTAAGGGTTGAGTGAAAGGCGACTTGAGTTCGTGAATCGATCTCATGTTTCACGGATCAACCTTGTGTTTCATGAAGTAATATGTTGCTTCATGAACCGGTGTGAGCTATTCTATAAATATAGAATGCTTGTGTGTTGTTTTAGAGATCTAGAACATACATGGAATTTCTGATTTCTTTTCTTCTCTAGCAATTTACATCGAGGACTTGAAATTCTCGTTTGTAATTTTATTATCTTCTTCCACTTTAGTTTCTCTTACATCATTCTAATTTCCGTGTGCTCGAAAGTTAGTGTAATTCTTTGTATCTCAAAACATATTTCCGGTTGATTCCCAAGCACCGTAGTAGGGAGGAAATGATGTTTTAAGAAAGAGCATCTCGCCTAGAATTTATATCAAGATCCAACAAAATCTTCTTGTTACTTTGTTCGATATATGGTGATTCCCGATGATGTAATCTACATTTGGTGTATGTTAAGCAAAGGTTTGAACTTGTCATATGTAATTTGGTTTTCTACTACAAACTTGTTACTTTATTTTATATGTTTTTTATAAAATTAAAGTCACATTTCTAACATTTATTACAAGACTTTATATAAAATTATAAAAATAAAAATTATGTGTTTTTCTTTATTGTTAAGGGATGAAAATAAAATATATATTTGTTAAAAAAATAATATAATTGCCCTAACCGAACTCATTATTTTCTCTCTTGTCAAAAATAGCAAACGTGTCATTTTACTTATTTTAACTCTAATTATAATATCGATTTCTCAAGTTTGTTGTGAAAATAATAAATTTGTAAACTAACAGTTAAAAGTGAAAACTAATTTTTCTCAGTTTCATATATTTAGTTTTAGTTTTCAAAAACCAAAAAATAAAAATAAAAAACGATTATGAACAGACTTTAAATATTATGATTCTTTTAAAATAACAATCCAAATATGTAGAAGAACTATATTTACCATTTTATTTCGATAAAGAAAAAATACTTACATAATAATTAATTAATAGTACAAAGGATCTAACAATCTCATCTATAACTCGCTAATAATGATAAATAAATCACAAAAGATATTTTTTATTAGAGTTGATTGTGACTAATTCATCGCTCACCTTCCTCTTTTACCTGAGTTGGAGTCCAATAATAAGCAATAAGCACTCACAGGCAAAATTACTAATAATTAATAAATATTTCTCAAAATTGAATATCAAATTTAATTCTAATTTTAGTTATTTTTAATAATTAACAAGCAAATTCACTATCAAATCAAGCGTGCAAGAACTAGCAATTATGAACAAGAATAAGATATAAGCCCAACTAGAAAGTGATATCCCCTTGTTGCTCGTCGTTATCCCCAATTTGAAGAGATTATAGAAAATTAAATATTACTCCATAATATACTCATCATCATCATATTCAGTATACCTCGCTCGATCATATAAAATTATGATCAAAGTCAAGTCTAAAAGATACTATAATCGCTCATATAACAATTTGAGTTCGATTTTTATTGATCCCACACTAGTTTGTCCTGTAAAAAGAAATACAACAACGCAGGGCCGACATTAGATATTTTGAGGCCCTGAGCGAAATAGCACATTAAGATTACTTTTCTTTGTATTTTATTATCTATATAGAACCTACTGTAACTATTAAATTTTGCTTTTTTGACATGAGGTCCAGAACGACGGTTTTTTTTTGCCCACCTGTAAAGCCGGCCCTGGGGCAACCCCTTAAGGAAGCTTTTGCTTTCCTAAAGAAAGATTAAAGCCGTGTTTGGCTTCTAAAAGTGACTAGTTATTAGTCTTTGGTTCACATCCACCAATTTAATTTTCTTTATTTTCTCTTTTGGCGGCACATCCCCTAATAAATGTATAATTTATATTTCCAAAAAAAAATGTATAATTTATAATTCAATTATAATATTCTTTGTTATTAATTTTCAGTTATTCTAGTGAGTGACGATTTCAAAACAAAAAGCTCATATTTTTATTATTCTTTTAATTGTATTAATTAGGCTATTTAGCCAATATATCTAATGCGTTTTTTGACGAGATCCGACTCTCATAATAATTTGTGATAAATTTTAGTATATAAAATATATTACATTTCCTTTACCCTCCAAGTCTCAAATCCATAAATGGCCAATAATGGGGGTTTGTGAAGACTAAAATAACTTTGAATAGTCAAATTTTTACTAATTTTCACTTAATTGAACTTAATTTTAAAAATTCTATATGGTCAATGAGTCTTCTTTTATTGATATCTTAGTACTTTTTTTTAAAAAACATAGACTAATTAATTATTATAAGAAAAAAAATTGCTCATGCTTGTATTAAATATTAATAAATACTACATTATCTATTTTTGTTTCCATAAATTATACTATGAAAATTTAGCTAGCCTTTACCATATTGTGTTTACATTATGAATTCAATGTTAAGAAGATTTGCAAATACTATTTGTGAGAGTAAATAAGATATTGGAGTTTTGATTATTCAATATGGTAGTAGAAATCAACGTGATAAGAGATTATAGCTCGCATCTTATTTTACATTTCACTCAAATGTAATATTTAAAGTTTGAGTATGATAGAAATTGTGTATACGTTACTTTCTGAGTAAATTATATAACATACTATAAGGCCTGAACTATTATCTTAATTAAGCTTTTAGTTGAATTAATTTTGTGGAAAAGATCACAAGTTTGAATCTTTGCAGGTAAAAAAAGAATGATGGTGCATCAGCCATCAATACTTCTAATCCAAAGGATTCTTTTGTAAGAGGGCTTGTTAAAGTATATATAGTATATTATAAAGCATCAACCATTAACTAAAGTTTTTAGTTGTGTTGATTTCTTAATAGTCTTATTTTAAAAAATTGCGAAAAATATTCTAGTGAATTTCTTATTGAGTTTTTGATAGGCCTGTCAAACAGATCAGGTTGGTTCGAGTTCGGGTCATATATAAACAAGTCAGAAACCCCTTGACCCAAACCCAACCCATTTAGCTAATTGGGTCAAAAATTACAACCTTGACCGACCTGCAACAGATCAGTTTGACCTGATTTCGACCCACTTAACCCATTTATAATTTTTTTTGTTTTCGTTTTAAGGTGTTTAACGTTGATTAAATCTAATTTTTTTAGCCTTTAATTTCAATTTTATGTTTTTTGTTTTTTATTTTGTATTTACTATGAAAAATAAGAATATACTCCCTCCTATTCAGCTTAAGTGTCCCATTTCCTTATTGGGTCAAGTCACCTTAAATGTCCCATTTCTATTTTTGGTATGTTAACTTTACCAATTTATCCCTACTAAACTTAACTTTTTTACACCTTTATACCTACTAACCCCACTTTACACCTATAAAGATTCAAAAACTCTACATTTTCTCTTACACATGTGGTCCCATTAGACTTTTGTTAAAATCCGTGAAAAGTCAAATGGGACACTTAAGCTGAATAGGAGGGAGTATTAAATGAACTAAATTTAACTTTTACTTATTCATTTAACTCGAAATCAACGCATTTAATTATATGGGTCATTTAAGTTTTTTTCAGGTTAAAAATTTTGACCCGAACCTAACCCATTTAATAAACAAATCAGGTCGGGTTGACCCATTTAATTAATCAGGTCAAAAGTCTCAACCTAAACCCACTTATTTCGAGTTAGATTCAGATCAGATTAGCAGATCGGGTCAACTTTTACAAGCCCTAGTTTTTGATGGTAAGATCTAGAATAGTTAGTCCTAAAGAACAACACTATGATTATGAATGAAGTAAAAGAAGTCCAATAATGGTGTATCTTGTCATGTAAAAAGAAGGGTCTACACACTTTTTCACTTTCTAAGAATAATGTGTTTTATTTACTTGTGAGTGTATTTACCATTTGGCATATTCATGATTCATGCTTTAAATAGTGTACTTGATTTGGACTCTACGTGATTATTTAATCATCTTTTGACATCAAAGCTACACGTTTACTTATCCTATTCCCAAAAGATTAGCTTCATAAAGACTATAGGGTTTACACGCTCTTTGTTCGTTGAAACTTTAGCATCAATATTAAGAAGATCAGACCAGGCCCTAAGGGTGGACAAGAGGGGCCGTCGCCAAACAGGGTCGTTTCTGAAGGTAGTTTTAAGGTGCAATCGCCTAGGGCCCAACTCATGTAGGGGCCAAAATTGAGTTAATTCTTATAATTAAATTAGTATTTGCATAAGTAGCATCTATCATGAATTGAACTCGTAGCATTAGAATTCTTAGTTAAGCGCATGACTAAGAGCCATTTTTTTTATAAAAATTGTTAGGAACGGCACTTCAAGAGCCTCATGTCAAAAAAACAAAATTAATAGTTGTAGAAAGTCCATATAGGTTATAAACTATAAAGAAAAAGTGTCACAATGTGCTATTTCGCCGAGGGCCACAAAACATCTAGGGTCGACCCTAAACAAGACTTGGGAGGTGTTTAGCATGCCAGTTTATATGTCATTATTCAGTAAAGTATCAGTGTAAATATTTATTTTTAAAATGTAATAGTTTTTTAACAATAAAAGTAGGATTTAAGATTTATAACGTGTTTTGCTTAGCAATTTGTATGTCATTTTTTGATATAAGTATCAATGTCAATAATTGTTTTTAGAATAAGGTTATAGAATAACTTGTAGTGTTTCAACAATAAAAGTAGTGATTTAAGATGTTTTACTGTGTTTTTCTTAACAAATTTTATTCCGACAGTAACCTTATATCAAATACTCTTAAATTTAATTAAATTCAGATAAACTATAATCTATCTATACAATCATAACTCAAGTACTTCCTAATTTATTTTCAATACAATTTACTACAACTGAATTAAACTCAATATTTTTCGCACATTTTACTTTTCATTATTCAATTCAGCTTAATAAATTTTGTTCTTTTTAATTGAATTAATTTAATTCAACTGAATTGTCTTTACTTTTAAATACTCTCTTCGTCCAATTCAATTCAATCCATTTACTATTTCTGTTTGTGTCATAAATTTCACAATGTAAATTTCAATCATGTAATCAATTCTTGGAAGTACCAAGTATTTTCCCATGGAGTAGTAACCAACTCTAGTTGGGTAGATTTACTCCTAGTCTTCCTCTATATTGTCGATAATCCATTAGTACACTTTTCTTTTTAGTCTGACTATATTATAATTATTTTATTAAAAACTTTTCTAATAGTTTTTTTTTTTATTTTCATCCATATAATTTAAATAATCTTATTATTTTTTAATTTTAATATAATATGCAATTATAATAATTTCTTGAGTATAAAAGAATACTATCTTTAGCTAGTTTACTTGGTCTACCTCCCCAAATAACAAGTTCTAAAATACTCCCTCCGAATCAGTTTACTTGTCCCATTTCCTTATTTGGCATAACCATACCAATTGTCCTATTTCCTTTTTTGTCTATCCTTTTTTTACCTAAATACCCCTACTTTTCTAATTCCCAATACCCAACTACCACCTTCACAATTAATTTAATCAATTAAAATACCCAACTACCACCTTTTTAATGGACGCTACTTAACCCTTAAAATCCGCGAAAAGTCAAATGGAACAAGTAAAGTGATTCGGAGGGAGTAATAAATTACAACAACCACTTTTGTCAAGTATAATTTTGTCAAGCTACAATCAATGCATTACGCTTCTTTTCAATTAGCTAAATTAAACCTTTTCTTAATTTTTCTTATTTCCACAACTTTATTTTCATAAAAATAGTAGACAAAAAGCCAAAATTAGGTAACTACAATTGTTCGTAGATTTATTGTATGCACCTATTGAGATTTGAGAATGTAATAAAACATCTAGAGAACTTAAAAAATGATTTCATTTCAAATTTTTATTATTTTTTTGAAAGAAAAAATATGATACAGAAGGATAACGAGAATCAAGCACAAGATCTTACTTGAGAAAAGTAGTATACACTCTACACTTTAACTGAGATAAGACTAGATTCTCCATATTAGGCTCAATGTGATGAGGAGTGTTAAAGAAGACTGTTTTATAACCTATATGATTCCACTAAATTCTCCTCCATTTCGTAATCTAGCGGATTAGTCCATTTTATTAATTTGTGTTTAAAATGAATAGTACTCTTCAAAGTTATACTTCATGACCAAAATTTTTCCCTTTTCTCGAGTTGGGGGACTCTTTTTGGTCGTGCTCTCCTTTATGGGTATGAGCTGCCGCCGTCCTTCCCTCACTAGACCCTGTTCGTAGTTTTCTATAAGCAGGATACATTGAGTAGCTAGGAAGATGATGATGATGATCAAAATCTTTCCCGCCGTCTTCCCTCCCTAGACCCTTTTCTTGACCTTTTATCTAAATTCAAAAAATTGAAAGTTAATTAAGAAAAATTTGCAGAAGAGATAATAAAAATTACCTTTGTAAAATCAAAGATCAACTAGCTAGCGGATTTTCTGAACAAGGCAATTGATTCAAAAGCATTGAAGAATATTTTTGGCAAGTTCGGTCTCGGTAATCCCAAGACCAAACTTGAGGGGGAGTGTAGGAAAGAAGAATATTAGTAAAACATTAGTAAAATATTTTATTTTATATTTTATATTATTCTGATTTAGTTTTTATAATATATTTGTTTCCTTATTAGATGGTCTAATTATGTATAAATAGAGTTGTTCTTCTCATTGATAAATTAATACAAATTCAGTATTCACCAGATTAAATCTTAATCGAATTCCACACTATAAATTTCTTTACCCTAAACATCTAACTCAAAATCAATCTGATAATCCGAATAAATACATCAAATACTTCATCCGTTCCATAATACTTGCTACATTTCACTTTTTAACGCAATCCAATGCACAATTTTGATCATTAATATCTTAAAGTACACTTATCTAAAAATTATAAAATTTTACATTATGAAAGGATGCGATTAGACGATTCAAACAAGATCCCACTTGACTATATTTTTTCTTACACATTAGTCGCAGTATGTAAAATAAGCACAAACAATGAATAGTGCACAAAATCAAAATGTAGCGAGTATTTTGGAACAGAGAAGTATAACTTAAGCTAATTTTTATTTGCTCCTTCTATATTGTGTGTCATGTCATTTGTAATTTGGATGATTGGGGTATTAGGTAATTAGGTGAGTAGTGACTAGTGTTGTATACAATAGGTCAATAGCTATTTAAATAGTTACAACTCATTATTTTTAATAATTGTAACGTAAAGACAAGATATTGACAAGCCTATCATCAAATCTACACTATTACTCATCAGCTTTATTGTTAGATAATTTTCTGTGTTATTTACGATATACTTCTTCCGTTCTATAATACTTGTTATATTTTACTTTTTTACGCAATCTAATGCATAATTTTGATCATTAATATCTTAAACTACACTTATTTAAAAATTATAAAAATTTAATATAGTGAAAGTATGCGATTAGACGATTCAAACAAGATCCCACTTGACTATATTTTTACTTACACATTAGTCGCAATATGTAAAATAAGCTTAACCGATGAATAGTGCACAAAATAGAAATGTAGCGAGTATATTGGAATGGAGGAAGTACTTCCTCCGTTCTGTTTTAGTTGCTACATCTGCATCGGCACGAAAATTAAAAAAAGGTAAGCACAATATATATAAAGTATAATTATACCCTTTTTTTTCTTAATTGAAGAGGAAAAAAATGTTAGTTAGATATAGAGTAGGATAAAAATAGGAAAAAAGTAGATATTTATATAATTGTTTGCGTATTACAGGTGCTCTCTTGAGAGACTGTCTTTTGTAAAGACGACTCTCAAAAGTAAAGCCCAAATCTATATTTAGAGTTGTAATAGTATATATTTAGAGTTGAACTGGGCTTTTGAGAGCCGTCTTTACAAAAGGCGGTCTCAAGTAAGAATTTGCGTATTACTAAAAATAGAAATGTACCAAGTATATGAAATTGTCAAAAATGAAAAATGTAACAAGTATTATGAAACGGAGGAAGTATCGATATAAAAGAATGATTGTCATTAACTCATTTGTGTCACTACAAATGTTGTAGTCCTAGTAATTTACTAAATTACTCCTCCATTTCGATTGTTTCATTTTCTTTTATAGACAATTCACTTTAGTTATTATATTTCCCTTTTTGTTAATGAGCATTTGGATCACCCTATATTGATAACATGAATCCATTATATTAATATTTCAAAGGAAAATTAAAATTTTAAAAATCTCCATTTTGCTCGGTCTAATGTTATAAATCCAATAAAAAATATATAAAAATATTACATTTGTATTATTTATCCATCCTAAGTACTTTCTAGTTTTTGTACATGTCAATATTGATCATATATTCATATGATCATTAATTGATAAAATACATCTTGTAATAACATTGCATACATCTATACAAGCTGAAAAATACAATTAAAAGCAACCAAAACGTACTCTAAACAAATAAATGATATAAAGACCATATTTTTATATATTAATTAAAATATGTTTTAAATATTAATTTTCCTGTTTCAAAATCTTTGAAAAATTACTAGCTAATTTAATATCAAATAGACGAAAATATATTTGTAAGTCTTACATTTTGTAGGATTATGGGTTAGTAGAAGTGCATAGTTCAAGGTTTTTTTTTTTTCACTTTGTAAGAAAAGGCTTCGATTCTCACCAATTAAAATATTTAATTTGTTTTTCTAACGCCTGTACAAATTCTCTATTATATAAAAATCGGAAAAAAAAATAATCTAACATCTAGATGTAGTTAGAGCTATGTGGTTCTAAAGACTTTTTTTCAAGATTGTACATGTGAGCATTAATTTTTCTTTTTTAGTTCCACAATTTCAAATGAAGAAAAAATCTAATAGAAAAATCCCAAATGCAAGCTAGAAACCAATAGTTCTCAATACCATTTAATGGTCTTTTAAAATTGTAGATATTTCATTATCATGTTCAAAACCTAACCAAACCTAACCAATTTTCTTCTTTTCTTGACAATATAATTAATCAAATAATAAATCCTATCATATAAAATGTATTAAAAAAAGAAAAAGAGGCGTAATTAGTAAACCCAAGTCAATACCATTAAATGTTTTCACCAAAATTATTCACATAGTAATCTATCAATTGAAATACGTACTATTAGGCCGTGATAATTCGTCACATAATCTCACCGTAGCCTACTCGTGTGGACACGGGAAATTAATCCGTGGGCTCGGGCCCACAAACCCACGGGTCAAAAACGTTGACTTGCACATATACTAGGTGAGGTTCAATGATTCCCTAAATCATATGGTAGTAGGAAGATTAGCTTACCCACTATATATGCAAGTCAACAACCTACTATTTTATCGATGTAAGATCTTGTCTCACATATGACGGACTATTTCCAACACTCTATAAGAAGTTCATGTTTAGCATATGGAGTATTTACATACTACATTCATACAAATTTGTATTCTACCTTGATTTTATTTTGCTTGCGACATATACATATTATGCAATATTCTTTTCTCAATTTTTTCAAAGATAATAGTCGAACAATTTATTTCTTTGAATTATACATATTTAAATATGTCAATAATTAATTTATTATAATATTCCATATAGGTAGATACTCAGAGGAATAAACATAAAAAAAACACTTCATAAAATAGGATTAAAATTTATTTTATACATTAGTAAAAAAATAAAAAAATTTTAAATGATTATAAGGTAGATTAAGAGAAGAAATTAATAAGTTATATATAATCAAATTTAAAAACTCGCTTAATAAAAGAAATATGACGGGCCATTTGGTTTTGGTTCTGGGATTTAAATAGTAGTTAGAAAAACACAAATTCTTACTTGAGACCGTCTTTTGTAAAGAGGGCTCTCAAAAGCTCAGTCCAATTCTAAATATATATTGTTACAACTCTAAATATAGATTTGGGCTGGACTTTTCTAAATCGTGATTTTTACAAAAGACGGTCTCTCAAGATAGCACCAGTTTAAACAATACTTAAAAAATTATTGAAGTTAATAGTACTTGTACATAAACAATGAGTTGAATCATGTGCTTGCTTAAAATATTTAAATAATGAAAGAACAAATAAGTTGAAAATCAAAAACTCTTGTCGGGCCATTTCGTTGACTATTCATTGACGATTGATTGACTTAATCATGTTATTTTATGCACAAGCCGAACTCGACCCAAATAAAAAACATGCTTACTAGTAGCTAATAACACATCTATTTAAAAATGTGTACTTTATATTTTTACTGTTCTAAAATACTTGCACTTAATTATAACATGTTGTATGGATAAATATTACTATTAATAGCAAGTATAATAAATTAGATAAAATATTTTCTTTGTCCCTTTAAATTTATTCCGATAATTAAATAAAGTTTCGAATTGTAACCATTATATAGGGACATAAGGCATTTGATAAATTTTCCCTTTTCAAATAAGTAGTTGTTACATATTTTTTCTTAATTTCTCTATTTCTTTATATCTACTTGTTACACTTTTTTAATTTAATTGTTTTAAAAAATAAATATATAATTATCCATTTTGCCTCTATATATTTTTTTATTCTATACCTCATTAACTATTACATTTATCTCTTCAGCAATTATAACCGTCCTTTAACTTACGGATGGTCAATTCTTAATTATTGTGTAAAACTCCAATATAATGAGTAAAACGGATATATATATATATATATATATATATATATATATATATATATATATATATATATATATATATATATATATATATATATATATATATATATATATATATATATATATATATATATATATAATATATATATATATTTAGGATCAAATGAGAAGGGGTCTTAAAATGAGAAGGGTAAGAAGCAATTTCAGCCGTTTAGATGAAAGATCAATGGTCAGGATGAGTTTACATCCTTGCACGCGGTTTATGATGCTTTTACCCGGTTTTTTTTTTTGCTTTTTTATGTTATGATTTAAAGTTACTATGTTTATAGAAAAAGATACTATGTTATAAATAAGGGTTACTATGATTATGTATAGTTACTGTGTTCTCTCAATTTTAACAGAACATCGTAACTTTTAAAAATAAACATAGTAACCTTTTGATCATAACATAGTATCATTTTCTAAAAACATAGTAACCTTTTATTATAACATAAAATGGAGAAAAAATCGACGAGAAAGATGATTTTCACTCGTTAGATTTTCATAAGATCAATAGCTATAAATCCTTCTCATTTGAAACCCCTTCTCAATGGATCCCTCCCATATATATATATATATATATATATATATATATATATATATATATATATATATATATATATATATATATATATATATATATATATATATATATATATATATATATAAAGGGACATTATGTTTTTGCACTTTGTAGCCAAACCCACCACCGTTTTGTAATTTGTCAAGTTCCCTGTTTATTTTGCAATCACATTATCTTTCCACCCATTATTCCAACATAAAGACTTGGTTACCATAATTTTTAGAGTGTAGTATTTGGAACCATCTGGATTATGGGAACCAATGACACTCACCTTCCAAGAATCATACTTTTCAAATTCGTCTAGATTTTGATTTTGCATTGGCCTCACCTTGGACGTTTCCTTGTTTATTATACTAGGTTAATGATGAATTATACAAAATTCTCGTATGAGATTATCGTGTGACGTGTTTTATATATGAGTTAAACAGTCTAATAATATAAGGCGGTCAATATTTATTGTTGGCTGATAGCAAAGAAGAAAATTAATAAATAAGTTTGTTGTGATGATTTATTTTACATCGACAAACTAAAGATGGTGTGCACACTTTATAAGTTATATATTGAAATTTTTTTTTTGGGAAAATTACATTACAAACTCTCAACTATTCGCGGTTTAAATATAAAACTCCCATCAATTGATTATTATTTAAAACTCTCAACTTTAGGTCCATTTTATTTTTAAAGTCCAAAATAACTTATAACTAGATAAATTGGTTATAGTTGAGAAACAGTGAGACCAAATTGTATTTATCAATCACCTCACCCTTTTAACCTTAAATGACCCTTCAAGTATCCTTCCATTTTAACAACATGGTAACCGGTTAAACAGGTTATAAAATTGTATCGGTGCTTTAAATTTAAAATGGGCCTAAAGTTAGGAGTTTTGAATAATAATCGATAGTTGGGAGTTTTATATTTAAACTGCGAATAGTTTTATATCTCCTTGACTTATAAAGTGTGCTCACATTATATATCTCCCCATTAATATATTGACATTCATTATAAGTTCAGTCTAATTAAACAAAAGTTGAAAGCTAATAAATAACTAAATTCAATTTTTTTTGAAAATTACATACATACCAACTAATTTAATTTTGTTTTTGACTATCCAATCAATTACCAAACAAGACCTTTGTTTAAAACAAAGACAACATACCCTACATCCTACGTCAAGCCAAAAATGACTTTAATTTTGTAGTTTACTTTTTTTATACCTCTCTTTTGGAGTAGTGGAGTAGAAGGATAATTATATATACAACCTTGACAAAAGTAGAGTATTTTTTAAAGTATATTGATATATTCATATATCACCTACTTCTAAACTTCTAGTTCCCTCATCTTCTATCTTTATGTAAGAAAAAAACAATATTTTAACCAAATTCAAATTATTGTTTAAAAAAATAATCACTATCATATACTCCCGCCGAATCTTTTTAGTTGTCTCATTTCCTTATTTGGCAAATTCATATCAATTGTCTCATTTCCTTTTCTGTCTATCTTTTTTTACCTAAATACCTCTATTTTTCCAATTCCCAATACCCAACTACCACCTTTACAATTAATTTAATCAATTAAAATACCCAACCATTACCTTTTTAATGGACCCCACATCACCCTTAATAACCGTGAAAACCCAAATGAAACATCTAAAATGATTCAAAAAGAGTATCTAATAATCTATGATCAGAATTTGATGAGAGGTACAAAACCTATTATCAAAATTTGACGAAAAACATAAGACGATAGATCAAATCATTATTGACGGTGAGTCTTTCGGCTTGATAAAAACCCGCATAGAAAAAACAAGCTATCTTGTAAGAAACTGTCTCTCGGTGAACCAAGTTAAAAACAAAAAACCCATTTATCAAAAATTTGTCTTAATTAAACTATTTAATCCATGTATAAAGCGCGTTTACAGTTTGTTCTAATTCCAGATCCCAAACTTTCCCTTTTTCATTCCTAGGAGAAAATCAAGCTCTTTCCCCCCAATTCATCACCAGCTGTTCTGTTACTGTACCACCCTTTTTTTCCTCCCTGGACCATCCTATATATAAACATCACCAAACCCCCCTCTTTCCCTTTATATTTATACTACTACTTCATTGCGTCATTTAATCAAACACCTTTCAAACACTCCTAAACCCCAACAAAAATCCCCCATAAAATCTGATTTTTCATCCTTATTTCCTCAAATTACATCCTCAAAATCAATCAAAACCCTTAAATTCAACAAACCCATTAATGGGTTCTTCAAATTTTCATCAATTTCTCCCAATTTTACTCCTATTTCATGTAATCCTATCATCCCCTGTTTTTGTTCATTCAAAACAGAGTAATCAATCTACCATTATGTTTTCACTTAAAGCTAAAAATATACCATATAGATCAATCAGACGGCCAGCCATGGAAGCAAGTAAGCTCCCTTTTCATCATAATGTTAGTCTTACAGTTTCTCTTTTAGTTGGTACACCTCCACAACCTGTTTCAATGGTGTTAGATACAGGAAGTGAACTTTCATGGCTTCATTGTAAAAAAACCCCAAATCTAAATTCTGTTTATGACCCGATTCACTCAAAATCTTATTCGGTTACTCCATGTTCTTCACCCACTTGTAAGACCCGAACCCGGGATTTTAACATACCCGTTTCTTGTGACCCCAAAAAACTCTGCCATGTATCAGTTTCTTATGCAGATGCTTCTTCTATGGAAGGTACTCTTGCAATGGATAATTTTATGATGGGCGGGTCCTCGATTCCGGGTCTGTTTTTCGGGTGTATGGATCAAGGGTTTAGTAGTTCTGATTCGGATTCGGTAACAACCGGGTTATTGGGTATGAACCGTGGGTCCTTATCATTTGTTTCTCAAATGGGTTACCCGAAATTTTCGTATTGTATTTCGGGTCAAGATTCGTCGGGTGTATTATTATTTGGGGAGGCTAATTTTGCTTGGCTTAAACCAAGAAGTTATACTCCTTTAGTAAAAGTTTCTAGTCCTTTACCATATTTTGACCAAGTGGCATATTCTGTCCCATTAGAAGGGATTAAAGTAGGGCAAAAATTACTATCATTACCCAAATCCATTTTACAACCCGATCATACCGGGGCGGGTCAAACCATGGTTGATTCGGGTACGCAATTTAGTTTTTTACTCGGACCGGTTTATACTGCGCTAAAAAACGAGTTTTTGGCGCAAACAAAGGGTAAACTAAGAGAGTTAGGAGACCCGAACTATGTTTTCCAAGGTGCAATGGATTTGTGTTATCGGATGCCTTTAACTCAATCTGGTTACCCGATTCTGCCTACCGTGACACTTATGTTTCAAGGGGCAGATATGAGTGTGTCTCAAGAACGGTTATTGTATAAGGTTCCGGGTGAGGTTAGGGGTTCGGATGGGGTGCATTGCTTCACTTTCGGTAATTCGGATCTACTTGGTGTTGAGGCTTATATAATTGGTCATCATCATCAACAAAATATGTGGATGGAGTTTGATTTGGTGCAATCTAGAGTAGGATTAGCTGAGGTTAAGTGTAATTTAGCAAGCCAAAGATTAGGATTGGGCCTTTAAAAATAGTTCGTGTTATAAAATATACCTATATCTCCTCGGTTTTTCTGGGTTTCAGAATTTACGACGCTTGAGTTATTTTGACGAGTGTCATTTTAATTCAATTATGCAAATTCAGAAGGACGAACGGACAGAATATATATTTATATTCCTACATAAAAAGTGTGAAAATATGTGGTTAGCAAAAGTATAGGGTGTTGGTAGAGCTTGGTTAGACGCTATTTGACCAAACATGAGTTGATAAAATATCTTAAAACAAGGTCCACTTAGGTGTACCGTGTGAAATGGGTTATTTTTTGTTAGATGTAACATGTTAAGAACCTTTGTGTAAATGTTAAGTATTTTTACTTGTATATATTCATAAGAAAATGAATGTGATGAGATGCTTTTGAATTTGAATGGAATATTAATTACCTCCGTTTTATAATACTGGCCATTGATAGTAACATTTTTCCACAATAGCAAGTATTATAAAACAGAGGAAGCATAAGTGTTGATATAAATTACTTTTTGCGGAGAATTCAATCTTATCATAATTTGAATAAGATTTTTTATTTCAGATAAAGTCATAATTTAATTTCATCTTACACCATTCATTCATCTTAATCCAAAAAAATATACTTTTTACTTTTTTTTTTTCGAAAATAAATATACTTTTTACTTAAGGTTGATTTAATCTATTCTCAAAAAAAAAAAAAGGACTGATTTTATCTCTCTCAATATATTACTCCTTTTTGTTCTTTTGTTTTTCTCACATTTCCTATTGGAAATTTTAAAATGCTTTTGACATTTAGAATTATTCTATTTTAGTAACTAATAGAATTCAAGGAAATTATTTTACTTGTACTCTAATCTATAAAAATTAATTTATATTTAAATTTTCAATGTATTTATTTTATATAGACCCAATGAAATTTAATGTCATTATTACACTTATATTTTTGTCAATAGAATCTTTATTTTTATATTATTTGAATCAACTATCAAAGTATATATTGTGTAATTATTATTTATTTTAATTTCTTCCGATTTTCCAAATGAGAAGATAAAAAACGAACAATAGGGATATAATCTATAAAAACTTTAATGTGATTGTTTATTATGTTGTTAAAGAGTCTAATAAATGTCATTAAATCCTCTTTATATAAATAACAATATTTACATTAAATATCGCTAAATGTGTTACATTAAAAGCAAATTATATTGTACTGAATAACGCAAAATAATTGTTGCAAAATGTTTAAAAAGAGTGGGAGTAATATTATAGGTAGTTGAAATCGGAGCATCCCAAAATAAAAGGGGTACCTACAAAATATAGATGGCTTTAATTGCCTTAATTTACTTGACCAACATGAAAGAAAACGTGTGAGGGACAGCTTTAACACAAATCAGTTGCATACAACTTCAAATTACACCCAACATTTATTTATTGCCAATTTATTTTATGTACTTCCACAAACTCAAAACACCATTATTACACACACAAATACTTCTATCAAGGTTAAAATTGGAATGTTCTACTCCATTACCCTTATGAAATTGATACTGGCGTGTTTGGTAATTGGCTGGTGGCTGTTAGTGGTTGACTTTTTTAGTTGGTTTTCGACTGTGTTTGTTGGTTTTTAAGCTAGTTGAAAAAGTCAGTTGTTTGTTGAAATGTTTTGAAAATTTGAGTATTAGCTGTTGACTGTTTATTAGAGAAAAAGTGGACCAACAAGTCAAAAGCCAAACAAAAAAGCTTGTTGGAGTATCTTTTTCATTGTGGCTTAAAACTCAAGTTTTCAGCTGCTTCAAAGTCATTTACCAAAAACTTTTTTGTTATTGTTTGATCAATCAACAAGCTAAAAGTCAAAAAGTCAACCCAAAAGATAAGCCAAAAACCATGAACCAAACACCCCACTACCACAATTAACATAAAGATTAGAAAGTGCTTGAGACATTAAAATTGAGTATAATTTAAAAAGAGAAAAAATAAAATAAAAAAAAAAGATTTTTGGATAAAAATCAGAAAAATTTATTCGATTGGTTTAACTCTTAGGTGATTATTTTGTAAAGGTTTGATCTTTCATTTATCCTACAAAGACTTGACTTTTAGTCATTCTCTTCTAAAAGTCGTATCGATTTTCATTACCCATATTGTAGTAGGTTATTCCCAAAAAATATATTTGCCACGAGTCCAATTAGAATTGATTATTAATTTCTAGGACTAAAAATATTTAAAATAAAAAGTAAATAAAAACTAAAAATAAAAAGGTTTTGGAATTAAAGTAAAAGTTAAACCTCTTCCTTCCCTTCACTTTGCAACCCCTCCACCGCCCTACCCTCCCCATCCCTTACTCTCCCCTTTTCTTGCGCCACCACCACCACTTTTAGCTCCTCACAAAAATAAATTAATATCGACTGATGAATAGTTATTACTTTCTGTATTCTCATATATTGAAAAATATTTTTATTTAGCAGTTCTTTTTACTTTGCAACATTCTTTTTTATTAATGTGATTGGACTATTTTTTAATTCTTATTCACTCATCTTCTTTTATTTTCTTTCACGATTAATTAATCATATCCATACAATTTAATTGTCTCCACCATCTACTTAATATACATTTAAATTGTAATTTGTTACATTAGCTAAAGAACAAAAGAGAATTGTATTCAAGTGTCATACCAAAAAACTAACTTGGGTGACAAAAAAATCTTTGTCTCCAATGTCATTTGCGATAAAAATGCGACAAAAAGTTTTTTTTGCCAATATTGGCGAAAAAACCTTTATTGCTAACGTTAGCGATAACAATGACGACAAATTAAAAGGTCTCTACCACCAGCATGTCAATATAATCTTCCATTCCCTCGACTTACGAGTATCTAAAAAATAAAAAGTAAGAGTATTTTCTAGAGGGAGTGCTTGTCACGTGTGCATAACCCCTAACAAAAATTTAGAAATAATCACCTTTTTTCACCTCAAATAATTTAAGAATGTTATTATTAAATTTGTTGAGGAAAAATGAAAAAAAAAAAAGGGTAATATAATTGTGACATAAAAACAAAGCAATCTTATCCCAACATTTCATGTGCATCACAAACATCTTGTGATTATGTGACCCAATAATAACTTTTAACTCATTTTTCACTCAACCACCCCTTCAAGTACTTCACTTTTTATGCTTTAAGTTTAGGGGTTAGAACTTAGGATCTAGAGACTAGGAGTATGGGATAATATAGATTATCAATCAATTATCTTCTGTCTGTTCTGAAATACTCGTTATATTTTGATTATGCGCACTATTCATCGTTCAAGTTAATTTTATATATTGCGATTAATGTGTAAGTAAAAGTATAGTCAAGTGGGATCTTATTTGAATCATCTAATCGCATACTTTTATAACAGTAACTTTTTATAACTTTTAGATTTGTATAATTAACATATAAATAATCCAAAATAACGCATTGGAATGCGTAGAATGTGAAGTGCAGGTATAATGGAACGGGAGAAGTATATACTTCTACATATGTTCTATTGCAACCTAACTAACTAGCGTCTCGAATTTGGTTTTAATCCCAAAGATCTAAAAATCAAAGTGCATCTAGATATGTTCTATTGCAACCTAAAATTAACTCAACCTAAACTTGAAGTCAAGTTAAACCCAAAATAAGTCAATCCAAAATCAACTTTTACTTAAGTAAGTATAACCTACTTAGATTCGAATATCAAATTATATTGATTTAGCATGATACAATTGACTCACACCTAATGTCTTTCAACTTGGTATTGACTTAGCATAAACCGGAATAAAAGTTGACTTGTATTTAATTCAACTAGCTAGGGTCAAATCTTTAAGTTAACCAACAAGGGTCAAACTCAGAATGACTCTGCTTGAAAGGAACTAATTCAAAACTCAATCAACTGATCAAATTCAATTTTAATCGAGACAATTGGCTCAATTCATTCATGAGTAAAGCTTGGATATTTCTTCAAAAGCAAAAATAAATAATTGAATCTACAACGCAAAGACAACGATGCCTATCCGTTTATCCCAAAAGATTAGGGCAACTTTACGAACCAATATATTAATTTTAACGGTGAACTATATGGATTTTTCTTCTCCATTTATTTCATTTTCTACCACATCAATCTCTAAGTCTAAATCCTTCCATATACATTCCCAGTCTCGCTTTTCTCTTTAATCTAAATTTCAATATTTGCGACTTTTAAACTATTTCTTTTGTCTTATAATGAATTCAATCCGTTAAGGTATGTCGTTTCATCCATCCTAGCATGCACAAATTTTCCTACTCCAATCTTCCCATTATGAGCCTTTATAAAAACTCAACATTATAAATCCATGTAGTAATATAATGGTCTAATTATCGTTTGATAAAACTTTCCTTGAAGCTTTAGGGACACGTATCAATTATATAATATCCTAATCGCCTTTTCATCAAATGAATTTCATCCATAATCATTTCCTCATCATTTTGAATTTTCTTCAATGATCGTAGCACATTAGAAATAATAATTATTAAAATATTTGGAAAACGTGAAAAAACATAAATCGATACAAAATGCAGATTAACTAGATTCAATGAAAAAAAATGAATTTTTAAAATTAGATTAGAACAAGAATGATTAGGTCTATGGCCAAGAAGTTACTAATTTCTAAAAACTACCTCCGTTCCAATTATTGCTTTTTTACAAAATTTAATATACTAATTTAATTTTTAATATTTCAAATCATTTTTTAAAAAAATATAAAAATTAAATATTAATAATTTTTGCATTGAGAATAATATTGCGATTCATAGCAGAAAAAGTAACAAAAAGAAAGCTGACGGGAAACCCGCCGAGTCAAATCGTTGTCTTCTAACCCTCAATTTTTCATTTATTCGACGATTCTAAACCTCTGAAAATTCTTTTAATTTTAGTTCCAATCAAATTTCTTATTTCCTAATTTCTGATCCTAATTCCTAATTCCTAATTCCTAATTGCCTAATTCATGATTCCTAATTTAGGGTTTCTGAATAGTTGATAAAGGAAGATACTTGATTTCCTCGTTTGATCAATTTTCGACAACTTTGGGTCATTTTTCTCACATTTTCTGACCTTAATTATTGTAAGTCCCTCTGTTTTCTGTTATTTTCTTTGCATGTAATTCCTTGATTTTTTTTTTTTTTTCGAATTATTCTACGGTTATTTTGTGAATTTATCGCATTTTCATTATTCTCTAATATAGAAACAACAAATAAGTTGTATGACGCGTGCCTGATGATTTTAGTGTTTTCATTGGTTGTAATTTGTTGTTTTTTAAAGTTTCTAGGTTAATAATTATTTAGGGTTTATTTTCCTGTTTCTTCTGGCTTAAATTTTTGGGTTATTTGAGGTTGATTACGATTGTGAGATCATGTATGGTACAAATTCGTTGAATGGTTAAATCTTGGATTGACTTTTCACGGTTATTTGTTTTCAGCTATCGAAAGGAAGTTTTGAATCTTGCAGTTCTTTCGGTCAAGTTTTACAACAATGAGTTTCGTTTTTCGAGGGGCTCGAGCGGATATTGAAAATGGATTTCCAGGAATGATTCCTGAACGGCGTGTGGTATATTTCTTCATTGCTTTCTATAAAGTTTATGTTTTGATAGAAATATATGGGCAAGGAGATTTTTTGTGAACGATCAGATGAGTTGAAATCATGGTTCATGAAATGGATCCTTTTGTATGGGATTATGGATTTGCTTTGTCGTTTTTGGAGTTGGTTTTAAGAATTTGTTGTTGATTTAGGGAAATTGAAGATAAGTTGGGTGAATATGATTGTACATAACCTAATCGTTGTTGGGTTGTTTACCCTTGCATTTTTGTAGATCTAATCTTAACTAATATCGTAAAAACTAATCGAATGTCAATTAATATCTGCCCGATGTCTTAATCTGGAGGCAATTTTGATTCCTGATTGCTCAACTAATCTGAATGTTCATTTCTTTTGTGGTTGTTTTTGTTTACAGAGGATTCATTCGGCGCGGCCAGTGAATACCAATTCACTTGCTTTCTTAGTGACTGGTACTTTCTTTGCTTTTATATCTTTGGGTACTGTCTTAGTGTGTGCTTATCGTTAGCTTTAGGTTTTGCCAATTCTTATACATTGTTTTTGTTTGTTGGCAGTACTTTTGCTCTTCATGATACTGAATTCACATCAAATGTCACCGAATATTTTGGTAGATGTCTCTTCTTATATGGAAACTGATTTAGGTTTAACTTGATAAACTCAAGTTATTTGATGGTTTTTCTTTCCTTGAAGCTCTGGCTGGTATTTGGATTCTTTCTAGTTGCTACTAGCTTAAGAATGTATGCGACATGTCAACAACTTCAAGCTCAAGCTCAAGCGCATGCTGTTGCAGCCAGTGGCCTCCTTCGCCACACTGAGCTTCGTTTACAAATGCCACCATCGATTGCATTTGCCACAAGAGGACGTTTGCAGGGCCTTAGGCTTCAGCTTGCACTTCTTGATCGGGAGTTTGATGATCTAGGTATTAATCAAGTTGCCTTTTGTTTGCCTTTAGTTTAATTCTTGTCAGAATTGTGGTTCTGCCCTTTCTTGTCTTCTTGTCTGCTCATTTGTTCTTTTCTGAAATATAATTATTTTCACATGCTGTATTATTGTAGATTATGAAACTTTGAGAGCTCTAGATGCAGACAATGCACCTGCTGTTCCCTCAATGAGTGAGGAAGAAATAAACGCTCTTCCTGTTCACAAGTATAAGGTTACGGGTTTGGAGAGGTGCGATTTCAGCTATATTGAATTGATATTGATAGAACCATAATTTTTATACATGTGCATGTGTAAGATTTGAAATTTCTGAATATGCTAGTGCTGGTTTATGGAAGATGATATATTCATTGCTAATTAGCTAGAGTATATCATTTTGTAGCTAGCTACTGCTTTTCAATATAGCAATGTTGGGTGTGAAACTTTATTGCTCAAGAGATCATTCTTTGAATCTTGACGTTATTTGACATTTTTTGTTCTTGCTGTTGGTTGTGTTCACTGCTTGTCAGTTCTCTGAACATAAACCTTAATCATTTCTGATATGTGCTTGTCTATCTGATAAGCTCTTTTATGTCTGTGTAATCTGCTCCATAGGTTGAAAAAGATGGTGTTTAGTAGGAATTAGGATGCATGTGTCATTTGGGGACAAGAGTATTTTGTTCAATTCATGCTACAAATTGCCTTGGCTAATTGAATAAAATGAAGAAGTTGATTATATGATTCGATTTTAAGCTGTAAATGCAGAAATTAAGCATAAGAAATCTTAAAAAATATATGAAATTCGAGGTTTGATTCCCTCCCATGAAAAGCTAATTTGAAATATGAGATTGGAGAGGCTTCATTCTCTTCCATGAGAAGCTAAATTGGATATGAGATCGGAAGCGCTGGATTCTGTTAGTGCAATCCTCTGATGACCTTTCCTTTTCTTACTTCTCTTTATAGATACAATTTCTTGTTCTGCTCTCTAAGATTTTAAAATTCACTAGGCTTCTCTCACAAGCTGCTTAAACCAGATCTTAGGATGCTTTTGTTGTATCTCCTTTAATACGCAAGTTTATACTCCACCATTTCTGATGTTTGTGCTATGCATTTTGTATTGTTTTTAAAACTTTTTTCAAGCCAAAATATCTTTAACTACGTTTCAAAAAGAATGATAAGAAATTATATATCAAAATTCTATACATTGAGATGAATCTAACAAGATCTCACACGGATATATTTTGACTCATATATATTACCATGTTTTTTTTTGTATTTGATAATGTTCATTGCCATATAAAATAATTATTGTATCATAATTTCTGCTCTTGTTGTATTTGTGACTTTCTTTTCCTTCAAATTTAAAAAGGTGACTCAGTCTATTTATCTGTTGTGAGATCAACTCTTTTGCTGTTTGTAAATGTTCAAGATTATTTCATCTAGTTACCATGATGTTAGATCTCTCTGAAATTTCGATATTTAATTGACGACCTATTTTCTTTTGAGACAGAGATATGGCAGGAAAGCAGCAGGCATCATCTTCTGAGGTAATCTTAATCAGTGTGCTTAATGTATTTGTTGGTTTCACAACTTTAGGACCTTGTGAATCAATAGCTAATTAGGGTTACATGAGCTTTCACATCGGTGAATCACATATCCAATAAGGATCAAGAGCGAATTTATTAGTGATTGATTATCTTGTAGTTTTTTAACAAGTAGAAGAGACAAAGGCTCAATTATTGAACTTGCAACTATCTCAAATTCGTCACATTTACACTTGCCCTTATGTGTTGATTAGAAAAGTAAGACAATAATTAAGTGTTGGACCCGGCTCTTCAAAATAATTGAGAGTTAATTCGTTTCTTGTAGTGGAATATCTATATCCCTGTTATTGGTTAACATCTTTCTTTTGTCCTTGGCTTCATTTTTGCTCATGCTAGAAGAGACTGTGGTTCATCATTATGTTATTTGTCTGTTGTGTACCTGTAGTTTTAGTTTACTCTGACAAGCTTTTTCATGTTTCATCCTTTTCATCATGCTTTTTATGTAGTCCTGGGCCTCCTGGTTTTCCAATTGTTTTATTCAAAATGGGGTGGTGTACTTCTTTCTCCTTCTTTTTTGGGTTACAGAATAGGCTTAGGGAAAGGGAGCGGGTAGCGAGAATTAAACCCAGTTTGCTCCTAGGGAAAGCAGTAACTTATGCTCCAACTGAGACAAAACCCAATTCTCACTTCTTTCTTATCCTTGTTTACCTTTTAACCAATAAGTATATTGTAATAAATTCTTGCTAAACTTATCTCTAACTAAGCTTAATAGTTCTATTTTTTTGAAAATATAATCAATTTAGCTGAAGTATTCTAGTAAACAAAAGTCAGTGGATCATTAATGGGTCTTCCATCATGCTGAAGTGTTATATGCGATAGAATGTAATATCAGGGGACATAAGTTTGACTCTGAAATTAAAACCGGTGAAGGCTTTTATTGTATATTTGATCATATATAAATTACCGGAATATAGAGAAAAGGTTAATTAGAATATATAAAATGTATTCAGATGAAAAGGAAACTCATATGAAAGGCGCTTTGATAGAGTCTGGAAGTTGTTTCTTCTATGATCATGTCCCTAGGTCCATTCCCGACAAAGCAACTTGTCTAAACTTCAGAGCATGAGAGTTTGTAGATCTGAGATTATTAACTATAGTATTGTGCCTTTTTCATTCATGCCCTCTCTTTTGTGTTGCGTGACTGAAACCGTGGCTGATAATACTTAGAAGTTCAATATAATGTGTTTATACATACATGCTTAATGCCGAGTGATCGGCAGGGTTGAACTTCAAAGTTTTAGGCTTTGTTTTGTCTTTAGAATCGTGTACACTGTCATCAATAAATCGAATCATTATGTTTTCTGGATTTAGTTTCAATTCCATTATAGCTGAGTGATTTCCTAACTTGGTCGGCGAACTTGCTGCCTCTCTTCCGTTCATATTTGATTATATTATTCTGAGCTTTCTTTTCTTAAAGCAGAAGCAGCACGACATTTCTATCAATGTTGGGAATCAGAAGGGCAGCGGCACTGAAGAGGAATTGACTTGTAGTGTATGCTTGGAGCAAGTAAACGTCGGAGAGCTTATTCGCAGCTTGCCATGCTTGCATCAGGTGAGCTCTTTTTGAACCTTTATACTTCGTTTACATGTGCTTGAACCTCTGAACTCTGATCGAAGATAATTCTCGATACTCTATCGATATGCGTTGCCGAAATGTGTCTCATTACCTCAAAAAGCATCTTATGCAGCCGTTGTTAATTTTTCTTAATTTTCTATTATGTGCAGTACCATGCAAATTGCATCGACCCATGGCTTAGACAGCAGGGAACATGCCCCGTATGTAAATTTAAGGTTGGATCAGGTTGGCATGACGATGAACAAGATGATGGTTCATTCTTAGTATAAAAAGTGTATTATCTGTGTCGTTTTCACTAATATGTAAGCTTAGTTGTAAACTACATGTCTATACGTTGCGTGAAGCTGCCGATGTATCACTCTTGTTTAGGCAGCCATGGGGAAATTGAAAAGTAGCCGATTTCGTTAAGTTTCACTATGTAGATGTATAGTTGCTCATATTACAGTGCAGGCATGCAAGCTAGTTAAGTTTTTTATATTTGGAGATTTATTAGCAAATTTACAATAGTGTGTTTAGTATACAATTAAATATAATGGTTCTATATTTTCAAAAAAAAAAATATAATGGTTCTATTTTCACAATGTATACATGAAATGGTCATGATATATTGGTTCCAAGATAATATAGTTTTTTATTTCAAATAAATATAATTTATTTTTTAGGTTGTATTTTTTCACTATTGGATGAATGAAGCAAAATTGTGTCAAGTAGCCTTGTTTGAGAAGAGTTACATCATCATACATATGAACTAAATATATGGCCCTAGAATAGGATTAGGACATACACAATAAAACTCCTAAGTAGCTATAAGTCGATAGTAATGCACACTTAACTCTCAAGTTAAGTGATTTAGTCAACATTAAATAAATGGGGTCGAAAATGATTTAAACTTGCATGTAATAGAATTAATATTAACGTATCAACTCATACACAAAAGATTTGAAAATGACTCAATTTGAGACCTCTGATCCAAAAATGTTTAAAGAAAGACAAAGTCAAAAGATTTGAAAATGACTCAATTTGAGACCTCTGATCCAAAAATGTTTAAAGAAAGACAAAGTCATAATGTTTGAAATGAAAAAAACTAATCACTTATTGTTTGTCTGTTAATAACAACAAACTAGCATTTGTTGTTTTCTTTGTCTTTTCAAATTTTATGATATAATCATTTTTTTATTCGTTGTTGCTAACAACTAACAAATTTGTGATAAAATTTTTGTTTAATTTTAACATGTAAAGCAAAGACACAAAAATATTTATTGACAATAAAAAATTTTCGATTTATTTTGAAAATTTATTTTCTAAAAAAGCTTATTTTTATTCAATTTGTCATGTTTAGTAGTTTTTGGCCCTCGTATAAACTTGATATGTACAATACAATTACACAAATTATAATTTTTAAGCGTGGAATAAGAGCCCTATTTTATAGGATAAAAACTTCAATTTTGTTGTTTGAAATATTAAAAAAAAAATTGGCCAAGAAATTAACATTAATTTGTAATGCAAAAATACCTAATCAAACACCGTAATTTGTAAATCACCAAAAAAAAAGAATAATAATAAAATAAACAAAACCAAAAAGATAAATAAAAATAATAAAACTCTTACCCTATCAAATCCTACTATATAAGGATAATTTATTAACATCACACGTAACCGTTATTTAGCTCATTTGTAATGCATTCATTGATGGAGACAGACCTCACATGTCACAACTATGCATGCACTCATCATAGATGAAGACAGACCTCACAGACAATCCAGGAACATAAAAATCTATAAATATCTGGAAAAAAAAAATGCAAACTAATGCACAAAATTTTTGCACATAACAAACATGAACTGCCATTAAAAAGTTCAAACCAATTGGGGATTAAACATATCATTAGTAATCAAGCATGAAAAGCTTCCAACACCTCCATCAAATCTTATTCTGCATTGTTTCTGCAACAATTAACCTTGTTCGATGAGCAAGTCGCGAGTGCATTACACATTGAAGCTCATACACGGCATAAATATCATAACCGAGAAGGATGTCTATTACATTATCTCATACTGAATGTGTATATTTCTAGCTCGTTACGGCCTAAATAGAGAATACTGGTTCAAAAGAACTCTGTTATTGTATCTTACAAAGCTAGGAATACAGTACCTATTTTCCTTTTGCTTTTCCTTTCCCCTTACCCTGGCCTTTCTTCGCCTCCAACTTGGCCTGCATACGAGCAGCTGCAGCTGCTTTAGCGTCCTCTCGCTTCTTCTTCTCTTCTTCCTTCAATGCAGCTGCCATCTCTCTCTGCTTTCTCAATTCCCTAGATATGTTTTCATGCAACGTATAGCAAGGAAAATAAATGCCTAAGAATAGAAGAAATAATAATAATAACAATCAATAATAGGAAAAATTGATATTAATAATCCAACCTTTTGCTCGTCCGCTGTTAATAATCCCACCTTTAGATTATTTTATATCAATCCAACATTTGCCCTTAGTTCGCAGTGAATAATCCAACCTTTGTTTTAGTTTGCAGACAACATACCCTATTATTACCTATTATTTGTAATAAAGTATGTTGTGGGCACAAAACTAGATTGAGATTATTCACAGCAGATGGGTGAAAGGTTAAATTATTAAAGTCAATTTTTCCTTAATAACAATGATAGTAGCTATGCAATGCAACTTACTCAAGCCTAGCCCTTTCACCGGCAGCATCATCAACACTTATTCCCTTGCGTGGTCGGCAAGCTACCAGCTCTACCTCAAATATTAATGTTGCGCTACATTGTATAGAATTGGTGACATGGAGTGAAAACAACATCAGCAGACCTCGAGTTCCATCACCGAACAAAAAAAATTGTATGTTCTAGATATCGTCAAAACATTGCATAGATCCTTAATAGCCTAATAGCCAATAGGGCATAAAGGCCTCAACTCAGCCTTTTAGCATTGAACTAGTGGCTGATACAAAAGGTAGATTATGCTTACTATTTCAGCTTTAATAATTCCCCCTCAAAGCAATGGTTATATTTTCTCCGTTCCATTATACTTGCTACATTTCACTTTTTACGCATTCCAATGTGTTATTTTGTTTATTTATATGTTGAATTATACAAATATAAAAATTATAAAAAGTTAATAAAATAAAAGCATGCGATTAAACGATTCAAACAAGATTCCACTTGACTAACATTAGTCACAATATATAAAATAAGCTTGAACGATGAATAGTGCTCATAATTGAAATATAGCGAGTATTTCAAAACGGAGGAAGTACTTCTTATATAGCAACTCTATATTCAGTCGACAATAGACTTGGAATAAAATCAATAAATTTGAAACATCAGTGACATACTCTGGAGGAATATCTGGAGCAGAACCCGCGCTTCCATATGCATATTCGGGCTTGCAAGTAATCTTAGCCACTTCTCCAACCTGAAAAAAACGTCATCACATTTTAACTTGACTAAACAATTTGGGGGTGGACTGCCGAGGCACTTAAAAGTAAACCGGACATCTATACCTTCATAGTTTTGATTGCAATATCCCATGCCTTGATCACCGTCCCCTTTCCTATCTCAAATGAAAAGATAGTATTGTCTTCATGTGTACTATCAAAGACTTCATCTGTTTCAGCCAGAATGCCTTCATATTGAACTGCCACATCGAAAAACCATTATGCATAGATCAAAGTATAATGGGTCAGTATGTCTCCAACAACCAATTACAAGCACTATAAATTGTAGATTCAGTTCTTTGTTCCTAAACTCATTTCCCTTGATACTAGTTCCTAGATTCTCAAAGGCCTCAACATCAAGATATGCATCTTCATATAATGCACACACAAGCAATTAGAGAAGACCCTTTTCCTAGAAAAGAGTGGTAAAAAGCCATAAGTATCATGTACCCATGGTGGAAGACAAGAATTTGCATAGCATGATATTTTTCCACTTAAAAAGAAATCAAGATAAAAATTTTCCTATAAGTTACTCTTTTTATCTCACAAAAATTGCTACATTTTCCTAAATAAGATATTCCATTAAATTGCTACATTTGTATTTTGGAGAAACACTCCACCACTTTCTTTATTTTTCATCCACGCGTTTTTTTCTCTCTCTTTTAATATCATACATGAATATCAAATTTTGTCTTATTCTCTCAGCATATCCAATTAAAATTAATGTTTTTACAATCCAACATGTAACACTTGTGGGATGGAGGAGTATGTACAAAATACTTATCTTAACATTTTACACTGTGAAAAACAATATATAAAAAAAGACTTGATAATCCTTTCCATAGTATAGGAACAAAGCCGGATCCCATCACTTGAGCTGCGTAGTAAAAGTTTTTAATAAAAAATCAAACTAATATTCCTCACGCTGAAAAGGCGTAAAAAAGGCGTGTTTTGGCCGATTTGAGCAATATCTCATGCCTAACATACGATATTTGGCGTTACAATAACCACAACAACCCTCTATCAAATCACCATGTTCGTTACATTGATCGCAACCAGTACTGCATTTTTGCACCATGATCCGTCCTCCCTCCGCCCCAAAAACAGACTAGAAAATATCCTATAAAAGTTACAGCAAAGAGTAACAATAAAAAAGTAATAACATCAGCCAACAAGGATGTGAATACAATGGTAACTAGGGGTATGTGCTCCACAAACAAGGGAATTTTGTAATGGGTTAAAGAGGTAAGTAATTCCACAGGTAGAAAATGGAATGCCCAGAAAAAAAGGACACTACATAATATTCAGTACAATTGCATTTGTTTTACATTATGAGTTCAACGTCGCCAGGCTAAATTTTTAAAAATGAGTATCAAAAAATTCAAGGATCAACTTAAAAGTCTCTCCGCAAGCTGTCCATTAACATTATTCATTAAATTACTAGTTATTTCGCTACATAATTTGGAAAAGAGCACCTGAGGGTCAAAGGACATTAGAAACAAAAAAAAAAAGTAAAACATTAACCTAGGAAAAGAATTTTTTGTCTGAGAATTTACCATCCACAAAAGGAAGGTTGTCTGTAGGGCTGACAGCATCATCCTTTGCCCGTCTTACTATAGTCTTGACAACACCACCATCACCAGTTAAGTCAATTGCATCTCCCATAGTTGTTCAAAAAATCTGACAGAGCAAAGAGTAAAAATGCTATTAACAAAAGCATTCACAATGTAGGTGATACATTGGACCACAACAGCAAAGTCAGGAGTCAAAGCTACACACAAGGACCATGACACTTGAGAGGATAAAGTGGAGGGTGAAAGATCAAAAGATTCATTAATTAAAACTCGATTATGAAACAAAGAACAATCAATTATACAGTACAGATTCAACAATAACCCTTGAATCAATACAACTCCCTTAGTCTGCAAATGATACACTAAAATGAGAAATTGGAAGTGCTTTCTAAATCCCACCTACATTGGTAACCAATCATCCCTAGATTCTTCACATTTCATCATTAAGGTTCTCCATCTAAAACCACAATGATACTGAATCGCAAAGGATAGGTTAAACTACATGAACCAGAAAAAAAGTAACCTCAAGACGTCGTCTAGGACAAAGTCGACAAATTTTCTTTTCTCTGCATTCATGAGTCCTTAAGACTCAATGTTTTCGTAACCTTGTTCAACTGCCCATCCAAGCATGGGTGGTTTATGAGAATACGGGGTGAACGATCGCCCCAAAATTAAGGGGCTCAAGATATTAAATTCTTCCTATAATAAAAACATTCTAGAACAATTAATAGGACGTTAACTAGTTTTTCCTTGGGTAAAGAGTTCAAAACTTGTGACTTTGTGAGGTTATAAAAAATGAGGGCCTTAAAAAACACACTACACTTAACAGTTATTGTTCTCTTCCCAATATTCATCTCAACTCTCTTTTTCATCACAACGTTCTATGAAATCATCTATTCAACTAATCCCTCTTTATTTTCCATTAGTACAATATTAAGGGTTTCAAAAAACATTTCGCACAGAATCCTGAAAACTTTTAACAATTTTTGCTCTGCTCCCCAGCCAAAGTCATCAATCTGTCTCTACTCTCTATCCCTCCAACTGGCCACTATCTTCACTAAATTAAACCATCAAAGTATATTATGAATCAAACCCAAACTTGAACTTTACAATTCATAGCCTCCCTCATACATTGCACGGTCAAACTTCAACTATGTTTACCTACAATTTATAACCCGTGCCTAAACCATGTTCAATTCGAAATAATAAATTGTCAAATTACTCCAAAATTATAATAAAACAAGAATTCATCATTTTTCTAGAAATACAGGGTAGGGAAAGGGAGGGGATAAGGGCGGAATCTCCCGAATAGAATCCAAAAACTTTGAGCCCATTTCTCAACGCTATCAAAAAATTTACATGACAAGAAACAATCAAAAGTTATCAATTTTAGTCAGGAAACAAAAGAGATTCACTAATTATACTAAAATGCATAATCAATCAGCAAAAAAATTGCACAATTCAAAACAAAGAAGAAATTATTTAACAAAGGTGCAAATAATTTAGGTTAAACAGATCAAAATGAAAAAAAAAATAATTTACAAACTATAACCTAATTACCGCTCAATTGAGAAATCAAATGACGATGCTAGAGAAATAGGTGAAGTTAACGGCGGCGACGACGGCGGCGGAGTACGAGAAATTGAGGAGAGAGATATTGAATGAGCCGAGAAATTGGTAGGCCATAGCAGTAGAAAATGCACGATTTAAGTGAGGACCTGATGGGTTTGAGTGGAATTTATAAAGAAGGGAATAAATAAGATTAGATTTAATTAAAAATGGAATCAAAGATTTACAATTTATAGGAGTACTATTCATCATTCGATGGTAATTTATATATTTTGTTTGTTATACGAGAAAAAAATATAGTCATGTGAAATTTTGTTTTATGCGTATCGTCGCATATTTTTATATTATTAAATTTTTATAATTTTTAATTACGTATAACTCAAGATATACACGATCCAACAAACGCATTGGATTGCACAAAAGTTTGTTTGTTGCAAATATTATAGAATGGAGGAAGTATTAGTTGTCAGTCGCTTTGAAATTGCAATAAAGAATAACCCTATAAAGACTTAAGATTACTAATTAAATAGTGATATACTAATTAAATAGTGTACAATGAGCATAAGATTAAAATGAACGGGTTCATCATCATCATCATACCCAGTGTATCTCGTTCATAGACAATCTATGTTCAGAGTCTCGGGAGGGAAAATCGACGGCGTCTCATACCTATAAGGAGAAAGCGGTCAAATGAGTCCCCCAACTCAAGAAGGATCTTCAAAGATAGGAACCTGCAAAAAAAAACCGAGATCCTGCTTCTTACTTCTTACACCCATATTAGCCAAACATAAAATTCAACTAATCGACAGTAAAGTAAGTGACATATACGACAAAAAGAATACGTACATATAACTAAAATAAAAGGGGTATTGATAAAAATTAAAGAACATGATAAAATGTAAATATATTATTTAAAATAAATTTTATGTAAATAAATAAAATAAATTAAACAAAAATATTAACAAAACTCAAAGGATAAAGCGAGTATCTTATTGGATATCAAAATTTAATAAAGTGAAAGGGAGAATGAAATGTTCTACCAATCAAAGGAAAAAGCATGGAATCTTGATTGGTAATGGGAAATCTTTTGAATATATTTGTAGGCTTTTATTTTCATATAGTGTCTTGATATTTTACTTTAACTAATTAGTACATATACAATGTACTAACTAGTTAAAAGATAAAAGTAAAATGCATGTAATTACGATAATAATGGATATATAGAAGTATATTATTATTACGTGTGATTGCATGACTTTAATATTATTTTTTGAAATATTTACAAAATTTAAGAAAAAAATAAAAAAAGTTTAAATCTATAAATTATATAATTTTCAAGATATATAATGTAAGTTTCAAATTCGTTTACATAACAAAATTTGTAATTACATAGTCGTGCGAACAATGTCATGTTGCCCCCCACAAATAAAGTATTAATATGGACATTGTGTTGTGATGGGCCATTTATATGTTGTGCCTTATTCCAAGTTGTTTTATGTTAAATTATGTTACGAACAAAATAGTGTCATGCCTGGGTGACTTATATGCCAACTTGACTCACTTTCATGTCTAATAATTCATAAGGATAAGTCTAATTAAAAAAAACAAATTCAGTTTTAACCAAATGCCTTTAAGTGAGCAAAATTCAATTAAAAAAGCTATAATGTATAAAAAGTCTAAAATGATAGACTCATTAGAAAACGAATCCCTACATAATCTAGAAGAAAATAAATACACGAGAAAAATTTGTAGTATAGAATTATCACATTAATGTGAAGTCTTTGAATTTATGAGGAGAAATGTGCTGGAGTTCAAATTATTTCAAAAAAATTTTAATTGTGTTATTCAAATTTATTCATTTAAAAAGCTTTTAATAATCAGCCCCTCTTGTATGAGACCGTCTCACCGTGAGATGATTCTATATAAAAGATTAATTATGCTAAAAGTTTCTATTATTGAGTAATTTAATCTAAATATGTGGGACGTCTCACATCTCGCAGTGAGTTGTCTCATACAAGAATTTATGTTGACTAAAATATTTAAAGTGCTTGATAGAGTATGTCATACCTCAAATGGATGTAATCCATATGCCATGAATGTATCTTTTATAATCCTAATATTTATAATTCAATATAGCATGTCTTCTCCATTAATATAGCATTGTTATATATATATATATATTTTTTTAGATTACAGGATACGCAGAGAGAAAACGAAAAGACTAGAGCGATGAAAATCAATTCTAAAATCTTGCCTAAAAAGGCGGTTTTTGCTCCAACCTGAATTCGAATTTGAAATTGAGAACTTACTCTCCACTAACCAACATGCACATAAGTTACCACCAACATATAATCTTCTTATTGATGGAAGCTGGTTAAGTACAAAAGAGACAAAGCATAAAGGGGGATAATCATTGATTAAGACTACAAAAAAGAGGGAATAATAACACTAAAACTCTTTAATCATCCCTGTTATGTGTAACCTACCCCTGACTAAAGTTTAGTGTATAGAATTTGACAAAAAAAATATGACAAAAGTGTAACTTCCTGTTAAGAAAAAACTAAAGGAAAGAGAGGCCTTCTAAAAATTATTACTACTTTATTTCTTCACTCCCAGATGAATTAGGCCTTCTAACAAATCGTCCCTGAAATAAGAAACAATTTATGAGAATTAAGAAGAGTATGTAAAACATTACAAGTTGTATGTGTAAGCGCAAGAATGATATGGCCTTACTTCACTGAAATGTTAAATAAAATTAAAAAATAATTGTATTTAATCACTAATCCCTACTAGGTTACTAGTATATTTTTTGAGTCAGAATAATTTAGAATCTCTAATGGCAAAAGAAGTGGAAATTAAATACTCCATTAACTATCATCCTGTAGGTGGTTAAAATCAAACCCTTATCACAATGGTGAAAGGAAAAAAAAATCTTAATTACTAAGCTAACTTGGAATTCTCGCTAGGTTATTATTATTTTGATTATTTTGTCATAATAAATTATATCTATTTTAGAAATGTGACTTGTTCATAATTAATTTCACATGGAAAGAGTAAGCAACAATATGCTGTCAGCCGGTCATTCTGTGTCTAATGGCATTAAGTGGCTTCCATCTAGGTAGGATTTGAGAGATTGGATATACTCTACCTTACCATTGTATTAACAAAGATATTTTGAGAATCACGGGTAGGTAGCCTAATGGTTGATGGCTTTCCCTTTTATACTTGTGACTAGGATGATAGGATCAAATTTCGACTCTCACTCCCTTCATGAAAGATTAATTCCCCATCCTTAGGATCAAGTTAAAGTAACATGTAGAAATTCTATAGCCTACACCCGGATTAATAAAAGGATGTTTTGGATGAACAGATAAGCCAAGTAATCAGCAAAAACGGTAGCAAACTCGTGTCCAAATCTACATCTACAAATATCTATAAACAACTTAGGTGCGCACCCAGAAAAATCTATGAAACTATTCCCATAACTTGAGTCCAGACAAGCATAATGGTACACTATGCAATTAGAATAGTGAACAAGCATATTTCTCCACTTTGCTTATCGTTCTTTTCCCTCAAACCTAATTGAAAGTACTTCACACCAATACGAGAGAAAAACAGCCAGTGTTCTGAGAGACCGTCTCTATGAGAGACGCCTCTCATGCAAGGCTATTAAAGCTTGATTAAACAAAATGATGAGAGACGTCTTTTTGAATTGACCCAATTAGAGATGGTCTTTCAAAGAGAGCGTCTCTCATAAGAATTTGTGTAAAAAGCCAGAGAATGACACAGTGCACCGGAACAAATTCAAACCTCCATAATCATCAAATCTGACATAATAAAGATCGAACAGTGACCAAATTGACATACAAAGCACTCAAAACAGATTCAATCCTTAATTTCATATCTAAAAGGACAATTGGACAAAGATGAGAGACTAAAAACTGAATAAGCTTGCACAGTTTCATACCTTCATTCTGGGTCGCTGATCCGCATTAACCTTTCTGACTTGGTACCTAATCTTTTTTGAGAAGAAGCGTGATCGCCTTTTCTCCTTGTATCGCTGAACACTTGCTTCTCTCAAGGCTCCAGACTCACCAAATAGATCTATTTGTGCCAACCTTGCCTGTCATTTCAATAGTTCAATATATCCTTTAGTTAATTACTTTTCAATGATTCCATCATTAGTGAATAAAAGTAAGCAAGTGGCCAGGTTATAGGCTACAAAAAGCATGTAACTCAGAACTTTTACATAAAACACCAACGCATATTCTCTAATTGGAGTCTAAACAAATTTAGTAATATTAAATTCATATACTTCTGTTCTACAAAGTTACTGTTGTGAATGGGCTTGTGTTTTGGTTAAGAAAAACAAGAAGAAACAATGGTGAAAAGAAGAACAAAAACAGAGCACTATGAACAATGGCCAACACAAAGATGTATGAGGTATCTTAGGATACCTCCCCCTCAACAAAAGCTTCTTTTCATTAATATATTCAACAATACACTAATGATTACACACTAAAGACTTTGATTAACACCTTACCAAAGTCTTTCTAACAATTACAAAAACAAAGTAAGATAAAAACTCTCAACAAAGTTAAACTCACTTGTTTTTGCCTCACACTACATTCTATGATGTTTAAGAGCCTCTTTATAGACCTAAAAGATGCTTTAGAACCTTCTAGAATGTACTAGTACACTTGTGCTTGGAGCCCAAGAAAACCCCAAGCAAAAACACACTACGCGGATAACAGTACAAGTCGTCAGAATGCAGCAGCCCAGGGCCGCTCGACCCGAGCCTGGCCGCTCGACCAGGTCGAGCGAGTGCCAAAAAGTTTCTGTCTTCACGCTGCTGTCTTGCTCGAGCTTGTGGCTCGACCCTTCCCCTTAAGCTCGACCAAGTCGAGCATATTCCAGCAGCCCACTACTTGTTCTTCTCCCTTCATGCCTTTACCCATGCCTTCTTCAAAGATCATTACTTCATTAAATGACCCAAAAGTAATTC
Organism: Amaranthus palmeri; assembly: GCA_019776075.1. Classification (NCBI taxonomy): domain Eukaryota; kingdom Viridiplantae; phylum Streptophyta; class Magnoliopsida; order Caryophyllales; family Amaranthaceae; genus Amaranthus; species Amaranthus palmeri. Next base: position 143,542 of record JAAKBH010000394.1, read on the forward strand.
TTCCATAATCCTTGTCTTCATCAAGACCTCTCCAATTAACTCCAACACTCACTTCATCAAGTGAGCCAAATTTGATCAAGCTATCACATCCTCTCTTACACACATTATCATCCTCAATGCAAGATAATGCGTAAGCTACAATGTGATCGAACTCGTGCTCATCATCGACATGAGATTTCGGGCTTGATTCAACAATCTCCCCCTCAAGCCCAAATCTCTTAACAACTCCAAGTAACCCCTTCTTAGGTGACTTGCTCCCATCTTTGTGGTCTAGACAACCACCACCCACTTGTAACACATACAAGTTGTTTCTACTCTTCTTTCCCAACATAACCACTTGACCATCCTTGATGACTTTCATCAACCCTCCTTTTGACTCAAAAGTACATCCCTTGGTCACCAACCTTCCTAGTGATATGAGGTTGCAATCAAGCTTTGGCACAAACCTCACACCACCTAAAACTCTTTTGACACCATCATGTGTCTCAATCTCCACTTCACCAACTCCTTCTATCTTTACCTTCTCATCATTAGGCAAAGACACAAGTCCTCCATCAAGATACCTAATCTTAGAAAACTTCTTTTTCTCACAACACACATGAAAAGATGCACCGGAGTCAATCAACCACTCACTCTTATGAGGTTCTCTATCCTCCACTAGAAAAGCCCCCTCATATTCTTCTTCATCAAGAAGCCCTATGTTTGCACTCCCATTCTCATCTTTTCTTCCATTCCTCAACTCTTTTCCCCTTTTGAGATCCTCCTTCATCTCTTTGCACATAGATTGAATGTGCCCCTTCTTCTTGCAATAGTAACACTCTTTGTTACTATAATCATTTCTCCCTTGACCCTTCCCCTTAGCTTGAAAATTCTCCTTAGACCTACCTCTTGAGCTTTCCCCAAATAGAGCCTCACCATGACCCTTCTTCTCATCTCCCTCACCATGCCTCACCATGAACCTATCATTCTCTCTCAAAGCGGCTAGGGCTTGATCGAAAGTGATTGTGTCCCTCCCAAGAAGCAAGGCTTGAACCACATTTTTGTAGCTCTTAGGAAGAGAAGCCAAGAGTAATAGTGCTTTCTCCATGTCCGAAAGCTTCTCATCCGCATTCAACAATTGACACACCAATTGGTTGAATGTGTTGATGTGGTCTTGCATGCTTGTATCTTCCTCCTTCATGAGTTGATACAACTCCCATCTCAAGCATAGCTTGTTGGTCAAAGACTTCGAAGCATAGACGGCTTGAAGCTTCTCCAACAACTCTCCGGGGTCGGTTTCATCCAAGTAATTATACTTGATCTCTAGAGCAATGGCAAGTCGGATAGAACTCACCGCCTTCTTCTTCATTGCCATCCACTTTCCTTCATCAAGGTATGAGGGCTTAGTCTTTGAAAGAGCCTCATCAATCCCTTGTTGCACCAATAAATCCACCACGGTGCTCTTCCAAGCCGAAAAATTCATTTTTCCATCAAACAATGGAATGTTGAACTTGGTACCATCTCCCATCTTGTTTCCCTTACCAAGACTCTAACTTTCACCCACAAAACAACCCAAGAATCTCCCCTAAAGCTCTGATACCAATTGTTGTGAATGGGCTTGTGTTTTGGTTAAGAAAAACAAGAAGAAACAATGGTGAAAAGAAGAACAAAAACAGAGCACTATGAACAATGGCCAACACAAAGATGTATGAGGTATCTTAGGATACCTCCCCCTCAACAAAAGCTTCTTTTCATTAATATATTCAACAATACACTAATGATTACACACTAAAGACTTTGATTAACACCTTACCAAAGTCTTTCTAACAATTACAAAAACAAAGTAAGATAAAAACTCTCAACAAAGTTAAACTCACTTGTTTTTGCCTCACACTACATTCTATGATGTTTAAGAGCCTCTTTATAGACCTAAAAGATGCTTTAGAACCTTCTAGAATGTACTAGTACACTTGTGCTTGGAGCCCAAGAAAACCCCAAGCAAAAACACACTACGCGGATAACAGTACAAGTCGTCAGAATGCAGTAGCCCAGGGCCGCTCGACCCGAGCCTGGCCGCTCGACCAGGTCGAGCGAGTGCCAAAAAGTTTCTGTCTTCACGCTGCTGTCTTGCTCGAGCTTGTGGCTCGACCCTTCCCCTTAAGCTCGACCAAGTCGAGCATATTCCAGCAGCCCACTACTTGTTCTTCTCCCTTCATGCCTTTACCCATGCCTTCTTCAAAGATCATTACTTCATTAAATGACCCAAAAGTAATTCTTCCATAATCCTTGTCTTCATCAAGACCTCTCCAATTAACTCCAACACTCACTTCATCAAGTGAGCCAAATTTGATCAAGCTATCACATCCTCTCTTACACACATTATCATCCTCAATGCAAGATAATGCGTAAGCTACAATGTGATCGAACTCGTGCTCATCATCGACATGAGATTTCGGGCTTGATTCAACAGTTACAAATATAGTACTAGTATAATATATAGCACAAATTCTTCCTTTTGTATGGTTGTATCCATTAATAATTAAATCAAAATGAAACAGATGTGAATCATGTGATAATACACTGATACCCAAAGAAGAAAAAAACCTAACTACAGATACCACAAACGGAACTACCCAATTAGGAAGGTGATATTTGAATAAATGGCTTTAATTTAAACAGAAAACATCAAGTATCATTAGGCGCCAAACAGTCTCAAAAACTAACCAATTTATTAAGCAATCATTAGGCAGCAAACAGTCAAAATCATTTTCCAAATTCATAAACTGTATTATGTCATTTTAAATTCGCTACTTCACGCAAATCGAAGTGGAAATTTTTTGAATGTTTTCTGGTAAGTAATAATAGTGAGATCTTTAAGAGCACAACAGACTACAAAAAATTTAATTTAGAAAACATACCAACACATCACCTCCAGAAAATTCGGAGCCCAGGATGTCGTCAGAAAAAGGTGAGCCCTTATTAGACCAGGCATTTAACACCTCATCATAATTTAGTTTTAAGAGCACCCCAGGGCTTGATTTAGAAGTTGAAGCTGAATCTTCCATGCCAGAAGTTGAACTAGACTTGGGATTTGAGGTTGAATTTTCCTTGCCGGAGGAAGTAGATTTAATTGGCTCAGCATTTGCTTTCTTGGGGTTTAAAGAGGAGAGCTTAAGGTTTAATTTATCCAACTTTTTCTTCTTTTCTTCTTGCAAGGGCTTGTTGAATCTTGGTGAAATTTCACCAACATCAACAGCCGGAAATCTCCACCAGTCTCCCTCATCGTTTTGTCTAAATGGCTTGGACATTCCTCCTCTCATCAATCCATGTCCAAAATCAAATCCCCCGCCTAAACCTAATCCTAATCCTAATCCTAACCCCACAGGATACCCATAACAAAAACTAACAGGGCCAACAACAGCACCATTGGAGGAAGTAGGGGATTCCCCTTCTGAACACACATTCAAATTTCCCATAATGCTATCTATAACACCCTCACCAATTTCCTCATCAAGCATAGATTCTGCGTCAAAATCTTCATGATCATCACTTAGATTAGAGGAATTTGTTTGGCAACAGGTTTCATCTGTATCATTGGAACATGGCTTTTCATAGGCAGTTGAATCTATCTGGAAAGCTGGTTTTTCAACTGGGAATGGTAGGAGCAGTTCTGAAGAGCTTTCTTCAAATGAAAAGGAGGAATATTCATGAGGTTTGATGAATTTGCAAGGCATAGAAATATCCTTGGCACAGAAGATATTTGGATAGGCAGTAGAGAGCAGAGCAGCTGCCTCATTGTAGGTCTGATTGGGGCGCTTTCGAGGAGTCCGTGATCTTCGAGTTGAGATGGTAAAGGGGGAATTGCTCGATTCAGATATAGTTGAAGAAGGTGATGAAGATTGAGATGTTCGAAGTGAAGTTGACGGAGATTTAATGATGTCAAGGTCTAGTGTATAGGCTGTCCTTCCACCTCCACTCAAGCAGGAGTTCATTTTTAGAATATACCCTGCCCAAAACCCAATCAAACAGTCCGAATTCAATAATAGTTTAAAGCTAATAGAGTTAAGGAAATTCTTTAATCCTCATGAGGTTCGGGGAGCTTTAGAAAGTCAAATCTGCAAGAATTTAGGAAGAAGATTCACTAAAAATTAATTTCCCTCCAGTACTGCCACTGGAAAAGAGGAGCTTTTAAGTGCCCAATTAAGATAAATTAATCTTTGGCAATGAAATAGCAAACAGGAATAGTGAAAAACAAACTTCAAGCTTTGCAGTTTAGATTAGACTAAGAAAAACTCCAAAACTCTGAACCCTAAAAAAGGAACTAATAAAGTGAAGCTTAAAGTCTGCAAAGGTTTTGTCAAGATGAAAAAAAGGTAAAGCTGCAAATTGAACTAGAAAAGCAAGTTAAGCTAACCAAAAATAAATCTCGATGCTAAACCCCTGAAAAACCCCATCTAGATTAACCTCAATAAGTTATTCTCAAAATGCGGATTGCAATAATTGGGCATACAGAAAAATAAAATTCTACTTCCTTTTTATACTTGAAGGGAAATCTTAAGGTTATGGGGCACAAAATTCGAGATCACAATCTAATAGTGAATGGGTTTTGCATTGAGAATCAGAAAGTCAGCTAAATCAAATAAAATACACCCACATAAAGTTCAAAAGGAAAACTTAGCCCCACTGAGAAACCTAAGTATGGAGGAATGGGGAAGAGAGAGAGAGAGAGAGAGAGAGAGAGAGAGAGAGAGAGAGAGAGAGATTATGGGTGATTTATGTATAGAAGCAGGTCACAAGCGGGAAGAGATAAGAAGTAAAATTTCGTTAAAGAAGCGCAAAAGATAGCATAAAAAAGCATAAGTGGGACTCTCAGAGACAGAGGTTAAGTGCGTTCTTATGAATAGTGGCCTGATGGTTAAGAAAACAGAGCAAGTGACAACCTTTTCTTTCAGATGCTAACAATATTAACTGGACCACATTCTGGATCTTTAATATCTATGCCAATTGCCAAAGTATAGCGTATTAATTAACCTACAGGATTGACTACAATGCCCCTGAATTGAAGTAGTACTTTCTTGAATTCTCAACAGTATATGTTCCCATCATAAAATTCTTTTTTCACTGCAGAAAAACAATCAGCACGAATTAAATGGCCAATCAAATAGCAAAGAGTGTCACAAACATTGTCAAAAATCTACTTAGTCCAATGAACTTATCATTATCTAAACAGACTAAAATGGTTAACTTGTATGTTGATTTGACCACCCAAAAAAAAATTTCAGCTATACTTCCTCTATCATTTACCCTGTTTTCTAATGCTCAATTTTTCCAAGAAAGCAAGAAGTAGTATAATGAACCTTGTACATAAGTGAAATTTCAGGTCTTTTTCAATTGTTTTGCTTGCACAGTGGTAGTAGCATTAGATGCAGCCAAACTCTGGAATGATGGCAGATATTTTTTAAAATAAGAAAAAATTGGTAAATATTTCTGCGAAAATAATTTTACATTTAGATCTCTCTTTATTGACAAACAATAATATGAACATTAAGCTAATTCACCTATTATAAGTAAAAGTAACTTATCAAAACTCTCAATAAAGTATAATTACATGAATAATGCTAATTGCTATTGGAACAATTAGTAGTGTGCACTCTTCCGTCTCTTTGAGGTTGCTACAGAGAGTGATATTTCCCTTTACAACATATCACTCTCAGTAGCAAACTCACAGAGATATAAGACTGATGATTGTTTTAATTTCCGATTAATAATGAAACATTGAATAAACTAAATCAACATTTGGTAATGTATGCGTAATCCGTGTTTTGTTTATTCATGACAATAATTTATTTTCTTTTGTGATTTGCAGTAGTGATTGTTAAGAAGCCACAAAGAACGACATTAATAGATAGAACTTAGAAGTACATTATAGTTTCAAACTCCAAACCTATGAAATAAAGATCACTTTAATATATTTACTATTTTGTAGAAAATACTCAACTAAGAGATACTTGTATAATTTAGATTCTTGATTATTTGTGTTATACTTCTCCAAAAGAGTCACCAAGAATATTGCCATTCTGTTTTAGTTAATTGGAAAAAAAAAAAGACAAAACTAAAAATCTCAATGGTATATTCGTTATTATGGGTTTTATCAACCTATCCTAATCATGGGCAAGTATGGTGGATTGGTGCTTGATAAGATTTCCTCTCTGTTACTCACTGTCCAGTGACACTTCGCTTCCATAAAGATCTTTGTGGAGAGCATGAAAATAGAGAAAAGTGGGTAAAAAGTAAATGAATTATTGAAAAATAGGAGAAAGCAAAATGTTTGAATAAATTAAAGAAATAGGGTGAATTATAATAAAAATATAACAAGCCTAAAAACAAATTATTAAAATAGAAAATAAAGTAATATTCATAGAGTTGGGAGGTGTCAGCACTCAATTGAGAAAGTATTAGTAAATAACGGTGATTTGTGAATTTAACAAATCACCCTTGTGTGGTACGATTTGATAGGGTGAGAGTGTTGTGATTTTAATTTAGCTTTTTAATTTTGTTTATTTTATTATTATAATTTTTGTCTTTTTACGATGATTTACAAATTACGGTTACTAGTATTGATTAGGAATTATTAGTACATAATTAGCTACTCTATTGATGTAATCATGTACTTCCTCCGTTCCATAATACTCGCTACCATTGCATGGGCACAAAGATTAAGAAGTTACTGTGCAATGATGAGGAGGGGGTGAAAAGTTGCTTTTTTGAAATTTTTAATATTATTTGTTGAAAAATGAAAAAGAAAAATAGGAGTAATTAGATATAAAGTAGGATAAAAGTAGGAGTAGGTATAACTTTAAATGATTGGTTTTTTATTAAAAAGGAAATGTAGCAAGTAATATGAAATTTCCCAAAATGGAAAATGTAGCAAGTATTATGGAACGGAGGAAGTATGTAAAGTAATCCTCAGTCATTTATTGCCCATTATATGGGAAGCTTTCTTATCCAATGACATGGCAGAATACTATTGGGTACACTAGATTTCAGGCTGACCTGGAGGATACTTTTATAGGTTGGTGGCACTTCACGTGCATCTAGAAAGAGATTAAAAAAAAACAACTTTTAAGAACTAAAAGTTTTCCCCAGACGCAGCAGCCAAATGATTTGCAACTTTTTGTTGCCTTCTCCCCAATTTTATGTGTGGCCGATGAGCCTTTAACGTTGCACTAATCTGTTACTTCAGATTGGGATTAAACTTTAGAAAAAAGCCAAGACTCGTGTTATACTACTTGCAAACGTTATCCTTATAAGCTTACAGTGAAGCGAAGAGCCATATTTGTGCGGTTTAGTGTTACTATTAGTCATTAGCATGTAACCAAATTCCACAATTCTTACAGCAGGATGAATCCGTTTGATGGGGACATAAGATAATCATAACCCCACCAAGAAACACTATCTTAGATATTAACCATTTGATATCCCCAAGATAACAAAGTTCCACGTTATAAATTCAAAAGCTTGGAATTTTAGATAATTAAAAATAGGAAATTGTTCTAAAATGGAGAGATTGATTGAATTGTATAGATAATATAATAAGAGGGTTAAAATGTGTAAATGTGATTAAAAGTGATATGATCCCATTTTTTTTTAAAAAAAAGAGGTAAACTGAGTAGAACTACTCAAAATTCGTAAACGAGGCAAATTAAAAATGACCAAAAGAGTAAACTCTAATATATATATTTAAAATTAAATCTAGACACTCATTCTGAGATTAACACACAAGTACTAAATAGGTAAATTCATGTGCCATGATATTGACTGCAAATCAGGTCCACTTAAACACCATAAATAAAAAAATCCAAAGGCATGTTGTGCTAGTTGTGAGCCAATTGGCAATTACCTAGATTAAATCGATAAGGTATTATCTAATAGTATAGTATATTGTATAGTCTGTACTACAAGACTACAACTAAAGGTTACTGGAACTCTAGAAGTATATCACACTAAAACATGAAAATTACATTTACGGTAACTACTGCAATAGTTTGATATGCGCTGAGCAATTAAATCGCTATAATGATAGCTAGTGTAACAACTAACGACTACTACATTAGTCACATATGGCCAAAGCAACTAACGACTACGTTTTTTTTTTATATGGTTAAAGATACATTAAAACAAATCAAATAAGATCCGACTTAATTATTTTTTCCCTATGCATGAAGAACAAGAGGTAAGACAACCTCCTTTATTAACAATGTTTGCTAAACGTAGCACCTAAAATAATTAGAACTTTGTCGGTCCCCTCCTTAAATCGTCGAAGGTATACAGGATTTGGTATGATAACCTAATGGCAGATGCCTCGGTGATTTAGTAGGAGAAAGTAAGAACTCCAGTCTCTAGGTAATATTATTTACAAAGCAGTATCAAGGCACATGAACTATGGAGTATCACATCAGCCAATGTGTCTTGACATTGTATTGCAATAGAAAAATGTTACTCCAATATATTGGAAGGCCATCTCTCAATTGGTTGAGATCCTCATTTATAAAAATTTAATACAAATATCAAGCAAATCCAAAAAATATGCAGAGTTAATCAAACACCCCAGTATATAAGATAGCCCCATCTATCCAATCATTACCAAGAAGTCATTCACAACACTCTCCAAACAAATATATATGGAAGAATCGAAAATAAATGGGAAGGGAGCTCACCCAAATTCGAATGCTTTAACTTAAAATCAGAAACCAGGATTTATTTAAACAAAAAACTCACTTCAAATTTTGTTGGTCTTTACATTGATAAAACTGTAAAACTGTCTTATAGTTTAAGTACAACATAAAGTAAAAAAAAATGTTGAACCATCAAAAGATGGATTGCTTACTATGGACAAGAGACAAACAGGTTTTGGAGTAGGGACAACTTTGCCAACAGACATAAATGAAGGTTTACAAAACTACTCCTATTTAGTTAATCAATGCAGTGACGTATATCCAAAGAAAACCAAGAACATTATTTTAAAAAATTAGAGACAATTATTAACAGGACACGACCAGTCGACCATCATAATTCTTCAATCACGAGGCTGCTAATCAATATAATGATAGACCCCAAATAATAAAAAAAAACACGGTTTTCTAAAGTCTAGCTTACCTCAATCAAAAATAGCAAGCGCCAAGCAGTTGAAGTTCATTGCTTATAAGTTTATTGGAGTTTTGAATTGTGAATTGTTAACAGAGACAGTCTTCAATAGTGTGTTCCAAATTATCCTGAGAGCGGAAGACAATATATCTCAATTCTCAAGCGACAAGCTAAATGATAAAAGTTTAAATGAGAAGTCAGATTCTGACAAAATGGATAATCATAATAAGCCAATGCAAGTACTGTCTAATCAAACAAAAGATCCTCTTGTTTCTAAGTACATCATCTGTGCACCAAAAAAACGCTGGCCCAACCAAATAGTTATAATGCATATAAACTCCTCGACTATGGATTGGTTAATCACAACACAATATAAATGACGAATTATGTTTTTGCAACATATTCCAAGTTATAACTATCAGAGAAGATGATAAACACAAAAGCCGTATTCATAGGAAAGCAGGAAAGTCGAAATATTCCAGAGATGGGGTCAAAGTTGCTGACAAGTTAATAAACTGATCAAAATATCAAATTTCCACATATTTAAGCTTGTCATAACATGAATAAGGACATTCCTGCACTGTTAAAAAAGTTGTATGGATACAATTGTAACACTTCTTGAGGCAGCTAACTAAAGCCATGATTGCTATCCCCTCTATTATTAATCTTCCAGAATTTCCCTAACGCTCTAACCTAGCAACAAAGGAAAATCTTGTACCTTGAGTAATGATAGCCAGACTGTCCAATGAAAAGGCTGATTGAAGTCTGAGCTCTGAAGTCAACTACCCAAATGTTCCTCCCTGCTACGCCCCACCTCAGGGGGGAGGAGACAAGGGTGAGAAAGAGATAAGGTTATAATGATATACCACTTATTCACCTAGTTTCTTTGTTCTCTAAAACAGCTGATCAACCAAACGAAACAAATAGATCAATTAAGCTCAAATAGATACTTCCTAGTTCACTTTGAAATTTTGAATGATGATTGAATCAAGTCCTTAAAGAAGAAAATAGGAGTATAGGACAAAGAAATTTTCCCTCGCCAAATAACAAAAAATCCTTCTGAAGTAGGGAATTTTGGGAAGAAAATAGAGATCCCAAGGTTTATGATCCTAGAATGTCCTTAGAAGCACATGTCATACGATTCTTCATCTTTGTACAAATTTTGCATCCTCTTCATTTGTTCAATCAACTTCTTTAATGATCATGCCAAATGGATCAACTTTTAGATTGTTTAGCTGAGATATCTAGCCCTCATCTTAAGATTTAAAATACGCAAAGCGTTCAAAGGCGCTGATGGCAGTGACGGAGCGGCATTGTAAACAATGGAGTCATTTGGCCCCACTTAAATTTTTGCTTATTAAGTTTGATAAGTTTGGCAATTTTTTAACAAAAGATGAAAATGATTTATAGTTCAAGGGGACCAATGATTTATAGTACTCTAGCTACCGACTATATTAAAATGACTCGTCAAATCATATACATTTCTTATTTATGTAAAGTCGCAGCTAATGACAGATATCAAGAGTCAATTGATTGCTATCACTAATAAGTAAGGGTAATACATTAAAGCCCCCAACCTCGATTAGATTAGAGCCAAGCAATAACATTTAAGTATGGAATATTGCCTTTTTAGGTTCCACCATAGAATTCTACCTTGTCCTCGAATTTAATTGTGTTTGATTGCGTAAATAAGGACTAGGATGTTGTTTTGGGCAATAACAAATTACCTAGTATGACCTTATAGTTTAGGAAACTTGGTCAAGAACTAATTGATATAGGTTGCATTTGTGCACTTCTCCAAATCAGTGATGGTTTCCATGCTTCTATATTAACCACCAACAAATCACATGATCATGCAAACTCAAAATAGACTCTTCCTGATGACCTTCAACTACATGACCATTGTTGAGCTTCAACTAAGATTATCTTTCCCCGAATAATATTCCAGTACTGAATGTAAAAGATTCGGTGAAGTTTTCTTAAACCCAGAAAGAAAAAAAAGACAATAAATAGAAGAATGATGAAAAATTAGACAGCATAGGAGGAAGAAATGCGGTGAATTTAATTGTTAGTCAAGCTGAAGAAGACATCTATAAAGATGAAGAGGCAATATCAACCAGTAACTCACTGATGTCTTAATGCTTGAGCTTAAACAAGGCTTCTCCTATAGTCTCATTGTCCATCATATTGACATGGAAGATTTCTTACAGGTGAGCACCCCCCCCCCCTTCCTCCCCGGGTAATGGATAGGGGGTGTCTTCGACTCTTCACTACAACCATTAGAGGCTAAACTAATCAGAAAACTGAGCATCTTCAGTAACAAGACAGAAAGTAAAGAACAAGTCAACTTTTTGGTTAGATCCATCCTATCCAGCTGTTTCAGATCTATTATGAGGAAATTTTGAATGCCAACATCAAAGGCAAGAGCATAAGTAACCTGAGATATTACCCCCTCAGACTTAAGTTATGTCACCTGAGATTGTGAAAGAGCTGAGCTAGTCTCAATTTTCAAGCATGATAAAAATCCTGTGCGCCATATTAGATGAGTTTGATAAACATAATCAACAGTTCATTAAAGAGAAATATAGTTGACGTCCAAGTTCATGAAAATATAAATCATCAAAAGATGCGAAACAGGACAGTGCTGATGAGCCATGAAAATTGTCTATCAGTGACATAGGATCTAACATTGCTATATTGAGTGCTATAGCACTTAGGAGAGCGCAATATAACCTTTTCTGATTTGGAAACATGAAAACACATGATGTAGTGAGCTGTGTTCCCCTCAATATTCAATAGAACTGATCTATAAACAACATTGTTTTGCCTTTTCAAATTGTTCCTTCATGACCTACCAATACTATATGACCCAAAATGGCAATTACACTGCCTTGAAGGTGTTATGGATCTTTATGAAACCGCACATATTCCTACCCTCCAAAAGTGATCCAACCAAAGATGTCTATCAAAAAATTAATGTATAAGGGGAAAGGAAAAAACAAAAAGAAAAAAATGAACAAGACAGGGTCACAGGGCACAAGTTTAAAATGATACTTCTTGGGAGTTCACAGATTAAAATAACATATTAACTCTCTTTGTCAAAGCCTAATGACATCGGTGCTCAAACTTTTAAATGTGAATTAAGATTGTTTTCCATGAAGTCTATGCTTACCCACTAAACATGAACCGATTCAGAATCTATAGCAAAATGTGCTCTTCTAATATTTTCACACCACCACCTATCTGTTCACATGGGGTCGGGAAGCAGCCATGTTTACAGTCATACCCAAAGATAGAAAAAGCTATAAGAGAAGGTAGGTATCTTGAAATGTAAGCATGTAAAAGTCAAATGATCAAGGCAAAAGGCCATAAGTAAGCATTTTTTGCATTTCTTAGAACTTAAATAAACATTAGAAAAAAAAAACTAAAAGTAAAAACCACCATTGTAGTATCTTCTACTTTGCTATCAAGCACACTATTGCTAATATGCTGTCTCTAAAATGTAAAAGGCAAGAAAAACCAAAAAAGTTCAAGCAAACTTTGTACGTGGTTACACTATTTTCTAGCATCTCCATCCTCCAATACCCACTCCCTAAGATGCAGGCAGCAAGCTGAAGTTAGCTTCAGACTAAAGATTCTGATAGATAAAAGATCAGGCCACCTTCACTGATCATACAATACTCCTTCATTGTGCATTAGCAGTTTAGCACATATATTCAGTTCCTACAATATGTGGCTAAGAATAAACCACAGATTCTATTTTCCAAGGACGACATTTTAGTAGTTTCTAAGACTTATAATGAGCATAGTTTAGCACATATATCAATAAAATTTTATTGATATATAATTTTTAACCAAGCACAGTTAGAAATATTTAGGACTGAATAGTGCATCGGCAAGAGTGAAAAACCAAATGGGACATTTCATTAGAATAGAAGGAAGTATATTGTTGGCATTGATGCTGAAAGTCGACTGATATCTTAATCACCAAGCTCGTATAAGTTCTCATGATCTCATCCTAACTTGTTTGCTACATTTCATTATTTGATCATCTAGCCAATTACATTCTTCCCCAATCATAGAGAAAAAAAAAATGAATGACTTTTCCTAAACATTGACTTCATTACGAGATTACATTATTGTGAACTTATTTTATAAATGAAACAAATTTGGTAGGTCTATCCAAGCGTAAAAACAAAAATTGTTGTACCAAGGACCAAATCACTTGGTGATGGTACCACGTTTGATCACCCTATTGCTCACACCATGGTCTGCACCATGGAAGATGAAGGGTGCATAATGGGGCATGAATAGTTGATGTTTGAAACCTTGGTTGCAGAAAGAAGAGAGATTCTTGAAGGGTGTCTTGGACAAGGTAAGGAGGTGCACAAGGTGTGCCTTGAACGAGGTAATGAGCTGAGCATGGGGTGCCTTGAACAAGGCAAGGCAACAACAGGTCACAAAAGGCCACTGAAGTGAGTGTTCATTCACATTGGTGCAGGCCCAACTTTGAGTTTACGTTTTGGGTGCAAGCTTTTGACAATTGGCATACATGTCATATTTGTCTTAGGGTTATTCCATTGTTTAATAGGCCTATATATAGACCTAAATCAACATTAAAATGTGTATGGAGGCTAATACAAAGGGAGAAATAGGGTAAGGGTAACCTAAAAAATCTTCTTGTATTAGATGAGTGACTTTCATTTAAGGTGAAAGTTGTGGGCTAGAGAGTGTATTCTCTAGCATTGGTGAGGGTTATTTCATTATTGTATTGTTGAATCATCAATGAGATACCATCTATTTTGAGGGAAGATATCCAAGACACCATTAAATGAGTTTTGTGTTCTTGCTTTGTGTTTGCGCTTTTTTTTTTCTTCATCAGGTCCTTTAACATTCATTTCAAAAACAAAAATAAATAATACCACATCCTCAAATCGCAACAACCTATTTTACTAGGATTTCCCCGACAAAATCTCATAGAAAAAATTATCACTCGAAATTTTAAAAGCTCAATTCAAAACAGAGGTGGAAAAGTAGGACTATCATATAAGAACGATGCAATAACTAGTAATACATTCACAGATCACAGAATTTTAAGAATGTTCAAAAAATTCACAAAACATACCGAAAATAAGAAATTTCTCCAATATCTATCTTCAGAAATTCATTCATCAACAAAAAAAAAACACCAACGAAATTAAGCACAAATAACCGCGAAAAGAACAATTACCTGAAAGTAAACTAAAAATAAAGCCAAATTCGGCTTTGATCCATCCAAAGCATCGTATATAGTCTTTGTAATCCAACAATACCGCTTGATAAACAATCTTAGAAACCAAATCATGAAATTAGTTATCCCTAATTGCCGAAAAAACCGCGTAAAACAAAAGTAGATTGTCTAGTAACCCCTAATAAGTAATAAGTTATCGTACCTGAGACTTTGCCATCAACGATCATACAGCAAGAATGCAAGATAGGAAAAGAGGTTTTCATTGCAACTCTGGAAGCAATTGTACGGAGGAGAAATGGCGGATTGGTATGTTTATCTGAGCAACTTTTAGCCAATTGGATTGATTAAAAAGATCGTATGATCTCTGATGTGGCATTTTGCCATTATAAAATTAACTTCTTTTATACACGTCATGTCCACGTGTACTTTTAGTAGATGGCATCAATATCCTAGGAAGTTAGGAACATTCTTTATTTCTTTTTGTCATTATCTTTTTAATTTTTACTATTTTAGTAACAAAACTACAGAAGGTCTCCTAAGAGACCGTTTATGGCAAAAACGACTCTCTCAACAGTTCAGTCCAATGGCTGACATTTAGAGCTGTTCATGGGCGGGCTTGGGCCGGTAACGGACCGGGTAGCACCTAAAAATTCTACCCGCGGGCTCAAATATTCAAAAGCCCGCCCGCATTCGCGGGCATATTTTTTTGTCGCTACCCGCCCATTTTTAAAGCGGGCGGGACCCGTGGGTAGGCGGATATTTTTATATAAAAATTTAAAACATAAATCATATTATAAAGTTAAGTTTTTATAAGAACAAAAAAAATATAATAAATTATCTAAAATACTCAAAATATATAAAAGTCTCAAAATAATCAAATTACATGAATATTGAATATAGACGGTGGAGTAGGCTACTTGTTCGAACTTTGATAGTCGATTGCTTGAGTGCTTTTGAAGTTTGAGGGTTAAAAATATTAAAGTCTAAAAGAAGTAAACCTTAAGGCTAGTAAAAAAGTAATAAACTAAAGTTGGGTATTGTCATATAGAAGTATAGTTTAATATTTAATAAAATTAATTATTTAATAAATAATATATTAAATTAAGCGGACGGGCGGGTATACCCGCGGGTAATTTTTTGGTGTCGCTACCCGCCCGTTTATCTTGGCGGGCGGGTATTACCCGTCCAAACTTTAAATTTTTTTGAAAAACGTTGTCCATACCCGCCTATTTTTCGAGTCGAATTGGGCGGGCCTAGCGGGTAGCCCGCCCATGAACAACTCTAGGCTCTAGCTGACATGACTATTCAATTACTCATTTAACAAATGAACTGACCTATATTTATCCGTCTATGCTATAAACGGTCTATAACAAGAATTTGTATTTTAGTAATAATGGTCCTACAAAATAAGGGTAAAATAGCTATGTTGGTAATTGTTAATTTTTTTCTTAGTTTAACTTGTAAATTAGCATAAATTAACTAAAGTTAAGAATTGATTACCTTGAGGTAAAGGGTTCATACAAATTTTTCATTAGCAAGTCCAGTATGGTAGTATCCCAACGAGTTATTAGATGTACTAACGAATTTTCACCCCTTCGAACAATACTACATTCAAGCCACTAAAATTACTACTCAAAAGAAATATTATATACTTTCTGCATGAACACATATATTAAGGAAGTACTGTGCAATTATTAGGACTGTTTTTTCATAGTAGGACTCAAGAATTCCTACATATAATCAAAAGGAAATGAATTTTGTGAAAAGGTTAAAAATCAAAGTCCTGTCACAAGGTTGTAAGAAAATATCTTTAGCTATAAACAACCACATGATTCTTAATCTAAAACAATTATTACAAACTGATGTATAAGGCAGTTTCATTGTGTTACAAACTAATGTATAAGGCAGTTTCATTGTGTTATGTATCCTATATATTGGTCACTTAATTTATTCCAAATCAAAAATTTTAAATTCGAATTAAGCTCTTTAATTTAAAGGGAGATGATAAGTATTGCTATGTGTGCGAAGACATAATTAGGAAAATTGGTCTCATCGAAAGTTGCGTTTATTTCGATCAGTTAACTAGTCCATCTCATACATAATTTAATAATTTAGGCATCTTATTTTATGCCGTCTCACCAAAAAACGATCGGTACGAGGAGCTATTTTTTTCAAAAAGACTTAGAATTTTTGTGGGCCAAAAGTACGCCCTTTTTGATTGGGTCAAAGCCATGTTGAGAAATAATTGGAAGTGTTGACCTGGACTTCACGTGAATATTGCACTCATGGCAAACAAAAAGTGCAAAAAAGCCCATGTCGTGGACCTGCTTGAAAGACGTCTCTCATTAAGACGGTTTCTCAGGAGAATAGGTTTTTTCAAATTACTAATCTCTTGTTATTTACTGAAGATGTCTCATTATGAAATAATGTTAATTGGGTATACTTAAATATTTTAAAATAAAATTGCTTCTAATCACAAGTGTAAATTTTAATTTTATTTTTATTTATGTTTTTTTTACTAATAGGTTGTTTTTATGAGTCTGTCTCACGGTGAGACTAATCATAATTTTATTGTCTTTCAATAAAACGACCTAACACATAGTATTACATTAGAAACCACCTTATGCTTTAATTTGTGTCAATTCTATAACAAAATATAAATTATTTTAATAAAATCAAGGGAACGGAGATTGTACTTAATAATACTAAATCAAGTTGTATGTGTAGATCAAAGTAATGCATTAAAATGAATTAAAAAAAATATACGAATACATTTATTGTTATCAAAAATAATAAGGTATACATAATGGCATATTGATTAATTTTAGCAAAAGTCAATAGCTATAATTAGTTCTAGAAAATTTTCTTATCACTAAAAAAACATTACATTTTACAAAAATGTAACATATTACTCCCTCCTATTCACACAAAAAGGGACATTTGGATTGTGCACGATTTTTAAGAGTGGAATGGTGGGGGTATTTTAATTGATTAAATTAATTGTAAAGGTAGTAGTTGGGTATTGAGAGTAGTAAAAGTGAGGTAGTTGGATATTTTAATTGATTAATTTTATTGTAAAGGTGAGAGTAAAAATAGAAATGAGACATTTTGTGTGAATTGGCCCAAAATAGAAATGTCCCCTTTTGTGTGAATAGGAGGGAGTATTAATTTTAAAGCTTTCATAAATTTTGGCTCAAAAAGGTTAATAACCTTTACATCAAAAAAGATTGATTAATAATTCTTCCTCTGGTTTTTATTAGTTACTACAAATAGTGACATTTAACCTCACAAGATATCACTATATGTAGCAACTAATAAAAACCAAAGGAAATATAATTCTAACATAATTTAAAAGTTGGAAAAAAAAAAGGTTTTGGGAGCCTTCCGAAGGTGTGACCGTTTGTTTTTTATATTTTTTTTGTATTCCTTTTTTATTTTGTATGTTTGTTAGTTTTTTCAAAGTTACACAAAAATATTATGTGAACCAATTATAAACTAACAGTCTAACACTTGGCATACCAAGTGTTGAGTTACCTAAAATATTTTCTTTTCTAAATAAAGGTGGGATGTTTATAAAATAATTCAAAGATAAAGATTTTTCTAAAATGAATGGGTTAAAACTTAAAAGTTGGATTTTTATTTTTACTTTTTTCAAATAGAAAATTTATAAATCGTTGCAAGAATCTCTTTTTGTTTAGGATTTTTCTATAGATTTTTTTGGAAGCGATGGGCTTTTTGACCGCCTTTTTATGGGTAATCGTCTTTCTTTCCTTCTCATACCCTAATCATAATGTCCCATAAGAAGAAAAAACTTAATAATGGGTATAATGATAATGATGATGAAGATTAGGACTATGTGAGATTCGATTTCAAGACCTTGTTTGTAGAATGTAATGTTTTTTGACTGAGACGTGACTGATTCCAAAATTTCTAATGAAATTTCCAATTTAAAAGAAATATTATATTCATTTTATGTGTATTAAGAGGATCAAATAATTCAATTATCAACTAGTCTCCTGTCTCTTGAGAGACCGTCTTTCTAAAAGACGTTTTTAAGGCCCAGTCCATTAAAGTTTAATATCTACTTAAACTCTACATTTTCTTTTATAGGCCAGTTTAATTAGAGATGGTCT
The DNA here is from genome assembly GCA_019776075.1 of Amaranthus palmeri. Classification (NCBI taxonomy): domain Eukaryota; kingdom Viridiplantae; phylum Streptophyta; class Magnoliopsida; order Caryophyllales; family Amaranthaceae; genus Amaranthus; species Amaranthus palmeri. The sequence goes on from JAAKBH010000394.1 coordinate 162,028, forward strand.
CTTAAATAGACGGTCTCTCACAGAAGTTTGTGTTCAATTATTGAATGCAATAATACCGTTTGTTGGCTTACAACTTCGTAGTTCTTACTTATATATATTTGCACAATATAATCTCTCCTATTCATATGTGATACAAAGCTAGGTCATTATGAACAATAAACATGTCACATTGTTAATGCTGATGTGGCACCAAACGATTACTGCACGTGGGGCCCAGTGACCCAATCAGAATTATTGTGTAATAAAAGTGGGCCATATTTTGGTATGCTATCTTGTGATCTTGTCTAAACATGAATCTCCCCATATTATAAACGTAAAACAATATTTTCTCCGTTTTGTTCTGAAATACTTGCTACATTTTGATTTCAGACACTGTTATTGTTTAATCTTATTTTATATATTATGGTTAATGTGTAAGTAAAAATACACTCAAGTTGGATCTTGTATGAATCGTCTAATCGCATACGTTCATCATTTAAATACTTATTTTTTTCAATTAGCTAAATATTTGCCAAATACTTTCATTGTCTACTTCTGTAAAGCAGTAAAAGACCGCTATTTAGTAAAACGACCTCAAAAAAGAAATTTATATTCTCGTATTTTAATTTATATCAATTAAATTATATACCGTATATATGGAGCATGTCTCGCAATGAAAATGATACAACAGTTTATGAATACTTTTCAACTCTGATGATTCAAAAACGCAGAAACCAAAGGTAAATTCGAAATAGCTACTCTTGTGTGAGATCATCTTTCAATGAGATAACCTCAAACAAAAGTCTATATTCTCAAAACACAAATTCTTACTTGAGACCCTCTTTTGTAAAGACGGCTTTCAAAATCCCAGTCCAATTCTAAATACATATTGTTACAACTCTAAATATAGATTTGAACTGGATTTTCGAGAGTCGTCTTTACAAAAGACGATCTCTCAAGAGAAGACCTATTCTCAAAATATATATGTACCAAGTCGGTATAAGGCGCATCTCTCGATAAGAATCATTTACTAAGTAGTCCTATTGGCTTGGGGTGGTGGAGAGGAGGGCCAAGAAAGGAGTACAACAAATGATGTGACTTGTGACCAAAGAAAGGGGGCCTACTTGTTGGTGTTGGGCTTCCTATTAAAACCTTTGATTAGCATTTACCCCTAGACAATTGGCCCACCAACAATTTTTAATACGTTTTGGATAACTATTTGGGATTCTCTTTGATTTTCTTTTCCACTTCAAATTCTTGCTCAATGATCAAATGTTTTCCATATATAATAATAATAATAATAATAATAATAATAATAATAATAATAATAATAATAATAATAATAATGAAATGTTTTTTTACTATCAATTGAAATATTGAAATTTCTTTGATATATATGCTAGATTGTGCCCGTGCAATAAACCCATTAGGTTAAAAGTGTAAATGTGCATTAGAGTTGATGATTTTCTGATATAATTTAAATAATAATAATAATAATTGTCTTTGTCTCTTTGATATATATACTAGAATTGTCTTTTATAAATAATCATAATAAATAAATTAAAAAGATTTTATAAATAATTGAAAGGAAAGAAATAGAATACATGATTTTCTAATATAATAAATAATATAAATATATATCTAGAAAGTAAAAAATTAATCAATATGGATAATATTATAGTCATAATAACATAGTAAAGTCAAAAATATAAATATTAGTCATAATAACAATAACATCATGATTGTGTTTTGTAGGGAAAACTTTTGTTGAGGTTGTGAGACTGTAAGCAATTTTGAATAGTGAAAATGTCAATGTTTTATTTTAATACTCCCTCTGTCCCTCTGAAATAGCACTATTTGAGCAAAAAATATGAGAGCTTTTTGAGTTAAATAATGCTAATTCAAAAAGACAAAGGGAGTACTCCCTCTGTCCTCTTTGATTTGCATCAAAGAGAAAATGGGTAAATGTTAAGAATGTGGTAATAAATGAAGAGAGAGAATGAATTGTGTGGATGAAATTAAAAGAGAGTTAAAATGTATGGATGAGATTAAAAGAAAGTGGTGGGCCATTATCCAAAAATAGAAATGGTGCAAATCAAGTGGGACGGACCAAAATGGAAAATGATGCAATTTCAATGGGACAGAGGGAGTAATAGTTAGATATAAATTTGAAACATCATTCAATTTGATTTAGCAAGATATTCTCTCCAATATTACTTTAACTCTTGTCTTTTATGCCGATATTTTACTAATTTATTAATTTAACTTGACTTTATTAATTAATCATTTAATATGTGTTAAAAGAAAGTCATGGTAAATTATGATTTTATTCAAGAACCAAAATGATAATTATATAATTGAAAAATTTACAAATATCTTTTTCTATCATGGCCATGGACAAAAAGGATACATGGTGGGTTGAGAATCTAAATAATAGGGTGTACGTTTGTTCAAACTTTGAGTGTGTTAATCATAATTTTAACGGTCAAAAGCGAGGTTTAGAAATGTACACTAAATTCGTACATGTAGTAAAAAAAAAAAAAAAAAAAAAAAAAAAAAAAACAATTAAAAACTTAAGCTGATGGTTGGCTTCAAGATATATTTATATTCTAATACTCCCCCTCACACGAGAATCCATTGGATTAAAAGTGTGGATGTGCATAAGAGTTAAATACCATATCAAGGAAGCAAATCAATCATCAGCTTTTAAGCTGATCCGTTAGATTTTAAAATATGTTATATACTCTAATGAATTTATGATATAATAATAGAGAATTATGGAAATTATACCTACTCAATAGAAACAATATTATAAAAAGATGTATACTTTTTCTCCTTCTAATTTGCTACATATATAACAAATTCATCTCAATAATGTCAATTTGTGGTATGAACTTACAGCCCGTTTGGTTGGTTGTAATAACTGAAGGTAATAAGAATGAAAAACTAGTGTAATTTCGGGTGAAAAATCTCTTGGCTACCTTGATGGACATGCTTGTCCAACTTCAATCATCTCATTTTCTTCATAAAATTGATTCGAATGCATTACCATTGGGAGATGTAGTATTAGGTGGGAATGAAAATTTGTAAACAAAAAAACTTTTTTGTAATCAAAGTTTCATTACCATAGGAATGATATAAAACTACTGATAAAATTTTATATTATAAATTATTTTCATTACCGCCATTCAATACTTGATCAACTGACAAAAATCAAACTAAAGAAACTTGTGAATTGTAACGGCCCGTTTGGTTAGTGGTACTAAAATGGTGGTAATAGGAATAATTTATAGTGTAAAATTTCATCAAAACTATCATGTCATTCCCAAGGTATTGAAAGTTTGATCTAAAAAATATTTTTTGTTCACAAGTTTCCATTACCACCTAATACCACATCTCCCATTGGTAATGCATTGGAATGAATTTTATGAACAAAATGAGATGATTGAAGGTTGTCAAGCATGACCATCAAGGTAGCCTAGAGATTTATCAACCAAAACTATACTTATTTTTCATTCCCATTACCGTGGTTTATTACCACCTACCAAACGGGCCGTAATTAATTTCATTTGTTAAGTCATTAAGTAATGGGTTTTGGCAAGTGTGAAAGTCCTTGACTAAAGCCACACCATGTGGAGTTTCCATGCTCCATTGTCAGCAAATTACCCCAATTTTCACTTCCCAAGAACATACATTACTTATTCCGTTAATAATACTTGGTACATTTTACTTTTTTTTTACGCAATTCAATGCACAATTTTGATCATTAATATCTTAAACTACACTCATCTAAAAATTATAAAAATTTAATATTAAGAAAGTATGTGATTAGACGATTCAAACCAGATCCTCCTTCACTATATTTTTACTTACACATTAGTCGCAATATGTAAAATAAGCTTGAACAATGAATAGTGCACAAAATCGAAATATAACGAGTATTTCGAAACGGAGGAACTAGAATATAATTAACCCATATTAAGTTACCTACATAACTTTGTTTATTACTAGTAATCCCTATATTTCCGTTTTCATTTGTTTTTTCATAGTTTTTAACATGTATCTACAACTTAATATTAATCAATTTTGTAACAACGGTCCTTCAAACTGACTATTAGATTGTAGATTGGCCTCACAAATTAACACTAGTTCATTCAGCGCACTTTGACCTCACTCGTGTGCACTCATGAAAACTTCTCATGAGGTCACCTATCCTAAGATGACTCCCCATCAAGCATACTTTGACCTCCCTTGAGATGAAATTAAAATGCACCTTGTTGTTATAGGTAATATATCAATCTTATTTAAAGCTCAATCTAGGATATCACAAATATATCTAATAAAAAGTTAGAAAAAATAAACAATACAATCAGGGTCGGCCTTGAGATTTTAGGGGCCCAGTGCGAAAAATAAATTATAATTCCTAGTTATAAAATTTATATTTATAATTACAATTATAATATAAAAAAATATCACACGCCAATAAAAGAACTAGATAGTATTTGCTTTTTATTTGATAATCATGCATTTATAACTCTATAATTAGTATATAAGGTAACAATTATCTTTATTAGTTATATCAATATCAATGTAAGAATGCCTACTTTCAAATCCCTTGGATACTGATCAAAATGAAAGTATTAAGTGAGAGCAATCTAGTAAATCAATTTAGTAAATCTTGCATATTCAAATATTTAGATGGGTAGTCACTAGTCCAGTCTAGACTAGAGATGTTCAATGGGGCGGATCAAGCCAACGGATTAAGGGTCGAGTGACTCGAGTCACATTTTAACGTGTCATTACCGGGTTGGGTCAAAAGGGGGCGGATCATTAACGCGCCTTGTTGTAAAGGGCCGGGTCGGGCCGGATAATTTATAAGTATTAATTTGTGGAAAAAAATTTACCATTTTTTTATATTTTTAAATGATACTATTATATACATAAGTGGGTCGACCCAACGGGCTATAAAGTATAATAAAACAAATTTTTTTTTGAACTTTTAAAAAAATGGTCAAAGTGAGTCGAATTTAAATGGACTTGACTTGTCCCGCCCCATTTAACATATGACATGACCCACTCCGCCCGCCTCATTTAACATTTAAATTTTTATCTGGCCTACCTCGACCTGACCCATTGAACACCTCTAGTCTAGACACATATCAATTGTATGATAAAGAAGGAAAAAACTAGAGAATGGGACATAAACTTAAGTGTAGATCTACAAGACAATATTAGCCCATCTCTTATCCTATAAATTCACCACCTACCATGCTACAAGAATGCACTCAAAAGGGGCATCTTCCAATGACTTGGATCTCTAAAGAGCAGCAACCAATGTGACCAAAATTATTTATTTTATGGGCCTTTCCAAAAAAAAAAAAATCAATGATTAAGTTTATTGTGTAACACACTAATATACCTTAAATTAATATACTCCCACCGTCCCTAAGATATTATAACACAAATACTAGCGCAACTCAGAGGTGTTTATTTAGGTCATTAAGTTAACTTCAAATTAGATGTTTTGGATCGATTAAAAATCGAGTCTTGCATATGTTCATATTGATTTTTATAGAATTTTAAATTTATTTTGAAATCGGGTCAAGTCTAGATTGGTTAAAAGGTCGTGTAAATAGTATTTTTCAATGATTGTACTTGATTGTACTTATCAAATAAAAATGCTTATAATATTCGTATATCCACAGGTTAATTCATCATCATCATCTTACCCTGTATATCCCGCCCATTATGAAAACTATAACCAGGGTTTGGGAAGAGAAGAACAGCAGCATCTCATACCCATAAAGGAGAGCACGGCCAATAAAAAATTCATAGATTAATTCATACTAAAACAGTATGAACCAAACCCATACAAAATTTTCTCTATCTACAAAAACTTACTATACAAATCAACAATAAAATCATTCAATTGATCAAGATGTACAATAGGGATTGTGTCTACATGATTTTGTACCTCTCGACAAATACGGCATTTACTAAAATTCTTAAATACTCCATCCGTTCCAATTTACTAGTCTCATTTGACCAAGCACGGATTTTAAGGTAGTAGTGGGGTCCATTGGAAAAGGTGATAGTTGGGTATTTTAATTGATTAAATTAATTATAAAGGTGGTAGTGGAGTATCGGGAATTGGAAAAGTGGGGATATTTAGATAAAAAAAGGATAGCAAAAAAAGGAAATGAGACAGGTAATGAGAAATTACCAAAAAAGGAAATGGGACAAGTAAACTGAAACGGAGGGAGTATAAAATTTGATACTTTTGAAGATTACATGGTTGAATATTTGGTGAAAGTCATATTAGTTAGCAATTTAAATATAAAATGTTACTTTCAATTGGGAAAAAGAATAAAGAAGGAAGCCTACACTTTAATCCGGACCTTATGTAAACTAGTGAGATTACATACTGTGAAGCAACCAGCTCAACCAAAACTCCAAAAGTTTAAGCTGACGGTTGAGACCCTAAGATATGTTATATACTCTAACACGCCCCCTCACATGAGAGCCCATTGGACTAGAAGTGTGGATGCTCATATGCGCTGAACATACCACTTTAAATGAGAGGTGGTTGATATTCGAACCCGTGACCTCTTGTCACGTTGGCTTCTGATTCCATATTAAGGAACCAACTCAACTAAAAGTTTAAGCTGATGGTTGAAACCCTAGGATATGTTATATACTCTAACACATGCTTGTATATGAGCAATTATAATTATCTATTTGCAATAATTAATTAAGATTGAAAGTGTGTATCTTAAACCTCTTATAATGCAAGTATATTATTCAAAATTCAATTAGTTTGTTGTTAGTTGTAAGGTAGTTTAATTGCTTATCATCATCATCAATTAAATATCTCACTCGAAGAGTCGAAGTTTAATTGGTTATTGAGTAACTGAAAGAATGACTCATCATTTAGTGAAAAACTACTACAAGCAACTTTTCAGTTTTAGTTTAAATGCTAATTTTTCAGCTAAATTAAAATTACTATATTTATATTTTGAAAATACATAATTTTATTTGTTTGATCAAATAACAAATCAACTCCTTTAAGTCTACTAAAAATGTAATCATAAATCCATTTGAAAAAAAAAGCATGATAAAGTTCATAAAAAAAAAAACCAAATATGTTAAGTTTATTAATTAAATAAATATCAAAGTTTTTAAGACAACTCTGTGAAATCCACACAATTTAAATGACTTCACATTTTCTTAATGTCCATGCAGTATACAACTGTTATACTCTCTCCTATTCATCGTGTCTTATTTTCTTATTAAATCACCTTAAATGTCTAATTCTATTTTGGATTTGTTAACTTGACCAATTTATCCCTACTAAACTTAATTTTTTACACTTTTACTAACTCCAATTTACACCTATAAAAATTTAAAAACTCTACAGTTTTCTCTTACATATGTAGTCCCATTGGACCACCTTAAACATAGCGAAAAGTCAAATGAGACACTTAAAGTGAATAGGATTTAATCTGTCTAAAAATAAGAGCAAGTAAACCTATAATTAGGATTGACAAGAGATTAGATGCATAAGCAAAAATAGTAAATTTTGTACTAATGAGGTTGGGTGATGATTTGACATGAAAAAGATAAGTTAGGAGAATATCTAACTCTTAGGAGTTGGGAGTATGTGTTTGATAATTACTCATGTGCACCTTATAATTTTAAGCATAAATAAAATTTTGTTTTTTTTAGAAAAAAGCAGATAATGGTAAAGAGAGAGAATGAATTGTCTGATTAAAATTAAAAAAGAATTGAAATGTATGGATGAAATTAAAAGGAAATGGTAGGTTATAGTTCAAAAATAAAAATAATGCAAATTAAATGAGATGAACCAAAATGAAAAATACTGCAAATTAAATGGAACGGAGGGAATAATTGGCTGGCTTGGGAAACATTTTCTCAATACACATCATTTTATTCATTTCCATGTCAATTAATCACCTAACAAGAGGGCCTAGATCACTTTGTTGATTACTAGCTCATATTTTTAAGCACCAACTATGGGAAAATCTGTACGAATTCATTTTTCTTTTTAAAATAAAAATGAAATTGTTCGTAATAAAATATTTACTCGATTAGTACAAAATTTACTATTTTTGCTTATGCATCTAATCTCTTGTCAATCCTGATTATAGCTTTACTTGCTCTTATTTTTAGACAGATTAAATCCTATTCACTTTAAGTGTCTCATTTGACTTTTCACTATGTTTAAGGTGGTTCAATAATAGAGTGTTCACCGGTCTGAATCCGGACTGAATCGGATCGGAATCTCGAATATGCTAAGACTAGAGACCGGATCGGATAGAATCGGTTCGGTCCCTGTCTAATCCGAATGAGACTAAAAGCAAGTGGTGGGTCATTGTCTAAAAATAAAATAATGCAAATTAGGTGGAATGGACCAAAATAAAAAAAAGATGCAAATTCAATGGGACGAAGGAGTATATTAATAACTGATAATCATATTTTGTGTGGCAAAATATTTGTATCAGTTGCAAGTATAGTAGAATAAAAAATACTCCTAATTGACAAATAACATATCAATATGTGTCATAAATATTCTTTTAGGAGTAAATACTTCTATTATTATCCTTTATTTTGTTAAATAATTTGATCTCTAAAATATATAAGTACTCATACTAAATATTCTTGAGAATGTTTGTTAAATTTGCCTTATAAAAATAATCCAATTGAGATAAAGTAAATTATTTTGATCAAAATCCAAAAAAAAAAAATTATTTTGATCAAAACAATTTTCTAAAACTAGAACAAGTGTACTATCTAAAGGTCTAAGGAAATATTTTATCCATTGATCATAAGATCACCTTTGCAAAAAAAAAATTAAAGAAAATAAAAATGACATTTCTTCCTCACTTAAACATTGTTAAAGAGATGCTTAAGATTAATCCATTATTTACAATATAATATCATCTTATCTAATGCAAAATCAGTCTTTTTTTAATAAATTTTATTAAAACATTTTGGTCCAAACTTTTTTTGGATTAGCTGAAATTATTTATTACTCCCCTTTTTTTCATGGTATGTTTTTCTTTAATAAAATTTTACGAATTTTAGTATCAAACTTTAACTATGATTTCTCATCAATCTATATAAAAAAACATAGGAAAATTCCACGTGGTAACCCTGAGGTTTTGGGTTTTCCACGTGGTAACCAAAACTTTTAAAAAATCCACGCGGTAACCCTAAAGTTTATATAATTGTTCCGTGGTGACCTTTTTGCACATAAAAACGTTAGCAAACGTTAATTTCGAAGCTTTAATGCTGATTTATGCCTATGTATGCGACTCACCATTTCAAATGTCATCAGTTTCAATCTTTTTTCCCAAAACATAAACCCTAACTCTACTCTTTTTCATCCAAATCATATTTTTCCCCCAAATCCAAAAATGGTTGATTCAAGGTGTATATTTTGGGGGGAAAGGTTGAAACTAATGACATTTGAAATGGTGAGTCGCATAAATAGTCGTATAACAATCTTAAAACTTCGAAAATTAACGTTTGTTAACGTTTTACGTGCAAAAAGGTCACCGTGGAACAATTTGGTAAACCTCAGGGTTACCGCGTGGATTTTTTAAAAGTTTTGGTTACCACGTGGAAAACCCAAAACCTCAGGGTTACCACGTGGAATTTCCCAAAAACATATTCATGTGGATCTAAATAGATTCATATCAATATATATTTTTTAAATATAAATTTTTAAAATCATTTAAATAAATATTAAAATCTCTAAAAAAGTAAATGAAAAAAACATATGATAATAATTTTTTTTAATGATTCATCCAAGATTTAAAAGGGAAATACATATTTTGTTTTCATGAAAAAAAAAATACAAGTTTAATCGATACTTCCTCGTTCCATAAAAATTGCTACTGAATGTGACATGTTGTATGGAAAAATGTTACAATCAACAATAATCACTAACAAGTATTATGAGACGGACAAATTTAAGAAGTGTTGGAAAAGCAAACTAGGAACAAAAATTAAGGGCATCTATGCCACCCTTTTAGGCATCTATCTATAAAGTCTCTTAATCCCACGTTGATCCACATATTTATTTGCATCTCACGAGCCATTACGTATGTATCACTGATTTCTTCACCATAATTAAATATTTTATCAAAACATAATTAATTAATTAATTAATTAACTAATTAACTAAAATACTTAATTATAATTGTTTTAGTCAGCTTAACTCACCATCATTCATCATTTACTAAAACTTGCGGCTGCTAACTACCACAATTTTTCTTCAACAAAATACAACCTCTTTCTAATTTACACCATAAAATAGGATTTGTTTTTCGATTAAAACATAAAATTCAAATTAGAGCTCAAAATTAATATTTCGCCCCGATCCTTCCAAGTCTCAAGATCAACCTTATTATAATCAATCATATTTTCTTCATTTTAAATTGCTTGCAATATTTATCTTTTCACGTAGTTTAATACAGTAATTTTGATCTTTCATATCTCTAATTATATACGCCCTCCTATTCACAGAAAATGAGACTTTTAGATTTTGCACTAAAAACTAAGAGTTAAATGACCATTTAAAAGTAAGTGGAAAACTCTTTTTTAATAAAGGTAATTGTTTTTTATGTGTTATTGTGTTGTTGAAGTAAGGATAACTGGATAAAAAAGTAAAAAAGAATGACAAAAATAAAAATGGTACATTTTCATTGAATTGGCCCAATAAGGAAAAATTTTTTTTGAATAAAATAAATAAAAGTTTTATTCTCTATGAATAGAAGGTAGTATAATAAAAAAATTATAAAAATTAAATATTAAAAATACATGGTTCAAGACAAATCAAACAAAATCCCACTAAACTATGATTTAACTTGTAGGTCTAGATTGAGAATTAAATTACCCAAATTAAAAATGATGAGTAAATAGTGCAAATATTACTAATATTGACATGTTGCGACTAATTTGGAACGAAGGAAATACCAAAAAAAAAAATTAACATAACAAAGAATATACTTAAAAAAAAGATGGGTTATTTCATTTGTAATTATAGACAAATTACATAACTTGAGAACTCAAAAATGGAGATTTAGGTATTAAAAAAAAAAAACCCTAAAATCTAATTAAAAAAAAAAAAAAGATATGTACAGTATATGATCTTGTTAACCCTAATAATTTCCTCTTTTCTTCCTCGGACGCCATTAATGGTCGAAAATGCAAAAATTCTTGGTTTTCCCCTTTTTTCATCAAACCAAAATCATCTCATAGTAAGAAAAGAAGAAAAACCTAAAAAAAAAGCAATTTCTAAAGGAAAAATCAAACTATCATGGTCGTAATATCCCGCTAATAGAAACTATGATCACGGTCTAGAACGATTATATAATGACAGACCCTAAAAAGAGATTAAATATGTTTCTAAAAATTAAAATTACCCTTTATTTAATTAATTCTTTAATTAATCATGAATCCCCATAATCCCTCCAACAAATTAACATAACAACACATCTTCTCATGATATAAAACCTTGCTCTTTGTTCTTGAACAAGCCTAGAACACTTTCTTGAGAACGCACACCTTCTGTTCGACGAATTGCCTGAAAGAAACGAAGAAGAAGAAGAGGAAGAAGATGATGATTTTGTACTCCCATTTCTTCTACAACTTCCATCTTTCTTTGATAGTTTCCATTTCTCATCGAAAAACAGAGTGGAGTTAACGGAATTTCCTGAAGTTGAAGAAGAAGAAAACGCGATATTTGACGCCATGATCGTTCAAAAGAGAAATCGAAAAGTGGGTTTTTGAATTTAGGGGTTTAATTTAAATGGGTTTTGGTTAGATTTGAGGTTTGATGGGAAGATAGAGAGGAATTGATTGCAGGTCTGATGAGATTGAAGAAGATGAATTTGTGTATTTATTTAAGAGAGAGAGAGAGAGAGAGAGAGAGGAAAGAAGGGGTGACAGAAGAGTGTGGCAGTGGGTATCACCTGGGCCTCCATTTTGCTTCGATAAGCCCACTTTTTTTGAAAACTATTTAATTTAATGAATTTTTGAATAAGATAATTTTTTTAAAAAATAATTTAATTATAGTCAGTTGCCTGAGAGACCGTCCTGTTGAGAGACGTTTCTTAGGCCCAATCAATTAAATCTTATTGTCTATATTTACTCTACATTTTTCCTAATGGTCCGACTCAATTAGAGATGGTCTTTTAAAGAGATCGTCTCTCACAAGAATTTGTTATCAATTGGGGAGTTTCTTGACTGCACGCATTTCTCTTTACTCCCTCTTACGGGCAGGGGTATGATTTGTCGGCATCTTTTAAGAAAAAGAAAACCCCCACTCGAACATTACCTTGTGCGGGATATCGGGAAAATCCTTTACCTTTACCTTTAATTTATTTATACAGGTCTGACATAAAATTTTGTTAATTTGTCTTGTTTAAGATTGTCTCACAGTAAAATAATCTCAAAATAAGAAGCTCATAAGTTAAAAATTTTTATTTTAAAATTATTTAATCCAAGTATAAGACATGTCTCACAATGAGATGGTGTCATACAAGCATTTGTGAAAATTTATTAAAACACTTAAATAATTGTAGCAACGGGAGTGTTATTGACAATAATTTTACAATACTTTAATGAGGAGCTAGTAATTTTATTTTGTACTCCTCCTGTTTCAAATTATTTGCAATATTTATTTTTCTACGTAGTTTAATACACTAATTCAATCCTTAATATATTTGATTATATATAATAAAAAATTTTATGAATTTAATATAAATAACTTTTGCATTGAGACAAATGAAACATGATCTCACTTGACTGTATTTTAACTTATGGATAAAGAATTAATTATAAATTAAGGATGATGAGTGAATAGTGCAAATATTGTTAATGTTGCTAGTAACTTAAACGGAGAAAAAATATTTGACAAATAATTAAATAATTACTACTTCCTCCGTTCTGAAATACATTCATTTTTAAGCTTATTATAAATATTGCAGTTAGTGTATAATTACATGATATATAGTCAAATGTAGAGGTATTCGTTCGGGTCATCGGGTTGATTTCGGGTCAGGTTTTTTGGGTCGATTCAAAATCGGATTTTGTGTTCACATTGATTTTTACATAATTGTAGATCTATTTTTGAGTTGGGTCAAATCGGGTTCGGTTATAAAGTCGGGTGTCGATCGGGTCATCGGGTATTTTTTAAACACCTCCAGTCAAATGTAATTTGTTTTAATCGTCTAATAACATATTTCTGTTATATACAATTTTATAATATTTAGTTAAAAATAATTACGCTTTAAATTACGGTAAAAGATACATGACAAATTTAATTAATTTGGAAATATTATAGAAGTACACTTTTAGAATATGTTTTTTTTTCTTTGTCATAGTAAATTCCCAAGGCACACGTCATGTTTAGTTGGATGTGAGGTAATTCATCGGGAAAGAGAGATGAAATTTGGAACTACTCTAGCTTCATAGCCTTAAACTTTTTTAAATGTTCGTATTATAGTAACTCCGTTCCATTTTACTTGAAAATTTATCAATTTTGAAAGTTTCATATATTACTTACAATATTATTATTTTTTTGTAAAATAATCTACTTATTTTATCCTCACTTTATTTCTATACTCACAAGTTACAACCACTATCTACTTATAATAATTTTTTTATTTCTACCCCACATATCACCATCAATCATACTTCATTTCTACTTTTACCATACTGATTTGACGACCCTTAAATAACGTGCTAAACCCAATGGTGCAACTAAAATGGAACGAAAGAAGTAGGATTTTCTAATTATTTTAATAATACTTGTATAGTATATTAAATTAATAGAAAAATTATATTACAAATACAAGGAAATTCCATATGGTAGCTAAAGTTTATAAAAATTCATGCGGTAATCCTGAGTTTTATCCAACTCATTTTCGGTGATCTTTTTACACAGAAAACATTTGAAAACGTTAGTTAAGGGAGCTTAATGCGCAGTGGCGAAACTTGACCAAATATTTGAGGGGGGCAAGATTTAAGAATAATATAGGGTCTAAATAACCTAAGCAAAATTAAGGTTATTATACTATCTGCATTTTAATTAAAAAATCTGTTCTCGAATTTGTATTAATCCAAAAATACTACCTAAGCTACATTTAAGTTTTTATTATATTTTATGCTTAATTTATAAGTTAAAATATTACCAAGTAGATTTTATATTATTCATCTCAATTTATATACGATTAATATATTTTTATTATAATTTTATTATAAATAGTAAGATATATTAAGAATTGAATTAATAATACTGTGAAAATTCATTAAAAATGAAACATGAGTTTATTGGAGTAATAAGAGGCAAACGGAAATTATTTGGTTGTGTAGATGCGTAGAGCCCAAAAGATATTAGAAGTTAAATATTATTCAATAATAAAAAAAAAATAAAATGCATTAAAATTGGATGCGTTGGAGTTCGAACCCAAGACCATGTAAATTAAATACCACCTTCTACCCAAGTGAGCTAAAGAGAAACATTGCATTTTTACCTAACGTAAAATAATATTTATGCAAATTCTCGGGGGGGCGGAGCCCCTTCCCGCCCCTATTGAAGTTTCGCCATTGTTAATGCGTCTTGTACGGCTTTCTAAAGCATTCATCATATCACATCACATTAGTAACATGAATTTTCCGAAAAACATAAATCCTAACTTTCTCATCTTTCCTCCAAATCACTTTTTTACGTAAAATTCAAATTCTAATTTTTTCAATTCTCCTTCTACTATCAAATTAGAATTCATTTTTCAAACCATTGTGCTAGCTTAAAATGAATTTGTGTTGCTATACATGATGCTTAAAGCTTCCTTAAACTAACGTTTTAAAACGTTTTCTATGTAAAATGGTCATATTGAATGAATTAGATAAACCCCGGAATTACCGTATTGATTTTAAAAAAAACTTTAATTACCACGTGAAAAATTCAATACCTCGGAGTTACCACATAAAATTTCCCAAAATACAATACGTTTGGAACGGGAGGCTTCCCCGGCCCTTAGTGCAACTTGCTCTGTTATGAAATTATATATTTTTTTTTGAATTAAACAATTATATTTTCCTTTGAAATTATATTATATTTGGATAAAAAATTAAAGTGTAAGCAGAAAAAATTGGATTTAAATAGCAGTACCCTGAGGCCAGGAAGAGGTTTAGCAGATGGCAGACTGAAAACTGAAACAAAAGCATACGTAGTCTAAGAGGAACATTACTACTTGCACATAATATAATATTTTTTATTTATTTTACTATATTCACAATTCTTAGTGATATTTTTTATATAATATTAATATTATCTCAGTTTTGAAATATTTGTAACCGATAAGAATATATTTTATAAAAAATATTACTCCCTCCTATTCAGCTTAAATGTCCCATTTAGTTTTTCACACTTGTCGAGGCAACATTTTAACTCTTAATACCTCAAATTATTCTTGATTACAAATTATAAAAATTTGATATTAATAATCCTTGTATTGAGACGAATCAAACAAGATCCCACATGACTATATTTTAACTTATAGATTAAGAGTAAAATACAAATTAAGAGTGATAAGTGAATAGTGCCGAAAAACAAATGGGACATTTAAGCTGAATAGGAGGTAGTACTATTAATTGCAAGTATAATTGAACAGAGGAAGTATATTAGTATCGATTGTAAGTTTTTTAAGATGAAGGTGAAATATTACTTCTAGAAATACTCCCTCCGAATTAGGTTAGATGTCTCATTTCCTTATTTAGCAAAACCATGCCAATTGTCCTATTTTCTTTTTTGTCTATCCTTCTTTTGCGTAATTACCCCCACTTTTCCAATTCCCAATACCCAACTACCACCTTTACAGTTAATTTAATCAATTAAAATACCCAACTACCACATTTTTAATGGACCTCACTCAACTCTTAAAATCCGTGAAATCCCAAATGAGACATCTAAACTGATTCGGAGGGAGTATCAAATATTCATGCATGTACATCCCCAACGTTATTGCTATTTGCTACTCCTATTTCATAAAGAAAAATTCTTAGTAAATAATGGTTATTTGTAAAGTTACTAAATTACTGTCATGTGGTAAGATGTGATAGGATGAGAGTTTTGTTTTTTAAATTTATCTATTTTGATTTTGTTTGTTTTAATATTATTTTTTTTGTCTTTTTTGTGGTGATTTTCGAATCACAGTTGTTGATTAAGAATTTTTTGTTGATAAATTACTTGATATGTTTAGGAATTTAGGTTATAACTACTCTTGTTCTCCCCCTCTTGAGAAAACTTCATATATGTAAGTTGATATCTATACATGCTTTTATTAGGAATTGTGAATTAACTTAGTAGTTGAGGTTTTTTTTTAAAAAAAAAATGGTTGAGGTTTTCCTTTTTACCCATGTCATATAGGTTTTATTATCAATTTTTTATATGAAAGATTAATTTTCTCTTTCATTGCCAGAACGGAATTCTAGTCTACACCTGTATAAAAAAAGATACATGCTTCTACAAGCAAGCAATATATTAACATATTATATATACGGAAAGATGAAATTAGAGGCAAATTTTGAGGTATATCCGTAAATTATAGAATATATATAACATAAGTATATTTGAAGTCATAATTATTAATTTAAATTTTTAGTTAAATTAGCTTTTTGACATGTAATAGATTTGTAAGTCACGGGCTCATATGTCAATTAACCTCTACTTTCACGCATATAATGATTCCAATATTAAGCGTCAATCGTCATAAATGAGGAGTGTATATGTACATGTTACCTTAATCATATTTTTAAATTTTATGTTAAGTTGTGTGACTCGTGCTTTCTAATCTCTTCTTCTAAGAAATGAAAATTTACAATTAACTATTTATTTTTCTTTATTTTAATTAAAAGAATAGGCAATAACTTTAAATTTGGGTAAGGCGTAAGGCTGAAGTATTCGCTATAGATAAGGAGAAGGATAAAGTTTTTATATATAGATCATGAGAATTGAATCATTGTCACAAGAGCGAAAATAAAAGTCTTCAACTATTAAACTAACTTATGAATCTTTAAAGTAAGAATCACAGAATACTATAAAATAATCAAAATTATTTAAAGTTGTTATTTATGACTAATCAGATTATATACGTCATGTTTGTGACTTTTAAATAGAAAATGTATATTTGTATTATTAAACCTAGACAAATATGGAATATATATCTTTAATTTTTGTATAAAAAAGACATTTGTAGTTGTAGATAAGATTAGAGATCTTGAATGATCAGTGAATAGGATTGTTTGACCTTTTTACTCTCTATATAGGTTGCTTTCATCAAGTCAATATATTGTAGGCTACTAGGCTTATAGCTTCTTAATTAATTAATCCTTTCATTTTTAAATTTTTTTTCTCCATTATTACATAAGGCAAATGTGCATTAGAGTGATTATTTTACTTAATATTATAATAATTTCATATTTGATTAGTTTTTTTTTGGAATAATCATGTCTAAGATGATGAAGTATTAGCTTTAGAAAATACTCCCCCAATTTACATCTGTTGTCTCATTTGGTCGGACACGAATATTTAGAGTTGGATGTAGTCTATAAAAAAGTGGTAGTAGGATATTTTAAATGATTAAATTAATTGTAAAAGTGGTACTTGGAGTATTGTAAGTAGTAAACGTTGAGGTATTTTGGTCATTATTTGTGTAAACATGAGGTATTTAGGTAAAAAAAATCAATTAAAAATAAATAGAACATTAAAGTGGACTTATCCAATAAGAAAATTGGACAATAATCGTGAATTGAAAGGAGTAATCAATAACACCTTTTAAAAAAATCACTATATTGCTATATTTTATCATTGGCTAAAAAATAAATACGGTTATAATGGAGTGTTTGTTGATTAGCTGTTTTGTTGATAATTTACCAAATTAACGCCGAGAAACTTTTGACTACACTTACCTTAATGGATATGAGTTGTCATATTTTTTCTTTCTCCAGACCCTTATCATAATTATCCAGACCTTGATCATACTTATCTACTCCCTCTATCCCTCCCTATTTGCACGTCTTTCTTTTTTAGTTTGTCCAACTCATTTTGCACCCTTTCTTTTTTTTTTTGGCAATGACCCTATTTTCTTTCTTTAAATCTCATTCAAAAACTTATTTTCTCTCTTCATCTTAATCACTCATTTCTATCATTCACTTATTTTTTTATCTTATTCTCCGATCAAATTTTACTTTCCACTAAATATCACCCATTATATATTGATGTGACAGTGCCCAAATTACAGGTATGTGTTGATTGAGATTTGAGTTTTGATGAGTTGGATGCATGATAGTTACCTGCCAATTCCGATTGGTTTCCTCATCTATTCAATTTAACATTGCATACAACAAAAAGAGTAAGATCCTTTTTTAATCAACATAACAACTTAGACATGATTTAAACCTCTACACTTTTTTTTGGACCCTTTCGTTTTATGGCACGTGTCGCTACCACAATACACGCCCCAAACTTCACACTTTTCTTCAATGTACTTCATCTGTTCTGTTTTATCCGTTACATGGGAACTTTGCACAAAAATTTAAAAATTAAATATTTTTTTGTGTTCAAAAGATCATTATAACTTATTAAAAGATGAGTAAAGGTTGATAAGTTACGAGTAAGGAAAAAATAGGTACAAAATAAATATTTAAATAATCAAATTTAAATTGACCAGACTTCAGAAATGAATATATTATGTAAAAACCAATACGCGTACAAGATACAATAATTAAATCAACCCAAAATACCTAATCCGACGACAATTATTCAATAACCAAAATGAAGACTTATAGCAGATTATGTTGAAATTGCACATGCTCTTATAGTCACTACATGGGGGAATACAAACCACTCTAATACTCCACCGCTCCACGTATAAACACATTACTCATTCCGCCCTTAAAATATTTACTTTATATAACTCTAAATATTTATATATATATATATATATATATTTAAATTATATGGAATAAAATCAAAGGCAGTAAAATACATTAAAACTAATATATAATCTTCTAACATTAACTCAAATTATTAGCAAACTATTAATTTACTAGCCTAAATCTAACACGTGAACAATCCCTTTAATTTGATCAAAATTTGCCCATCTTTGGAATAAAATCTGATCTAATAATGTAAATGTAATAAAAGATTCTTTTTAGAAGATACCTTGTATTTTAAATATTATTAATAAGTTAATTAAGTGGATAAAATATTGTGTGTGCACATTAAAAATTAAAAGTCAAAAATTTAATTTCATTTTACATTTTACTTTTTGTGGGATACCTAGTAATAAAAGATTCTTTTTGAGAAGATACCTTGTATTTTGAATATATATTCACATTTATAAGAATTTTCATTATTCATATTATGATTCAATAGACAATATTCCAATTTCAAAAAATTAGTATCATTACTTAGCTTTTTTTTGAATGATACTACTTCCTATTCAGCCTAAATGTCTCATATTTTTTAATACTATTCACTCATCACTACTCTTAATTTATATTTTACCTCTTAATCTATAAGTTTGTTACTGTTCTGTGTCTTTCGTCATCGCTTTTCACTTGATTTTTTTTTTTACCTATATTCCTATGCTTGGCTAACGTGGGTGTAAGATGCAGGTTTTCGGGTTTTTTCAGGTTCTATCCTTGAAGACTCCTCTAGAGCCGAAGGACTCTTATGACCGCCCTCTCCTTATGGGTATGAGACGCCGTCGACCTTCCTTCCCCAGACCCTGGCCATAGAGTATCTATGTGCGGGAACACTGGGTATGATGATGATGATGACTCTTAATCTATAAGTTAAAACATAGTCATGTGGGATCTTGTTTGATTCGTCTCAATACAATGATTATTAATATCAAATTTTTATAATTTTTATTTAAGAATAATTTGAGATATTAAGAGCTAAAATATTATCTCGACAAGTGTGAAAAAATAAATTGGACATTTAGACTGAATAAAAGGGAGTATATTTTTTTTGAATGTTAGATATCAAAATGGATCATTTTTAATCTTATATCTTTAATGTATTTTCATATTAATTTAGTAATTCTTTTAAATCTTATAACTACGGTCTCCAATAGTTTAATGTCACAATCAAATACATACAGCCATACAGGTAACATATAATGTAAAAGGGACTACTGTCTCCGTTCAATTTATTCTGATATTTTTAATCCATTTTCTTAAATTTTGCCTCATTTTTTTTTGTTACGACCTTTATTTCTTTTCAAATTCTCATTTATATATTTAACTTATTATTTCATCTATCATATATTTTTCTTTCTTCTCTATAAAATACCACTTTTGCCCATTTTTCTTAATTTGTTTACTAATTATCTATAGAGTTAATTCGGTGGGACATCGGAAATATATGATAAGCTAATTTGTTTTTTGAATAGATATGAATAGCTAATCACAAATTCTTGCTATAGACCGTTTATAGCATAAACGAGTAAATATGGGGCCAACCCATTTTGCAAAATAAGTAACTGATTAGTCATCAGCCTTATTTTTAAATTTAAAATCATTGGGCTGGACTGTTGGGAGAGCCGTCTTTGCCATAGACGGTCTGTAAGCTAATATAGTACAACGTGTATGGATGCAAACGTGAGTTTAAATAGCCAATTGAGAGAAAAAGGAGGTTCATAGAAACAATGTTGGACCAGAACATTAGACTCCTCATATACTAGATACTAGTGGGCCTGAGATCCCTTTTGTGGGCCTATAATCGGGCTTTAATTTTCAAATGCATCACAATTTAACGAGTCGCTTTCCTATCCTCGACACGCACGTGGCATTCGGCTTCATGTGTGGAGTTATTAGGCAAATGGTGGCCTAGGTATAAGGAACCAGTAAGGAAGATAGAAAATTAAAGTTCGAGAAAATTTATAAAAAAAAGCGAGAAACACTGATAATGACTTAACAACATGAGTGAAAAAGGATATAAAAGTCTAGAATAAATTAAGATGGTAGAAAATCAGAATGAACAGAGAAAAGAATTCATGCGGAGGATAATTGAAACTGATATATTGTTTCATTTAGCCAGTTTTAATATTTTGAAATTTAGGATCTGACATTATTCTTAAATTGAATGTAATTTTTTCGAATATTATGATATATAGTGAAAAGACTTTGACCTAATTATTACTCCTTCCGTACCTCCTATACTCGAACTTGATTAGAACAAGAAACATAAAAAGATGGAGTGTACACTAAGTATGTCTTAGATGTTCATCTTGCTATTAGTTAAATAAACATGAATGCTATCAATGCTAATGACCCTTGTATTAATGGTTAGCATCCACTTTGGGGTCTTTTTCGAGCCTAAGACTCTTTGGCCGCATATTCTTTTATGGGTATGAATTGTCGTTTTTTATTCCTTTTCAGACTCTAATCATAGATTTTATGAGCGTGATATACTAGATACCATAATAATGATGATGAGATGACTTAATCTGTCCCCTTGAGTTTGCTACTAAAATGAAGATATTACAAGAGAAAAAAATATCACTTCTAGTGTAAACATAAAGGGTTAGAGAAAATAACACTTATCCCTTTGTCTACCAAATAATTAATTAACTCAACTTTTCTTTATCGTATATCCTATTTAATTTGTCGTAGTTTTTTTTTGTCATAATTAACATTTTTATTCATTAATTTTTCATTTCATCCACGCATTTTTCTCATTTCCACATAAATATCGAATTGCTGAATATTTTATATATAAACCCGCCAAATACGTTTTGTCATACAAATTTAGTAGGACAGAGACAACAATACCACAAAACTCTTGCGTCGATTGTTGTGTGTGTTAATTTGTCTTATGTTTTTGCAATATGCACCATCATAAGTTAATTTTAATTTGCAATTGGGCAGTAAATTAATCTAATATACTCCCTTCGTTTTCTTTTGTTCTTCTTATTTATTTTTTGCACAGTTTTCAAGGCAAATTTTAAATCACAATATCTATAAATACAAATAATAAAAAATTATAAAAAATACATATTAAAAAAGTATACATTAAGACGAATCTAACAAGATCTTACATGAATATGCTTTATCTTCTAAATATGTATCAAAAATATTAATCAAATTTCTATTTTCTTAAGGTGAAATATTCCAAATATAAAATCCCTTTAAAAACAGAGGGAGTAATAAAGTATTTCATCATTTGATCATGAAATTGACTAGTCAATATATTCTGAGTAAAACATTTGTATTAATAGCTCCCCACGAGGCTTAATTACGTAGCAAATTTGCCTTGTGTTATTGTCTATTAAGTCAATACACCACATGCTATTATACATTATATAAAAGGTGTCGAAAATTTCAAGTGGCATAATTTAAGAGTTTTTCCAGACGATACACATTTATTTTTATTTTTTTTTGTTTTTGATGACACTTATTTATTGGCTAAAAAAAATAACATGTTATTTTATTTTGACCGATATTTCTACCATCTTTGACTAAAAATTATTTATTGTTAAATTAAGTAAATTAGATAGCATAATATATTGCATAATATATTGTTGATAATTTCCATAATTATCAATCACAAAAGAATTGGAAATTCCAAGTGGCACAATAATTTAACAGTTTTTCCAAATGACACTCATTTATTGGCTAAAAAATAACATGTCATTTTATCTTAACCAATAATTCTATCATTAAGCATTTTTAACTAGCAATTATTTATCTATATAACTGTCAAAATTTAGTGTTTCTTCTGCATAATATTTCTGACTTTATTTAATTTTTATAACATCATGTTTAGACGTTAATGCTACAAAAAACATGCAATGCACGGGTTTTTACCCTAGTTAATGAATAATCATACAATGCTTGTGCTTCACAAAATTAACTTAACTTTCACTAAAAAACGGCGACGTATAGAATTTTTGCTAACTGATCACCTTTAGGTAGTGATGACAAATTGACGATAAATTAGACGGTCCATTGCCTTAGCAATCAAATTCTAACTCGCAAAATCGATGTAAATATGGGTCGGATAAGGGTCGGACTGGGCTTAAGTAAATATGGATCAGGATCAAATAAGACCCTTTCAAAACTAATATGGGCTTTAAATGGGCCGGACTTTCAAATTACTTTAATCCCTATTTATCAATTTATAACAATTAAATTATCATTATCATTTATAATAATTTGATTGAAAAACTATTAATAATTTCATTAACATTGTCATTTATAATATATAAATTATACATTAATTATACTATTTATAAAGGTCCGTTTTCGGCCTTTTTATAGCCTGCTTCATTTAAATTATAGTATAACCCGTTTTTGGCTCAGCCCTTACAAAACCCTTCTAGAAACGGGCCGAATAAAGGCAACCCCCTTTCCACAAAAAAAAAATAGTTTTAATATTATTTTAATAAAAAAAAACTCAGTTTTTTTTTTATATTTTTTTGTTTATAAATGACATGAGCATCTCACAAAAATCATGATGGCAAAATTATTTTTTTTACTAAGACAAGAATTAAGCCCAAACCACATATATTGGACCTTATAGCTAATTTTTCAATCGGGCCTCCTCTAAATTGTGTTTTTTTAGGGGTTTAAATATGAATGACCACTTTGGTAAAAGCACACAAAATCTTAAATGAGACAGTTTCATCCTAAGATGTGTCTTAATTTTGGGTTAAATAGCCTAATAATGGAACATTTTAGCATAATGGATCTTTTGTATGGACTTGTCTCGTGATGAGACAGTCTCATAAAAGAGGGGCGGCAGTTGTAATTGGTCATTTTAAAATTGTAAGTGACAATAAATAAGACTAATAGAGATGATCTCACCATGAGCACAAATTTTTGTTAGAGACCATCTCTAATTGGGTCGGCCTATAAAGTAAAGCGCAAATTCTCATTTGAGAATATGGTAAAACACAAATTCTTATATGAGACGGTTTCACATTGAAAGCATTTCTATTGATGACTTTTTATAATCTAACGGTGATGACTTATAACAATTAAGTAATTACTTTTAACCTTAAAGTAATCAATTAGAAAATTATATAAACCCATCTTATAATGTGACAGTCTCATACAAGACTAACTGGTAAATTTTGTCCCATTGTTTTCGTACTGTATGATAATCCCAACACAAATTCTTACTTGAGACCGTCTTTTGTAAAGACGGCTCTCAAAAGCCCAGTCCCATTCTAAAAATATAGTGTTACAACTCTAAATATAATTTGAGCTGAAATTTTGAAAGTCGTCTTTACAAAAGACGGTCTCTCAAGAGAGCACCTATGATCCCAATTCGGCCCCTTGGTGGGGCCAAAGCTCGGGTCTGGCCTCATAATCATTACGAATAAGAATGAACGCTGCTTGGGCTGAACGAGCATGTATTAAATACGGCCCACATTTTTATCTTTACACATCACAAACACAAATTCTTGCATGATTAATAAAACTTATTCACAAATGGGCTCCTTTATTTTAAGATCATCTAACAAGAGTGGAGGTGTTCAACGGGTCGGGTCGGGTCGGGTTAAAATAGATCGGATTGGGGCGGATCATGACAAATATTAAATGGGTCAGGGCGGGTCAAAGCCCGTTTAATAACGTGCCACTTTGACTCTTTTTTAGAAGTTTATAAAATAGATTTTTTTATTATACTTTATAGCTCGTTGGGTCAATTCAACTATGTACTTCCTCCGTATTTAATTATTTGCAACTTTGGGGTCCTTCACGGACTCCTAGGCAAAACTTTTAGTAGTGTATTAAAATAGATTAATGAAGTTAATGGAGTGGGATTATAGTATTATAATATATTAAAAAGTAAGAGAGAGTATTAAAAAGTATGAGAGAGAGTATTAAAAAGTAAGAGAGAGTATAAAAAAGTAAAAGAGAGATAATAAAAAAGTAATAAAAAACTTTCTATAAATGGAAAAAAAAAGAAAGTTGCAAATAATAGAATACGCCATTTTTGGTAAAAGTTGCAAATAACCAAATACGGAGGAAGTACATAATAATATCATATAAAAATATTAGAAAAAGTGGTAAACTATTTTTTACAACCAATTCCAATAATTATCCGACCCCCCACCTTTTTCACAAAGGTCCGTTAATGGCTTGACCTGTTATCAATCCAACCCGCTAAGAACCCATTAAAATGTGACCCGACCCTTGACCCCTTAGGTCGATCCGTCCCGTTGAACAAGAGTACATTGATCATTTTGTGGCTTGAACTTTGTGAACTCTCAAATTAAATCATAAACTCTCAAATTAAATCATAGAGCAAACACACTTTAATATGCAATTGGTTTTGAAGATTACGCAATTGTTACTACAGTTACTATAGTCACATAGCCTATAGTGGCATTTATGAGAAATATCACCTGATCCTATGTCGCGAAAAATTTAAATATGATTATTTGTTATAATTAAGGGTGTAATAAATGTTATTAAATCCAATATATATACCTTTAGAAATTTAAAATAATGGCATTTAAAATTTCAATAAACATGTCACACTAAATTTATTAATTGTATAGTTGTAAATAATAAATTACAAAAAATGATTTAAAGCTACAAATATTGAATCAACTATCATGTTTAATTTGTTGACGAATAGAAAACAGAAAACGGAAAACATTACAATAAATAGTGGAACGAAATTGTGGGAGACAAATATTTATTAGTTGTCATTCCCACTCAAAAAAAAAAAAATCAATGATGAATGTGAAAAATACTATATTGAATACTAATAATTCGTGTAGAATTCATGCCTAATATTTCATTGTCTCAAGCTGTATTCTTCCAAATTTTAAAGTCACTGACGAGACGACCTTATAATGAGATTGTCAATTTGGGCTGGCCCAAATTTTAATATTTCTGTGTATTTTTTATTTTGATTTTAAAGATATTAATTTTTAAATTAATACCCTTAAAATCAAAATAGAAAAATGCCCAAAAAAATTAAAATATTGTTACACGCGGAATAGGCCGACCCTAATTAATGGCCGCTTAGAAGTTTCGCTCAAATTTTTAAACGGGATAGAGGATGACTAAGTAACCTTACACTTATTAGAGGAGATTGCGGTTAAAAAGACCCGCAACTCAATATAGACCTGCAAAAGAAAATAAAAGACCTAGAACATGATAAATTTGTTATCGAGGTTTCATCTTAAAATCAAATGGTGATAGGAGGAATAGCCAATCAAGCTAATGAGGGTGTTAGGCAAATAGTTGATAGCTGGTAGCTGATAACTGATCATAGTGGCTGATTTGACAAGCAAATTTTATTAACTAGTTTGACCAGCTAATTTTAAACTCGTTGCTATAAGCAACTTGTTCAAAAACAATTTATTCGTATCAATAAGCTATTTCAACCAGCTAATTCACCAAACACTAGCATTAGCTGGTTTGACAATCCAACACTATTTATATTAAAATAAGCTAAAATTACTCAATAAACTAATTTGCAAAACACCCCAAAATGTTAGTTAAATTCTCTTTAATTTTTCAATTTCGGATTTCGGATTACATGCATGTCGGTTAGTTAAATTCTCTTTAATTTTATTTTTCTCAAAAGAAAATGTAAATAAGAATCGTACAAGCACAAACAATAATCATCGCGAACGTAACATAAATACAACATCTCAAATTTGTGAAAATAGAAGCTTGTAAGATTAGCAAAGATTAATTAGGGCATACAGAAAAAGAAAAGAAAAAAATAAAAAGAAACTTGAGAGCATAAATATTCACCCTATAGCATAAAATGAAGAAAAGTAATTTATACTCCTATTAAATTGAATTTGGCCCTTTTTTCCAATTTATTTTGAGTGCCGTTAGTTTTAAGAAATAAGTTTAGTATTATTATTAAGGAATTTAATTACATTAAGAAGTTACTTGAATTCAATACTTATAATTTTTTAGTTCATTTTGATTTTTAAATTCAATACTAATATATAAAATTTTATATATTTAATGAAAATAAAACCTTTGTCACAAGGGTTAAAGAAAAAACCCATAATACATAATTCTGTCCGTAAATATTTAGCACCATATCATTTTTTGAAATATAAACAATTTTATACATATTGTTCTTAACTTGTTTACTAAAAGTATCATAACTCAGAATTTGACAACTTCATTCTATATATAACTTCCCTAAGTTTTAATTAGAGCCGTCTTGGAAAATTTAGGGGCCCTATGCTAAACTTTGTGTGCGTCTTATTTATACTAAATAAATATAATAGTATATTTTATCAATAAATTTAACATATTTCTTTTTTTGATTAACATTTTCATATACGGGATAAAGAGGGGCCCTGTGCGGTCGATCACCTCGCACACCTTCAAAAAGACCCCTCTGGTTTTAATAATATATTTAAATGGTAAGTTGAGAAAGAGAAGGCTAGGTAATTATCAAACGAGTATCTTACCAGGACCAAAAGCGCTTATGGCTCAATGGATAGAGTATCTGCATGTGGAACAGAAGGTTTGGGGTTTGACCCCTACTGGGCGCAGGTATCGATTGTGGGGTTTCTTTACGGCGCGCATCTCTCTTTATCCCCTCCTTGGGGGTACAGGTGTGATTTGTCAGCATCCTTCAAGAAAAAGAAAATCCCCACTCGGACCCTGCCTTGTGCGGGATACCGAGAAGTCCTTTACCTTACCTTTAGTATCTTAATGGGAAAAGTTGGTGTTATTAATTTTTCAATTGAGACAAGTGTGATACTTTAGATTTAGCTTGAAAATGGATTGATAGACAATTTATATCAACAAGGTGCATCTTCTTTTCATGAGAACTCATTTGCTAAGAACTCCACAGTTAAGCGTGTTCGGTGGGGAGCAATCTTTGGATGGGTGACCTCCTAGGAAGTTTTCCTAGGTGCGCACGAGTGAGTTTAAAGTGCGCTGGAAATACTTGTGTTGGTCTGTAGGGCTAATCTACTGTGAGTAGTCACCGACAGTCCGAGGAGCTGAGGTGTTACAACAAGTCTCAATTCTCATGTTGTATTATTAAGATAGAGAATATTTTGCCAAATTCAATTATAAACAATATTCTTTTTTTTTTTTTTTAATAAGCATTGATTAAATGCACCCTATATAACAAGACAGAATTTATAATGTTCTTCTAGTCTAGTGCATGAATGGCCTAACACAAAGCCTTCTTGTTTTCTTTCTTTAATTATGTGTTTTTAGTTTTATTAAATTAATATCAAACAAAAAGCAAATCATTTTAACTTTGAACTTGAAAGCCTTTACAAGAATATAATTGAAATTTAATTCATATGCAAACAAATATATAATGAAAGCAAAAAACTTTAAAATTGAATCATAATTCATTCTGAAAATAGAAAGCACATGGCATGGCAACTCAGAAAATTATTGTTGTATTAGAACTATAATTAATCCTATTTGGTCATGACCGGTCAAGGTCATCAGCCCAGTGTGTCTCATAAAGTTAGGGTCCGAAAAGAGAGAAAGCAAATAGATTATATCCGTACCTCTCAAAGAAGAGACATATTCCAACAAAAATCCTCGACCATCCAATTTGAACGTATAACATTCTAAACTAAAAATATATTAAAGTGAAGCGTTCTGAGGAGAGAGTCATCATCATGCCTAGTGTATCATGCTCATAGAAAACGATGATTAGGGTCTGGGAAGGGAAGAATGACGACAACTCATATCCATAAAGGAGAGTGCGATCAAACAGTCCCCCGAATCGAAAAGGGTCTTCAAAGAGAAAGAAACCTTCAATTTACAAATAGGTTAAATAAAATACATAGAAATAACTAAAAATAAGGATAAAAGATATGAAAATTATGATATTTTACTCTTATTTTTTTATAATTCACAATGTAACACCAATAAAAAGAAAAGTTAGTGATATATTGATACAAGTTCTTATAGTGTGAAAAGAAAAGGTCAAACATTTATAGTCAAAGTATAAATTATTATTACGTACGGTAAAATCTTAAGTGCTTAAGCTATGATGCAAATATTAACTTCTATCACCAAATAATTATTGCTTAAATAGTGGTTTGTCATCATCATATCCAGTGTATCCTGCTCATAGAAAATGTTGTATATTCATTACAACAACTCATAAGATGCAAGAAACTTATGCCGTGATATTTTATTGCCTCCGTTTTTAAATACTTGCAACTAATATTAATAAGTTTAATGAAAAAATATCACTATTAGCAACAGTTATAATGAAACACAGAAAGAAATCAACTTTCGATCCACCACATCCACCTACAGATATACTTACACCATTTTGTAACCACAAGGATAACATTGTTGATATCAAACTCTATATCTATGGGTGATTCTCCGCATGTACAAGGTATTCAATTGAAAATTGCTTCCTTTCAAAATAAGAGACGTACAATATTACTTCATGTAAGAATCAAACCTCAAAACTTATTGTGAGTTTCCGATCAGCTTTTGCCTAAATCTTGTATTGATAGGAGACACCTAGCCAGTTCTTGTATTATCGCTAATTTTTAAGGAACTAACTCAATTAAAAGTTTAAAATTATAGTTAAGACCCTAGATAAAGTTTAAACTGATAGTGAATGCAGTACAAATCCTCCTCATACCCAGTGCTGAATATTCCACTTAAAATGAAAAGTGTTTAAGATTCGAACTCGTAATAACCTCTTATCACATTGGCTTCTAATGATTAATTAATACTACATTAAGAAACTAACTCAACCAAAAACTTAAGCGAATGACTGACTGATACATGAAGTGGGGGATATAAGGGGACAATGTCACAAAAACACAATAGATTTTAACTTGTGCCACCCACAGACCATAGCTATGATAAAAGCTTGAAAAGAGTACCAAAATTATTGTTATCTGACCTAAAAAATTGTACCTTTTGATTCAGAAACCACATCAAATCAACCCATATCAGCTATAAAATTCACCTGCCAAACTCATCTAAAGGACTAAATATTCCTTTCTCCCATTTAAATCGCAACATTTAATGACGTAAAATGATTAAGTGTAGATGATTAAGTGTAGGAAAAGGCATTCATATCAGACCATAAGGTCAGGTGTTTCATGTCAGAACAAAATTTATATTATGTTAAATTTATTTTGAAGTCAGGTTAAGTCTGATTTGATTTTAAGGTCGTATAAATATCGGATCGGTTTTGGAAAAACTCTATTATCAAGTATTTCAAGTATTAACAAGATCTAACATCACCTGAACTTAGTATTTTTCTGACCTACAAAAGTAAAGGCTTAAGCATGTATACTTCTTTTTGCAACTAGCAATATTTTAGTTTAATAAATGTTAATTTTCACCTAATAAATTAAGTGATTTTTAAGTCTTTAGTCCTTAGATCTACCCACCAAGACTTTTATATATATTTATCCTCAACAACCCACCATAAAATTTAAAAAAAATTAATACCCTGTTTCTTAGATAAGAACACACCCTCCCCCAAGTTGGCTCAATTCATCATTTTGTTAAAAAAAGTCAATGGAAATTTAAAAAATAATTTTTTTTAATTTTGTATCTACAGTAGGTTGAGAAAAGAAGAGAGTTACAGAGGAGTAAAAGAATCAAACCCAGATTCCTCCTGAAAAAACGGGACATAACGCTCCATCTACTATCAACCCCGATTAATCCATCACATGGCTCTGATGCCATTTAATGGCTCCCATTTAAAGTGACCCTAATTAACCTTGTTGATGATAAAAAATAGGTAATTTCTAATCAAAGATTAATAACAAATCAAACATTATTTGCAATATTATATAAATTTGATAATTAATTTTCAATTAATCAATTATAATACAAATCAATTGAACTATGAATCATTACCCCAATCAAAATATGGGACTTTAACCCAAAGACTATCAAATGATTTCTATCATATATATACTTATTTCGAGATCAGATATACGCAATCTTATTTATATCTAATAAAAATATATTTTTTTACAAAAACAAAGCTTAAATAAATCAAACACAAACAATATTTTAATCAAAAAAATGAAAATGGAGAAGGAGTAATTACCAACATATATTATGATCTTGATTGAATATTACCATATAAAAATTAATAAAAATAAGCCATTTATTGCCGCTGCAGCATCATCAAGATTCTCATATCCTTCCAATCTTTTTACAACCTCCATTTTTTTCTTCTTTTTTAGATTTAATAATTAAAATAATTAAAAACCCAAAAAGAAAAAAGAAAAAAAAAGATGAAAATGAAGGAAAATGGGCATGTGAATCTTGATGATGCTGCATCTGCAAACAACGACTGATAAAAATCTTCAAAACGGCGTCGTCCAACAGAAACCAATACAAACCCTAACCCTAATTTTATGAACAATATTTGAGAAAAAGAAAATATAAGAACAATAATAATACTAATAATAATATTAATAACCCTTTTGTATTTTGTGTATAATAATTTATTTGAGAGTCTAATTTCCATGAACATTGAATGAAAAATAAAAAATAAAAAATATATTTTTAAAAAAAAAATAGAAGATGAGAAGAGAAGTGAGGTTTGAGGGGTTTGTGAGGAAGTATATATAGTAGTATTATGTCATGAAGAGGGGATATTATATTATATACAGCTAGTCTCCTGAGAGACTGTCTTTCTGGAGACGCCTTTCAGGCCCAATCTATTAAAGCTTATTGCCTGTATTTATTCTACATTTTCCCTAATGGACCAACCCAATTAGAGATAGTTTTTTAAAGAGACTGTCTCTCACA
This sequence comes from Amaranthus palmeri, assembly GCA_019776075.1. Taxonomy (NCBI): domain Eukaryota; kingdom Viridiplantae; phylum Streptophyta; class Magnoliopsida; order Caryophyllales; family Amaranthaceae; genus Amaranthus; species Amaranthus palmeri. The sequence continues at coordinate 193,825 of JAAKBH010000394.1, forward strand.
AGAATTTGTGTATTATATATAAGAATGGAAAGAGATTAAGAGAGTTTATTGGTTATTCTAAGGAATTTGTCATTTATAAAAAATAAATTAAATAAAGAAATTTAAGACCCACAACAGTTATACATCGCGATCCAAGGTACCAGATTTTTACTCATAGTAGAGACTTTAAAGAGGCCAACTTTTTATTGCTCACTGACCAAGTCTATATACCCCAAATACAAATAGTAATTATTATTTCATAAATAATTTCAAAACTAAAAATAACTATGTCAAAGGATATATTCTTACGTCTCAACCATCAACTTAAGGTTTTGGTTGAGACTTGAGTTGGTTTATCAATATGGTATCAGAGCTAGCGTGACAAACAAACTATAATGAGTTTGAATCTCAATCCTATCTCATTTATGGTGAAATATTTAACGCTTGATATAAGAAGAGCATGTGCTGCATCTATACTTCTAGCCAAAGAGTATATGAATCAATAGATCATTTCTTGTGATCATTCATATGAATTCTTTGTTTTTGTTTTTCTTTCATTTTGATTTTTAAAGATCTCAATATATACCTAAGTTCAAATCTTTTTATATCCCTTTTCACTTCTATGATATAATCCTATGTTTTTTTGTCCTTTTTTAAATCCTTCAAATTCTAATTTCTGTTTTCTTTATCGGTTTATTAATACCTTGTACATGTCAAATCATCTTAAATGATTATTTTTAACTTTCCCTCAAATTTTATATTCTACACCATTTTTTATATATCTTTGTTCACATTTTATATTCAATACCATTTTTTTTATATATCTTCGTTTATATTAAGATATATGACTACTAATCATTAATCCATCAAAACATTCACATTTACGCTACTTCCATTCTCCTAGTATAATCCTTTCTAATATCCCAACATTCTAACAATAATTCTCCTTTTACGTAGATAATTACAAATCAAAATAAAGAAATATGATAAATAGGAAACTTAATTAGAACAATGTCATTTAGTAACAAATTCTAAATTTAATAATAATTATTATAATAATAATATTATTATTATTATAATTAATAATAATAAAATTAATTAATAACCATTTTTATTATTATTATTACTTATATAATTTATAAATAATAGTAATAGGAGAACTCCAAATAATTTAGTAATAGGTAGTAGGTAGGAATGTAAAATGATGGGAAAAAAATAGTGAAAAGAGAAAAAGAAAGAAAATATATTTTTGCTTTAAATAGGAGATATGATTTGGGAAATATGGGTACCTAAAAGGTAGAGGTCCCCTAGGATGGTATATAAAGATAGCTAATAAAACTACACCCTATGAAAGGCCCTCATAATAATATAGCCTGTCACCCAATATTATGTTTTAGGTTTCTTGCTATTTAATGATTTGCGTCATGCTCAAGCTCAAGCATTCAATATTTATAAAATTAAATTAAATTTAATTTTGTGGGGTAAAAAATAAACACAAATTCTTACTTGAGACCGTCTTTTGTTATGACGGTTCTCAAAAGCCTAGTCTGATACTGAATATACATTGTTAGTTTGTTACAACTCTAAATATGGATTTGGACTTGACTTTTGAGAGTTGTCTTTACAAAAGACAGTCTCTTAAGAAAGCACCTGAAAAATAAATAATAGGGAGAACATAGAAGTAAAGGTAGTGATCAAATTTCACAAAAATTTAGCCTTTTTAGATTCTCAGTCTTTTCGCTCTGTGTTGAATGTTATTATCTTTAACTTAATTATTTCTTTAGTGTAACGAGTCTAAGATTTGAATCGAATTCAAAACTACTTTTTGTCTCTTAAAACTATGAAAATTAATTATGCATGTAATTTAAATTCATTTTTTTATGATTATTTAAAATAATTAATTATAAAGATTTTTTAATATATAATACTCCTTCCTATTCATAGAGGATGTGACATTTTCTATTGGGCAAATTCACTGAAAATGTTTCATTTCTATTTTTGTCCATTTTTTTTTACCTTTTTGCCCTTACTATAACAATACAACAACACATAAATATCAATACCCATTATGAAAAAAAAAAAAAATTCACTCACATTTATATGGTCCCTCACCCCTGCTTGGTTTTTGTGCAAAACTCAAACATCTCATTCTCTATAAATAAAAGGAGTACTAATTAAGCGATTAAATATAGAAAGCAAATTTGGTGTTATATAAATTGATGGATGGTAAATAATTAACATGACATGACAATAAGCCCAAATACAAGCAGCAATGCAAGGTTGATAAGATAAATACAAATAAAACACGATATTTTTGAAATTACATTATGAAATTGACTTGATTAGACATATTTTAACCTTATACGTTGTGATTAACTCATTAATCACATATTGCTTTCTGATTAGCCTTATAACAAACGACCAAATCGGATGAATATCGGATTAATTACGTACTCAAATATATAACTTGTAACGATTAATGGTCGATACTTTAAGATATATTATATACGTTTACGTAAGTAACATACAGGAATGAAGTATGAAAATTAAAGTTAGCGAAATTAATGTAAGTAATATATAATTGAAAATTTTGAAGGGGTTGGGCTAAATCAGAAAAGTAGGTCATAAGAATAGATTGCAGCAGTACGACTTCGATTTTTACCATCTCTTTAAATGATTTATTAGTTTCTATTCACTATGTGTAGAGATTATCAAAATTACCTCAAAATTGAAAAAAAGGCAAACTCATTTCAATGAGCAACTAACATTTCTGTATGTCAATATCATTAAGTGGCGCCCACTTGGAGTGAATACGCATTTGTCATCTATTGGGATTGTGTGTAACTTTATAGTCATAGGATTCCTTCGTCCCATAGCCATGTGGTTTTGGAATGATATCTCTTTAGCTCATAATGTGTGTTAGTCTCGTGCTTCTCCGATCATATGCTGACATTCATATTATGTGTAACCTCAACTTAATATGGTATTCAATCAAAAATTAAAATGATATGTCCGAAAAGAATGACGTTTCTACCCTAATTGATTATTCCCACATGCGAATTTGACAAGGGATCACATGTGAGGAGGGTGTCGAGATAGTTTTCCCCACATCGATGAGTTAAATATGATGTGCATACTTTTCTAAGTAATTGAATCCCTTTTTCCCGTAGTCATATCGTTTTGGGTGATATCTCTTTCGCTTATAAAGTGAATGATCCTCCTATTTCCACGATTAAATGCTGGCATCCATATGGTTAACGAATAAATCAAAGATGATGTACACACTTTATTCATCGATATATATGGGACAAACCATCCCAAAATCATCACAATTGTTAGTTACCACCAAACATGAGAAAATAAAGTTAATTCTTCAAATTAATCTAATTAAGGTTGGTCTACAATCACATTAATTGGCTAACTTGGATCTAAATCACCAAAAAACAAAATAATTTAAGTAATAATTAATTAAGATTAAGAAAACTAATCATGATTAAAAAATTAATGGAATCCATGAAAGTTAAAAAAAGGTAGATTAATTAATTAGTAATTCACATGGGAATAAATTTCTTTTTCCTAAGTTTGAAGGAGCAAAATCTATGAGTTCACGCAATGTGTATCTTCTTAAATCTCTTCAACACGCAATTCCCCAATAAATCCCTGCTGTATAACCCACTTTGTTTTGTACTTTGTTCAGATGTTTTTTAGTATAATAAATCTATCTTAATTACTTATGTACCTTAATTAAGACAGGCCGGACCTAAGGGTGGGCAAGAGGGACCGTCGTCCAGAACCTCGTGTCGAAAAAAAAATAATAGTCATAGAAGGTCTATATAGGTTATAAATTGCAAAGAAAAAGGGCCCCAATGAGTCATTTCACCCAGGACCCTAAAATATCAAGGGCGGATTTAGGTAAAAAAAAATAATGTTAAAAAAATTAAAGTGAAATGCATTGTATGGGTTTTGACCCTGTTCACTTATTTGGAAGACAATACACTAACCAACTCATTTAAGTTATATTTATATATAGCACTTGATTTTATTTTAAATTTAAGTGATGTATGTAAACCGACTTTAATGACAATACACTACATCCATCCATGTATCCCGTGAAACAAAAATCATAAATATATAATAATATATAATTACTGAATGTATATTTTTTAGAAAAAATTTGGTAGCGTAGTTGGTTTAGTATGAACAAACAATATACACTTAGCTTGCGTTGCGGGCATGGGAGCTACATTTATTTTTTATAATATATTTTATTTTGAGTCAAAAAATGCTAAGTGAATTTGTTTGATTCGTCTTAATGTAAAATTTAATTTTTTTTATAATTTTTTATTTATAAATGATCGGACTAATTACTTATTTCGCAATGAAAAATATATGAATAAATTTCATAAAAACTTTATTTACAAAGTAATTCATATTTACTTGGTCGGCAGGATTGATTAAATATTATAAACCTAATAATAAGGTATTTTTATTTTTTTTTAATAATAATAATAATAATAATAATAATAATTTCTTGTACTATCAATTAAAATTATTTTCAAATTTTAATAACTTTAAGTATAGTAGGTAGTAGCATTAAGCACGATGTAGTGGCAGGGTCCATGATTCGGCCATCCTCGTACGGGGAAGTTTGTCAAGGTCCCTCGTCTTTATGCTACATTTATTTACGTATTTATAATAGTTGAATTGTCCATTATTATTCAATTGTGAGTATTCGACTATAACTTTTTAAATTTTATTCGACCGCACTGACCGACAAAAATCCCATTCATCAAGATGCAACTAATTCGACTCGTTTTTATTTCTTGAAATTGTTGATTTTTTTAGCTTTATACAATTTACATAAAAAAATAGATCGACATATATATATATATATATATATATATATATATATATATATATATATATATATATATATATATATATATATATATATATATATAAATAAATGGGTATCTTTAAGGGTTTGTGCTAAGATATGGCTTAGTGGATGTCTTGATTAGATCTTAATTAGACATTGTTTTGTAGTATTTTAATTAATTTGTAAAAAAAAATAGGGATTATTTTTGTCTTATAAAAATAAAATTATAAACTACTCCATAGATAGTACTTCCATAATTATTAATTTTAAGCATCTTCCTCGTATTTATTCCTTATTCCCTTTTCACGTAGGATTCCCCCTTGCAAGTTGTAATATAATAGGAATACTCTATAATGTGGAGTAGTATAAAATATGCCGTTTAATTTGACTTATTTTTATTTTTGTCATAATTTATGTTTATTTTTTAATTAATATTTTAAAATTGTAATTGACTAATATTTATCTTATTTACAAATTTTTCTTATTTTTTTATAAAATATTACTTTTCCCACTTAATTTTTCCATCTATAATTAATGAGATAATTTTCATGAGACAGAGAATAGCATTTGCCTTATAAAATTATTGGGTAGCTTGTTAACTTTAATTTAGGATAACCTAGTACAATAGTTTATTAATTAAGTACCATTTATGAATTGTTGTTATCCATTAAGCTAGGCATGGAGATGTATTATATATTAAAAGTATTAAATAATCCTATAAATATTACTTTCTTAATTATGTTGTATACATAATACATCTACTTTTTTGGGTGTGTAAAAGTGTTTGCATTCTAGGGGGTCACAAAATAAAGTACATTCATTAAGGTAAATTTTTATAATAAAGTGTTAGCTTTAATATATTCCAATTTCTTCACCATAATAAGAAAAACAAGGAAAAGAACACACAAGCTCTTAATATACCAACTATATGACATACTTTTTTGAAATGTAGCAATTTGATTGACATGAAGGAATATACTTTCTCTATTCTGAAATACTCGCTACATTTTGGTATGTGCACTATTCCTCGTTTAAGTTTAATTTATATTTTATGATTAATGTGTAAGTAAAAATATAGTCAAGTGAGATCTTGTTTGAATCGTCTAATCGCATACTTTTATAATATTAACTTTTTATAATTTTGAATTTGTATAATTCAACATATAAATAAACAAAAGAACGCATTAAAATGCGTAAAAAGTGAAATGTAGCAAGTAATAATGGAACGTAAGACATATTATTATTACATCCATTGTACATTATATTGTATATATTGGAGCTTCAAAATATAATATCATTAGTTTCTAATACAGTATCAAGTAACGGTTTCTCAAGCCCAACTAACCCATTAAAGCTTGATTAGACAAAAAACTGATAATGGGCTTTCCAAAATAGAATGGTCTCTCAAAGAGACCGTCTCTCACAAAAATTTGTGATTTTATATTTTATTGATAATAAATAGAAAATGTTGTCAACCAGATATATGTTTTTAATTACTTTATTGTATAATCATAACCAAATTAATAAACATTAATTTGGATCATAAAATTGTTGAATGAGACAGTCTTACCATATGACATGCTTCATACTTGAAGTAAATAGTCCAACAATAAAAAATTTTAGCTATGGGTCTTATTGTGTTGAGGTCGTCTCACGATGAATTGGTCTTATACAAAACAGGCCGAATATTTTATTGGTCGTCGTCGCCTAGTCATCTAATAATACACTCGCCGAAAGAAGCTCTCAAAGAGTACAATAGAATTACAATAATAAATAAAAAAATAAATACATAAATAAAAGGAGAATGATAATAAAACTATGTCCTTAATATTTTATGACCCAACCCTAAAGAGAAGGCAACTTCACATATAGCTAAAAGCTATAAATTAGTGATAGGGTTGTTTTAGATAAATTTTAAAAAAATTATGAATATGAACAAAAAATGTTGCAAATAAAATTACTAATTATAATTAAAAAAAATCGACCGATAATAATATTATTGTTGATTAGTCAACTCAACCAGAAATAGTAAAAAATGAAGTGTAAAAGCTACGCAAATCAGTATAATTTTCTTGAACGCATTTTTATCCTTGCACATCTTGTATAATTTTCAAGAAGTCGCTAATTTAGGATAATAGTTTTGAAGATTTTAACTTAAATTTCTAGTAAATTTCAAAATGATAATTGTTTAAAATTCACATCAACCCATAATATTTGATTGTAAAACTTTAAAAAATTTCAATTATTTTGAGGAATAATTTTGTAAGATATCAAATATGGCCTAATTTTCTTCAAATAGGAGTGTGATGTAATTAAGACATATGAGATTTTCGGCTTTTTTTTACGTGGTAGATAAATATTTTTCAATTTAAATAATGCTCTTGACCTTTCAACTTTTTTCACCTGCGCGATTGACAAAAAAGTAATTTTTTTTGTTAACTTTATGCTATTTTTATCCAACGTATGATCACTTTTTTTTTTCAAAAAACAAACGTATGTAAATTTAGAAAAAAAAAAAATTTATAAAAAAACCAAAAACACAATAATCAGGAAATACGGTTTCCCGTTTCCATTTAAACTCACACTAAAGTTTTTCTTTTTTATTTTTTTTATAAGATTTTAAGTTCGATTTTCATTGGTTCTGTTTATTTCTTCCTCACCTATTATATGAAAATTTAAAAATTTAAAAAAGAATTACATTAAAGTTGATTTATGCAAGTTCTCAAAAAAAAAAAGTTGATTTATGCAATTAAATGCAAAAGAATTGATTGAAACTTGAAAGTAACGGTGTTTCGCTATTTGTTTTATTTTCTAGGTACCTATAAATGGATATAAAATACTAGCTTAATTCGTAACTCATGATCTCATCAAAATTTATGATTCAAACAAAAAAATTAAATATTGACTTAAATTTTCTTTTAAATCTTTTATTAAAAAATTTGTTTAGATTGGAAAGTTTTTAAATAACAAAATATATATTTATAATTATGAAATAAAATTAATTCTCCTACTCGTCTCATTAAATACGCTGTAAATCTTCTATTGTTCATTTTCTCCCAACTTGTCAAATCCAATACCCTTGATCATCATTTTTAGATTTGTACTACTTCTATTTCACAATATTTGCTACAAATATATTTTATGTAAAAACCAATAAAAATGAAAAAATTGATTGTTTTATGAAAAAAAATGAAAAAGTTAACTAAATATGTAAATAAAAATCTAAAAATATAAACATCACTAAAAATTTTTAAAATATAGCAAAAACACAATTTATATCGTGCGAGTATGCCTAAAGAATTGTGATCCCCTATTATATGATCACAATCGAAGTTTTCGTAAATAACGCTTATTTTTAAAGTTATATCAAAATACTCTTATGGGTAATATTTGATATGGTCAGAGTTCTGTAAATTTAATTTAATTTTTCTTTTTAAAATTTTATTTATTTTAATTTTATTTATTTATTTTTTTTTTGCATGAAGCTAAGTACTATGTCATACATTAGTCAGCCACAGGTGGCACCAATAGAATGATGATCTGTCAGTCTTTATTATTGCTTTGTTGAGTTATATTTTTTGTCCCTCCCGGTTAGTATGTCAAAGAGAAAATAATTATTGTTAAGAAAAAATAAATATTTACTAATAAATAAAAAGAAAATTATTCGCGTGAGTTAAATTAAATGGCGTACAATTTATGAGTGAGATTAAAACTGCATTGGGTCGTCATTATCTTATTATTCCATTTTTTATTATTGAAATATTAATGATAGAAAATGAGTCACGTTAATTTATATAAGAAAGATAAAAGGTAATATGCTTATAATAACTTTGTATTAGTATTAGAAGTTACTCCTCATGTTGTAAAATAATTTATCTACTTTCTTACTTCGATGTGAGACTACTCATATGTGATAATTATCAGCCATCAACTTATTTTATTATTGGTAGTTTGGTACGTATATTACACATGCGTAATATAATGTGTTCTCTAATAGCTAATAGCCAAATTTTCATAAATTTCAAAATTTTAAGAGAAATTATAAAAATGATGAATAACAAAAGTAAAATAATCATAATCGTTTCAGCTTTTTTATTCTCGTATAATTATCATATTCAATTTTGAGGACCTTCGGATTTAAAATATACAAGAATTTATTAATTAGCATATGAATTAGACCATATGCAAATTGATAAAATAAATTAGGTTAATCTACTCATAAAATATCCTAATAAATTAGGTGATTGATTTTTAGTAGATAAAAGATAATTATTTCTTAATATGTTTATTTTTTATTTTTTTAATATTATTTTCTTAATATGTTTATTAGTTACCCTAATTTTTGTTAACAGAAAATTTGGGATACATCCCTTCTTTATTAAGAAAAGGTAGTTTCTCCACGTAAATTTTAACCAAAAGTCAAGAATACTAAACCAGTGGATCGTAAATTTTTACCTACTTTAATATAGATAGTACTTGTTGAGAAAGATATCAAATCGGAATCATATCTAAAGATATTTCCACCTCTTTAAACTTTTTTTTTTACAGTGAATACACCGAATATAATGATGATTGTTTTATTAATTGTACTCCTTCTGTCTAGATGAATTAGTAGCATGGAGAAAATGGGTGAGAATTAAGAAAGTAGTGATAAATGAAGAGAGAATGATTTGTATGGATGAAATTAAAAGAGAGTTAAAATGTATGGATGAGATTAAAAGAAAGTGGTGGGTCATAGTCGTCCAAAAATAGAAATGCTGCAATTTAAGTGGGACAGACGAAAATAGAAAATGCTACTTATAAGGGACGGAGGGAGTATATGATAATAATTTTGAACAACTTAATAGATGATGATATAATTTAAATAAAAGCTGAAAATTGAATAAGATTTATGATTTAAATTGAATAATTTATTCATAGAAACTGTTACTTTCTTTCTGTTTAATCTAATTCACAAAACTTATTATCTCTTTTCATCTTAATAACTTAATTATATCATCTACTTGATTATTTTTTATCTTATTCTCCAACTCATTTTTCTTTCCACTAAATTTTATCCAAAATATATTGGATACATTCTCATAGAGACGAAGAAAATAAATGCGAATAAAATATTTTCTCCGTTCCATAATATATACTTGCTACTTATTCTGATATTTTCCCACATAACATGTCACACTCAGTCAGTGCCGTTCCTGGCATTATATGAGCCCTAGGCAAATTGAAAGAAATGGACTCATGGAGGGTCGATTTTGAACTTTAACGAGTATTAGGAAAAATAACAGAGATGGACCCTATAGATTATATTATAATTAGCAATAAAAACATAGGTTTGTCATATAATTCTTAAATGATTAAAAAAAAACTACTTATAAATTGCAAATTTATAAATGTCTACTTCATTAACTGGTATTTTCTAATTTTAAGACCCTTTCTAACTCTGGACCCTAGGCAAATGCCTACTTTACCTATAACCAGAAACGGCCTTGCACTTAGTAACATGCAAGAGACACAACCTAAAAAGCAAAGAAAAGGAGCTAGTAATACCTGAAAAATCGTACGATTAACTCAAATATACATCAAAAGACAGCAGATAGGGCACAAATGTCTGAGATGCTATGCCTTATACTCCTACTTTGCTAAATCCTCGCATAAATTTTACACCCCGAAATTTTCGCTGTAAATATTGTCAGATGGATCATGATTTTCAAAATTAGTTTGACCAGTTGATATTGAACTCTCGTATTGGGGTGATTAGTCCAATCGTTATATATCCTATGGGATTGGGTCCTAGATCGGCATACGTGCCTTTAATAGTACAGCAACGTAACTTGACATTTACACATATTAAAAAGTAGGTGAAAATAAAACAAAATGTTTAAATAAGAAATTAATAAAAACCGTAATAAAACCAATAAAATAAAATATATAGTAAATTTGATGAGACGAAGTAAAGGTCAAAGTGTTGCCATCTATAAGGGACCAAGGTAATATATTAGGAGTATTATTTTGATTTGTTTCTTGTGATCTTCATACTACTAATTGATGCTTCTTATCGGTTGATATTTAAGTTAGTAGGAGTATTATGTTCAGACGTATTAGGTCGATTAATATTGATTCAGACGTTTTAGGTCGATTAAAATTGAGTATTATGTTCATGTAGGTTTTTACATAATTATAATTATTTCTTATTTGAGTTGGGATCGAATTGGGTATGATTTACAAAGTCAAATTGATATCAAATCGTTGAATCGATCTGGTTGTTATAATTTTTTTAGTACAAAATTATTAAATCTCAATATATTGTTTATTAATTTCCTCCATGCATGTGGGCAAAAAAAATCAAAAGTTTTGGTATAACTTATTTTTTGTATGTGAATTTAAATTATTTATATACGAGAAAATACATAAATAAAAATTAAAAGCTAACGTCACCAAAAATAATATATTAAAAAAATTAAAGAATAAACTAAATGTAAATTGTGTCAATTTTACAAACGTACGTTAGTGGGAGTAATTCTCAAAACACTTTTATCAATCAAAATTTGAAGGTAATTAATGAGAATATTGTATAATAATGGAGAATATATTGGTGGTTGTGCTAATCAAGATCATACTCCTAGCTAGCATGGAGTATAATCACACATCCCATCATCATCATCACTAAAATGAAAAAATGGGTGTAGGAGTACGATAAATTAAAATGAAAAATAATGCAAATTTTATAGGACAAAATTGAAAGAGTTTTACAGCCGTTTAAATTCTACTCGACATTAAACGAAACGTGTTATGACTTGAGTCAATCAAATCAAATTATTGAATACTTGCATAAAGACAAGAACTAAAGTTTACTTGACCAAAACTATCATACTAAAAGTCAGAAAAGTTTCTAACCATGTTCAACATGTTCGACAGCACAAAATCATAAAAAGGTTAGGAGCCTCAATATTAAAGTAGGTAATATACTGTATGAGTTGCTATACTAGATAATTACTCCCTAAGTCTCGTTGAATTTGAAACATTTTCTATTTTGATCTGTCCCATTTGATTTGAATCAATTTTTTTTGACAATGGCCTACCAATTTCTTTTATTAATCTGATTCATACATTTTAACTTTCTTCGCTCTCTCTTCATTTATTACCACCTTCTTAAAAATCCTTCGCTTCTTCGTGATTCAGTTCTATCAGAACAAATGAATAAATAGTACATATGGCGTTCAAAAAATTTACCGTCTCTGATAGAAGCTGCTTAAATATCCGAATATACACCTCTATTAATTTATTGTTTAAATTTCTTGGAGCTAGCTTTTACTAGTTTCAATGAGGTTGACACTAACTCTAAAGCTAGGCTTGAGTATATGAAGTACTAGTATGCAATAAGCATGAGCATTACTCCTTCCGTGCTCCGTCCCTTATAATTTGCAGTATTTTCCATTTTCATCCGTCCCATTTAAATTGCAGCATTTCTATTTTTGGACTATGGCCCACTACTTTCTTTTAATCTCATGCATACATTTTAACTTTCTTTTAATTTCATCCACACAATTCATTCTCTCTCCTCATTTATTACCACTTTTTTATATTCACCTATTTTCTCTTTGTTACTAACTCATCAGGACGGAGTAGTATTTGCTTATTCCCATTGTGAATGGAGAGTTGTACTCCTGGGCATTGTACAGGTATATAGAAGTAGAGTATTGTTGTAGCAGTAAAACTTTCTATTTTGGGACCTATTTACTATTTTTAGGCACTGTTTAAACTTGACAGCCATGCACTATTACTATTACCCCACAAGTCAACTGCTGCATTTATTTAGTTTGCCTACATCATCATCAACTTCTTAACGTTATTGTTACTCTTATTATCTCGCTCCATTAGCATGTGTAAAGTGGTCTACTGTCAGTGCTGTTCTTGGTATCGTATGGGCCCTAGACAAACTAAGAATAATGGGCCCTCTCTATAGTCTATGGAGGGTCAATTCTGAACTTAAACAGATATTTGGAAAAATAACCAAGATGAACCCTATATACTTCCTCTGGTTTTTAATAGTTGCTACATTTCTGCTTTTCACGCTATCCAATGCACGATTTTAATATTTAATTTCTCTAATTTCATACGATAAAAAATTCTAAAAAGTTAATATTAAGAAAATACACATTAAGACGAATCAAACAAGATCTCAATTGATTGTGTTTTGTACTATAAATAGAGAAATATATATCAAATAAGATCAATTGTTGAACAATAGTTGCTACAGGAACTATAGCAAATAATAAAATCCGGAGAAAGTATTATCATTAGTATTAAAAATGTAGAAGTATCATATACTTCTTAAATGAGAAAAGAACTATTCATAAACTGCAATGTGTGTACTTTGATTAACTGTCATTTTCTAATTTTATGACCCATTTTAACTCTGGGCCCTAGACAAATACATATTTTGCCTATGATTAGAAACAGCCCTGTCTACTATATAGTGTTTTTCTTATTCATATTAATCGGTCTTTTTTATAATGTTATATGAGTGAAACTTTACATTAATTGTTGGTATAATATTAAACATTTGTTAAACTTAAACTAAAAATTAAAATTATTATTTTCATCTAAAAATTCATATAATTAAAAATCTATACATCTTGTACTCCTATAATACAATCAATTATCTAGTCACTATTATACTACAAATTATATTAATTTTATATAGTGAATATTCAATAGATTTTAATTGATCTGATATGATTTGAACTAATCATAAGTAATTTGACGCTACAATAAAAATAATAATATTATAATTCAACGAATAATCTGCAGTACGTAATTCAACTTGAATAGTATTCCAAGTCAATATTTATTTTGATGTGATTATTGAATTGACTTCTACAATAGTTCTCCTACACATAAAATGTCTAACTTATCATCTCTCAAAGTTCAACTAAAACTAAAAAATTTAATAAATTAGTAAAAGTCTACATTATTTTAATTAATGTGTACCAATATAATAATAGCAAGTACTCCATCCGAATCATTTTAGATGTCCAATTTTTTTATTTGGCAAAATCATATCAATTGTCCCATTTCCTTTTTTGTCTATCTTTTTTTACCTAAATACCCACACTTTTCCAATTCCCAATACTCAAGTACCACCTTTACAATTAATTTAATCAATTAAAATACCCAACTATCACCTTTTTTATGGACCCCACACCACTCTTAACAACCGTGAAAAACCAAATGGGACATCTAAAATGATTCAGAGGGAGTATTTCTTAATAATGGTACATTTTTTTAGTTATCTTAATAATTGTACTTAATTGTATAGAAATAAAGAAATAATAACAATTCGTCGTTTGATTATTGATATTAAATAATAAGAAAAATAAAGAAAATATAAAAATTTTCTTCAGCAATATTATATGAACATTAACCAAACAAAGTAATAATAGATAGCGAGTGAGCTGGAAAATATACTTATATTTTAAGAAAAATAAAAAATATATTATATTGCTGAAACTATATTGAAAATGGTATTATAAACTATATTAAAATTGTTTTAAAAACTTCAAAATTGATTTTTATGACTTAAAAATGATGTTTTAAGTCTCAAAATTAGTCATTAAAATCTTGAATTTAACATGTCAAATTTAAAAATTTATAAAATCTAGGCCAGTTACTAGACTTAGACCGCTTCACATGACACTCGTCATTTGTCCATTGGAGAATTAATTAGATGCAAAATTTGATTCGAGCCAGCTTAGTGATGATGATGATGAGTCAGCCTAATAGAATTAGTCTTACCGTGCGACTGTCTTATTTGAAAATTTGTCCGTTGGAGAATGATTCAAGCCAGCTCATTGATGATGATGAGGGCTAAGAGTGTTGAAATGGGCCCCACAGATCCATTGGGCCCATAGAATGGAAGTGGAATCCGATGCGCAATAATAGAAGAAAATGAAAAGCCCAATAGAGATGTTAGGTGGCCCAATAAGTAAAAAAGTGCTGGTACTATTTGGGACAAAATACACAGCTTTCACCTTCACTGACAAAGACTATGCATTTTTCGTACAAAATCCACCCAAAACCTACACTTACAAGAGTTCAAAACAGACTCAATAACCCGATAGACATCCGACTTAATAATCGAATCCGATTTGAATCGACTTAAAAATGGATCTACAATTATGTAAAAACCAACGTGAACACACAAAACCCGATTTTGAACCGACCCGAAACACATGACTTGAAATCAATCCGATGACCCGAATGAATACCTCTACGGCTCTACCTACACCTATGCCCTACAATTTTACCTCACTCTTTTTCTTATACACATCATATGAGAAGGCTAGCATTTCCACGAGTCTTATTTGCTAAAATTTGACAACTATTTAAAATTTTAACTCTTATTTGTTAAAATTTTAAATACGACATACCATAAAAAGAAATTGAACAAATTAAATTAACTAACCTGATTAAAAATGTGATAAAATAAATAAATAAGACAAAATTACTGAAATGAGGAAATATTTATCGTCCAAAGACTTTAGTATTAATTTTACACTTTTACTCTTACCAATAGAAACATCTACGTTAAATATTTTTTTTTAGAAAAACGCCTAGAGGCACATGACCCCGTAAATTTAGATATAACTTACTATATTATTTGTTAAGTGATAATGAGTGATTTGAGCTTTTCTATAAAGTAGTGTAAATATCAACAATAAAAACTAAAAAGTGTATTATATTATTCATTACGCCTTAAGTTTTTAGTTATGCTTTTTAACTTTTGCTCCAGGGCCTAAAAATAAACGAGACGTATCGGAAGAATCAATTGTTTATAAGTTGTTATGCCAGCTACTTAAATTAGCTATTAGAGAAATATTTGGTTAATTATTGATTGTTGACTGTCTATCGGGAAAAAATGATATCAAAACCTAAAAATCAATACTAATAGATACTTATAGTAGCTTTTGATTTTGACTTAAAAAGATAAACTTTTAACTAACTTTAAATGTTTCTTTAGTTTTTTGACCAGTTAAAAAATTAATAGACTACAAAAAAATTCATTATCCAATCACCTCAATGAGTAATCGGGAGCAGACTCATAATTTATTTAAAACCTTCTAGAAATTTCAAATTTCATCCAAATTGTACAATAAACTTTTTGCGTGAGAAATGAGTTTAAATCTTGTAAAATCCATTTTACTTGATTAAAAATTTTTGAAATGGGATTTCCTATGTTTCAAGCGAGATCAGCCTATGCATATATAAATAATGTGACAATGTGTCACTTAATTCACAAACTTTTGTAAGAGACGGATGCATTAGATATATGGGTTAAATAGCCCAATTAATACAAATTAGAGAGAAATAAAAATATGGGTCTTTTGTTTTCAGGTCGTCTTTTTGAAAGACAGTCTCTCATTGTTTATAAGCTTTGATGTTATTCTTATTGTGAATTTTTGTATGAGATGGTGTATCGTGAGACGTTGTCCATTTGTGCATTGAATAATACAGCTAATACTACTTTGTTCCAATTTCCAAAAAAAAAAAAAAAACTACTCTATTCCATATAATATGAAGCAAAGAGAATATAGTTGTTTTTTAAGGAAAAAGTAGATAATGGTTATAAAAAAAAGAGAGAATTGTGTGGTTGAAATTAAAAGATAATTTAAATGTGAAAATTTAAAATAGATAAGAGTCTAAATTTAAAAAAAGCATTCAATAAGATCCAAATCAAACTTATTCCAAATATAAGCGTTTGATACCCCAGAGCACAGGTTCGGCAATGTTCGCACTTAGTAAGTGCGAACAAACCCGAGCCTAAGGTTTGTGGCTTACACGCTTAGTTTTGGAATAAGTTTGATTTTGATCTTATTTTATGTTTTTTTTTTTTGATAAATAATCTTATTTATTTCAAATTTTCGTTTAAATGTATTGATAAAATTAAAAGGAAGTGGTGGGCCATAGTCCAAAAATAGAAATAATGTAAACTAAGAAGGACGAACCAAAATAAAAAATGTTGTACATTAAACAGAACAGAGGAAGTATAAATTTTAGCATATACGCTCCTTATTGAGAGGTTGTCTCAAGATGGGCCCTTTATTATTGGTTGTATGGTTGTAAGAAATGGTTCAACATTGGTTATGATGCAAAGTAGTAGTTTCAATTCCCAAACCTCCACCAACCAATTTTGTTTCTCCATCTAAATGATGCAAAGTGAGACTTGTGCTTGTGGCTTAAAGACTATACCTTTTAGCTATAAGGTGGTATGAACTTGGATATTAAACTTATGACTTCTTTTAGTGATCATGCATGAACTTATATGATTGGTCTTCTTTGTAACTAATTTTCTTATAATAATTATAAAAAAACTACAAACAAAATCTGATTTAATTTACTTGATATGAAGAATCTAGATTTATGAATTGATACGATAAACAATCAGTATATATAGAGTAAAAGAATCAATTTGAAACGACGATTGAAACTAATATATTGATTTATGTAATCGACCTTAATCTTTTGGTATTAAATTATTAATGCTCATATTTGTTATTGATTTAACTACTAATTCCGCTTAAATACACACTAACCCCTTAATGGTATGTTTGGGAATGATAATTTCATTTGCAAATGTGGATTTGACTTGAAATTAGTGTTTGACAATAACAAGAATTTAAATTTGGATTTGACAAATTCACCAATGTTATAAAAATAGTTAATTAAAATGAGGATTTGAGAATGACACCCCAATTCTTGTCATTTCAAATTCTTTATTATGATTTCATAATTGAAATCCACAATTTGAAATAAAATGTGTGTTTCCAAACGCTATTTAAATTTACTTTTAGTAGAAAAAGTAATGTCATGAAGTTAACAATACAACCTTTGAATTTTAAGGGGATGTAAGATTGTTTGTTAGTTGATCAAAATGTGATAAGAGGGCTGATAAATGAGAAAGTTAGCTAGTCTACTTTTAAAATGTATTGTTTGTCGCTGTCAAAGGTATTTAAAATAAATCTGATTCAACATTTATTCTAATTTATTTAACCGAATTATATTTGAATCAACTCTAAAAAGGATTTTACAATAATGTATATGTCAACACAAGACGCGTATTTGACCAAAACCAAACATTTATATGCAATTTCATTGAAAATTATAATAAAACTCATTTTCATTGCAATTTACCTCCTCCGTTCTAAAATACTTGTTAGTTGTTACTGATGGTGACTTATTTAGTTGAAGAAATGTGACTATTAGTAGCAAATATAATAAAACAGAGAAAGTACAACTATCACATTTGATATTTTTACTTGAATTTGTTATTGAACTAAGAAAGCTAAATACAAGGCTTGCATATCTATATTTACCAAAAGGAAACTTTCTTTATAGAGAAATTTCAATCTACAACTTAATCAATTCCATGTAAAGATGAGAATGTGATTTAATTTTGAAATTCTCACATTACATTCCAATGCCTAATTTTACATAATTTCATATTATACTATAAGATTTTTCTCACACATAATGTAAAATAATCGAGACAAAAATGAACAATTATTACAATTTCAATCAATAATGAAAACATTCTAAGGAATTATTAGTTACAATCATTAATATTCGCTATGATAGTTATTTGACAATTAACGATATGGATCGTAACAAACTTCTCGCAAAATATAATTTGATGAGTCCAACAAACAATGACAGACAGCTATAAACAACTATACGAAGATAAAATGTGTCTATAATCTATATGCTTTACAAGTAAACCTTTTGATTTCTACCTCAAATAATTATTATTGTTTTCTCATTTGGCTTTTATAGTCAATTAATTTTATTTAATTCGTATCAATTTAAATATTATTAATACCAATTTTTTTAGAGATATTTAGAGTTAACAAAAGTGAGCATTAGTTATTCACTAATGTATTCCAATTCAAAATAAAAATAAATAACCTAATTTCTAACTATGTTGCCATTAATTAGCTTGTTTAATCAATAATTATTCATAAATCATAATCAAACACAACATAATTGAAATTCAAATACATTATACATTATAAAAAAACAAATATTAAAAATTCCCATATTTAAAGCAAATGAAAAACAAAAATATATTATATACACCAACAAAAATTAAAATCCAACGCTAATAATTACTTAACATTAATTTCTCTAAAATTCCAAAATAAAAGGCAGAGATAATACAATTTGTGGAACACACTACATTATTATAGAGTACAAAATAGCCCACCAATAATTCCCTTTTCCTAAAAAAAAAAAAAAACTCTGCTACTCCTAATATATATTACTTTTACTACTCAGAATCGAAATTATTTTCAGCATATAAAATTCTAAATTCGATTCTCATCTACAATAAAATATTAATTTGAATTTTACTAAATACCATCTAAATTCTTAATTAATTTCTTTCTCGAGGAATAAAAATTAAACCCAATAATTATCTACCTAAACCCAACAAATTTACCCTGATTAACAGGGGAATTACTGAAAATTAGCTCTAAATCAGGTGGATGAAAATACCCACCTTTAGGAGGAACAACCGCTTGATTTGCGTAAACCCTTTTCTTCCTTGGTGGCGGTGGGCAAACCAACGCCGCCGGAATTCTGCCGAGTCGTGGCGTTTTGCAATCTGACTCGAAATCAACTCGAATATTCTCCTTTCCTTCCATTTTTATCGAAAATTGTTGTAAATATTAACAATTTTTGGGGAAAATGAAATAAATTTTCTGGGTTTTCTTTTGTATATTTGAGAATTGTTGAGAAATGAGAAATGTAAGTGGGTTTATGAAGGAGATAAAGTTTCGGTATAAATAGGAGAATTCAAAAAATGGGCGGGAAAATATGAATAGTGTTTTTTTAGTGGCTTATAGGGCAAGCTGGATGAATTAAATATAAATTAATAAAAAATTTGAGATATTTTGTGTTTTTTATTTTATTATTTTTGATTTCAAGAAATAAAACTTATGGCGGAAGTATGAAATGAAGAAATGGTTTTAGGCGGGAAAATAAGGAGGGTTTGAATATGAGCCGCAATAATTCTTGTTGCGAAAGAGAAAAAAATAAAAAACTTTTAAATTATAAATTGTTTTTGTTTGTCTTGTATGAGACCGTTTCATGGTGAGATGAGCCGATAAAATTAACTTATTAGTCTAATTAGTTTTTTTTGAAATTATAAGTGATAATTTTAACACATTATATATAAATAAATTAACAATCAGTCTAATAAAGAAAATCTCACTATAAGACCGTTTTAGACTCTCAGTTAAAAATTTATGAAATATAAATAAATTAACAATTCTTTTATAAGACCTTTTTTTTTTTGAAAACTTGTATGAGACCGTTTTACCGTGAGGTGAACACATACAAACAGCCCATTAGCAAAAAACCATCGGAAACAATGAAATTTGAATTGTTCATCGAGTAATATTTTTTTAATAGACTTTGAGCTGACCAATTGAAGTCATTAATGACGGATACTTTCTCCGTTTCATTTTAGTAAGGATAAAGTAAGTAGATTATTTTTGCCAAAAATAGTAATATTGCAGGTAATATGAAACTTATAAAAAAAAGGAAGTGTTGCAAGTAAAATAGAACGGAGAAAGTATACAAAATAATTGGAAGTAGTAATTTGTGGTGGGCCATGTAGTTTTGAATACCAACCAGATACCAGATGGAGTTGGGCCGAAACCTATTGGTTAGGGGAGACAAATTGATATGGGCATTATTGGAATTTTTTTGATATGACAATGATGAAAAATAGTTGCATTTTTCAAAAAGAATAAAATTACTTTTTATTTTCAAAAAGTTTTTTCTTTTTCTTTTCTTTTCTTTTCTTTTTTAGTGTTCAAAAAGCTTTGTTTTAGTTTATGGATTGTAAGACGTAAGTTTGTTAATTGAGTTGTACAAGTATATGAAGAGTATTTATATCAAGGAGACAAGGACCAATCAAAAACTATTTTTTTATTAATTACATTATAAATAAAGAAAATATTACGTATATCAGACCTGGGATTTCACTTAAAAAATCGTTGAGGTATTACAATGTAGATAATGTCATCACCATTTTCTTAGCCTCGCAATTTTAATTAAACTGTGACATACAAACTAATACGAAGAAACTAATAATTGCATTCTGATACAAAGATTTGAATTACAAATAAATAGAAGAGTTAAAAGGTCAATTCAACTCTTAAAAAATCAATTTTAAGATTTAATGACTATTTCAATTATAAAGTAGAATGACACTAATATTTAAATTGATACTAAAAATTTTAAATATAATCTTTTAAATCTCGTAATTAGCCGTTTAACTTTTTGAATTGAATTTTAAATCTTGAAATCAATAAGTTAATTTTTTTAAAAAAATAATTTATTTTTTTTTTAAAAAAATTGCTCAAGCCGCACATAGGCATCTGTATGCTGTAACAGACTAACAGTATGATGGGTGTGCTGCCTTTTGTAGTGTGAATTATTAGGCGTCTGGCCATTTTGCTCCTGAATTCTGAGCCATATCAATAGTATTATGAAGTGCAAGTAAAAATGGAATAAAATAATTTTTTTTAAAAAGAATTCTCAAAATAAATATCGAGAAATTTTAATTTTCGAATTAAGTGCTAATATCTGAATCTAAGGTTAAGGTAATTTGTTCGTTGTTACTATTAAACAAAAGAAAAAATTTACCACGACTTTATTCGATATTACTACAGTGAACAAGACAAATGTCATAACGTTTAGTTGTTTAGGAAAAATTATTTAAAATAATTCAATTTTTTATCGATTTTCCTACAATAATCTCAACTTTTGATTCACCATGAATAATTTCAATTTTAGAGTTAATTATCTAAGAACATTGTTGCCCAGATGGTAATTGATTTTTACAAGTTAATTACTTAAAAAAAGAAAATAAAATAAAAAATCATAATATTAAAAAATAAAAGTTAAAATTTGGTATTATTCATGTTTAATCAAAAGTTGAAATTATTTATTATTGTGAAAAATCAATAAAAAATTGAATTTTTCTGAATAATTTATCCTAATGATAAAAGAGACAAAAAAACCAAACAGTATGATTATTGGTATCAACAACGAACAAACATTGTTTTATTTTTTTTGCTCATTCTAACGCATTATGACATTGGTTGCAAAGTCGTGGTAATAAATTTTCTCTTGTTCATTGTTAGTAAATAGAGAACAAACCTTATCTTTAGGCTCGGACATATAGAGACATTTTGAAATAAAATTTTTTAAAGCTTATTTTGAAAATTTTATTTTTAAAATTTTATTTAATTTATTTTTTGAAGTGCTAATTCGTTTTTTGAATTCGCTCTAATTTGCCAAAAAAAGCCCAATATCTATCAAGGAACCAACTCAACCAAAAGTTTAAGCTTATGGTTGAAGCCTCAATATACGTTATATAGACTAACAAAATCAACTATAATTCGCCTTTTTCAATTCTCAATTCGCGAGGAGATAGGAGATTAACGAATCATATGACAGTAAGCAAAACTATCCCACTTGCATAACAGAACGGCAGACAGAAAATCAATAGCTTGTGCATAAAATCAGACTTGCTGATGTTTTTTCATGCTGTTTTCAAGTACCAGTGAAAGAAATCGGTTTACGATCATTGGGTCGGACCTATATTCGTCGAGTATCTCTTCTACAGCAACAATGCCATGAACAATGAAACTCTTATATCGAAAGACAAACACTCGTTAGCCATTACATTTTACGACGATTGCATCTAAAATCATTAACATTGAAGCTAATGTAGCAAAATCAAGTCCCGTTCTCCTCACTGACCTTCGATTACAAGCATTTTCATGGTCGTAATCCTTGACATATCAAATAAATTTCTCGTGAAGTCGGTCTTGTGGCTTTCGGTCTTAGCCATGACGCCTTTTTGAAGAGTGGTTTGCAAATTTGATTAAATTCTACAATCAGCGAATAATGATGATAGAACATACGAAAATGATGTTAAGAACAGCTATTTGCAGTAGAAAAAACCGGTTAGTCGATGGAAAATTGAAGCTTACCTCGCATGTCTTCGCTCTCCAACAACTTAATCA
This sequence comes from Amaranthus palmeri, assembly GCA_019776075.1. NCBI lineage: Eukaryota > Viridiplantae > Streptophyta > Magnoliopsida > Caryophyllales > Amaranthaceae > Amaranthus > Amaranthus palmeri. The sequence goes on from JAAKBH010000394.1 coordinate 216,781, forward strand.
CAAGGTTGCCCCCGGGAAGCAATATACCCTTGTCGTCTTTAGAGACTGACGGCTCATCATTCTCTTCTTTTGTCTCTGCGTCTTGTGCAAGAACACCGCTTCCAACAGCAAGGTCGAGAGCACGCATGCCTAACTCAGACGATAAGGCTGCATCTTTCGTTTTGATTCCAGATACTAAGGGACACATGTCTGATAGAATAACGGAATACCCATTCTGCATAAGTGCAAACCGTAGGTGTTAGAAATTGTGTAATGAAAACTGAAAATAGAAAGATTAAGAAAATCTTATTTCATTTCATTCAATTCAATACAGTGTGTATGGGTACATATATATACAGAAGACAAAATCAAGAATGAGTTTGTTACAGCAGTAACAAACTCTTAACTAACTAACTGACTAAAATAAAAGCTATACAAGAACCTAATTAGATCATACTGATCTCACGTGCTCAATACAAACAAGAAAGCTCCTGCATGATACTATCAATGTTCTGATGATTAGCTTCTGATTCTTGTTAGCTTCTGCTCTTTCACTTGACTTGCTTCTGTCAGTACACATTCCACACACTTGAACATCTGCTTCTTCCTTCTTAATGGTCTTGGCAGCAGCTTAGTCACTTCCATTAGATCCACTATCTTCAATACCCCCCCTCAAACTAGGATGGGGAAAAGACATTCCTAGTTTGCTAATCAACTCATTGAAAGAGGCAGAGGGTAGAATCTTTGTGAGGATATCAGCTAATTGGTGTTTAGTTGGTAAGTATGAAAGCTGTAACAGTCCTTCCAAGACCTTATCCCTAGTGAAATGACAGTCCACCTCTATATGTTTGGTCCTGTCATGAAAAACAGGATTTTTGGCAATGTAAAGAGAAGATTGGTTGTCACAATAAAGTGTAATAGGCTTAAGATTATTAACACCCATTTCAGACAATAGCCTAACTATCCATGTCACCTCAGCTGCTGCTGCAGCCATGGCCCTGTACTCAGCTTCAGAGCTTGATCTAGATACAGTAGCTTGCTTTTTTGATTTCCAAGAAACAGGAGATTTGCCCAAAGAAGGATATATCCAGTAATAGACCTTCTAGAATCAATACAAGAAGCCCAGTCACTGTCAGAGAATGCTTGTAACACAATGTTCTTACCCCCAGACAGTATTATACCTTGCCCACAAGTAGAGTGCACATAATTGAGTGTGTGTTGAAGTGCATACCAATGGGAGTCTCTGGGTTGTTGCATAAACTGACTTAATGTTTGGACCGTGTAGGAGAGGTCAGGCCTAGTATTAGTTAGGTAATTCAATTTCCCAATGAGGCTTCTATAAGGAGTTGGATCAGACAGTATATTGCCTTCAAGAGCTGACAGCTTTAAATTCAAGGGAAGGGGTGTTACTACCCTTTTAAAATGACTTATTTTACTTTCTGCTAGTAACTCCTTGGTATATTTATGTTGGTGTAGGATAAGGCCATCACTAGTAGGGCTGAACAAAGTTTGGTCTAAACCGTAAACCAAACCGGACCAAACCGTAATTTAAGTATTTGGTCTGGTCTACGGTCTAAATGGTCTGGTCCGGTTTTATTTTTTTAAAGAATACGGTTTCCGGTCCGGTCTAGGTTTAAAAAATTTTAGACCAGACCGGACCGGAAAACCGTAATAAATTCCATTTTATATGTGGGAAGGCCCAACTTTATACTTGTTTCTGGAGGCCCAAGTACCATTCTATATATATATATTAGGCATAAAAAAAAGTGGAACCCTAATTCTTTATTTTCAACTCACAAAAACGGCTCTTCAGTGAGTATCCATCTAATCTCCATCTCCATCTCCAATATCAACTACTCTAATTTTTTTCCAGATTTTTCATGTTTACTCAAGAGTCTACTCTTTGCTTCTTGCTTTTTGATTTATAGTTTCTTTCATATCCATCCACGCAAATACCATCGGTTGACGATTCTACCTTCGACTTTCCAAATCTCAAGTGCTAATTTTCACCACGGAATCAAGTGTAAAATCTAGAATCAAGTGCTAATTTTTTGATTTTAAATGTTTTTTGGTCATTTGCTTGTATTTCGAATTTTTATGGGTTTATGTTATTTTGATTATTACAAGTTAGAATTAAAAGTGCTCCTTTAATTATGTAGAATGTTGATATTGTTTGGTTGATTATTGATACTGGAATTAAGGTTTTCTTTTATTTCTATTTAAGGTTATTAGGCAAAATAATTACTGATGTAAGTTTTTTCATTAATATCTTTCTCTTTTATTTCTGTTTTTTTTTGGCTTTTTTTTAGTAGTTAAGGTTTTTTAGGTATTCAAATCTGGTTATATTCTAAATTAGAGATAGCTGACTAGCCAAGTCCTTCGTTTTGAAGGGGAATTAAGACATTACAATACTTTTAAACTTATTTATGATGTTTTTGAGTTGTTTAACTATGTTTACCGCAAAATATTTTTGAATGTTGTTTGGTGATGACTTTTTTATGGTAATGTAATTGAATTAAAGGCTTTTGTAGACTCGATTAAAGACTCAAAACTAGTTATATTAATATTTATATACATATAGATGAACACATTATCTTAGATTCTTTATTAAAAAATTATATAAAAAATAGAAAACCGTAGACCAGACCAGACCAGACCGTTGTAGTCCGGTCTGGTCCGGTCCGGTCTGGTGTCTTGACTGGTCTGGTCTGGTCTAAAAAATTTCCAGACCGGAATTTCTGGTCTGGTCTGATTTTTCTATCAAACCAGACCAGACCGGACCGTGTGCAGCCCTAATCACTAGTATATGAGACTTCAATACCTAGGAAGTAATTTAACCTTCCCAGGTCTTTGATACTAAAAGTATTATCCAAGTGTTGCTTTACTTTATTAATTTCAGAATTGTTATTTCCTGTTATGATGATATCATCCACATAAATGGCAATGATGGTCATATCATTCTTTTTCTTTTTGATGAAGAGAGAATAGTCATTTTTTGACTGATAATAGTCTAAAGTTAGGAGTTCTTTAGCAAGCTTGGCAAACCATTGTCTTGAGGCTTGCTTCAACCCATATAAAGACTTAGATAATTTGCAAACTTTGTTAGTTGTTTCATAGTATCCTGGGGGTGGTTTCATGTAAACATCTTCCTTGAGGTCTCCATGCAAGAAAGCATTGTTGACATCAAGTTGGTTTAATGTCCATCCTCTACTTACTGCTATGGCAACTAAACATCTAATTGTGGTCATTTTGACCACAGGTGAAAATGTCTCTTCATAGTCCACTCCATATTTTTGATTGTAACCCTTTGCCACGAGTCTTGCCTTATATCTTTCAAGGTCCCCATTAGCCTTATATTTGACTTTGAAAACCCACTTTGATCCTATAGCTTTCTTTCCCTTAGGAAGATCCACCATATTCCAAGTTTTATTTTTTTCAAGAGCTTGTATCTCCTTATCCATAGCTTCCTTCCATTTTGGGTTTTGCATAGCTAAAAAATGATTTGTAGGTTCTTGATGTAATTTTGGATTGTGAGATGTTGAAGCATCATAATTGACTAATCCACACCAGTGTGTATTTGCCTTAAGACAGTGATAGTCTTGTAGATATGTAGGCCTTTTAATTATTCTTTGTGACCTTCTGTTAGAAGGTTCATCTTCAATATATGTTCTGTCCTGATCTTGTGTCTCATGATCAGTTGTAGTGTCAGTGATATCATTTTGGCATGCTCTATCCTGATCTTGTGATTCATGATCACTTATAGTGTCAGTGATAGTGATATTTTGCTCATTGTGAGACTCTTGGATGCATGTATCATTTAATAAAATGAAAGGATCTATGATATTTTCATTATGACTGGTGCTAACAGGTAAGAATATTTGCTTTGTGATTGTAGTCCCTTTTGCTTGGTTGTTATATTGATAAGGGAAATGATGTTCATGAAATGTGACATCTTTTGATACTACAACACATTTTGTCTCAAGGTTATATATTTTATAACCCTTTTTACCTGGATAATATCCAATGAAAACTCCCTTTTGGGCTCTTTCCATGAATTTATGTCTATTTTGCTTGAGTGTGCTTACAAAACATAAGCAACCAAACACCCTTAGATGTGTAAAATCTGGCTTCTTGCCAAATAGCATTTCATAAGGAGTCTTTCCTTTTAAAACTGTTAAAGGCATTCTGTTTATAAGGTGGACTGCACATTGTGCACAGTCCCCCCAGAAGCTCACAGGTAAATTTGCTTGAAATTGCAATGATCTAGCTGTCTCCATAATGTGTTTTTGCTTTCTTTCAACTAACCCATTCTGTTGGGGTGTTTCAGAACAGCTAGATTCATGCCTTATCCCTTTTTGGGTATAAAAAGCTTTAGCTTTTCCATCAATTAGCTCCTTAGCATTGTCAGTTCTCACAGCTTTGACTCTCATATCTAATTGATTCTCAATATAGTTCACAAATTGCAAAAAAATGTCTATAAAATCTGATTTGTGCTTAACTAAGAAAATCCAAGTCATCCTACTGTAATCATCTACAATAGTGATAAACATAGAGCAATTTGATCTAGTTGGGTACCTAAAAGGCCCCCATACATCAATATGCAAAAGTTCCAAGGGTTTATTGGTTCTTGAAAAAGACTTAGGGTACACATTTTTTGTCTGTCTTGCTTGTGGACATATAGTGCATACAATGTTGTCATGAACAATCTTTCCATTCATATCAGGAAACAGTAAATGCAATTTGTACATAGGTAAATGACCTAATCTTAAATGCCACAATTTGGCTTTATTGACTAGAGAATCATTAAGAACAGTAGCAGAAACTATGTTTGTTTTACAAGATTTCTGGTAGTCTTTATCAGAAGGATGAACATCTTTCATGTTAATGCCTTGATCTTGCAAGACATATAATCCATTCTTGGGTTTACCAAGAAGCCAAGATTTCTTCTTCAGTGCTTCCTGAACATAACACCCACCATTATTAAAGAAAACAGAATAGTTATTATCTGTAATCAATTTATTCACAGCAATCAAATTGAACTTGAAGGTAGGCACATACAATACATCTTGTAAAATTAGACCATTGCTAAGTTTGACAGTGCCTATAAACTTCACATTTATTTTTCTACCATCAGGTACTGTGATTTCATGCCCTTTAGAGGTAATTTCTCTATAACTTGAAAAAATATGCAATAGGTAGCACATGTGATTAGATGCACCACTATCAACTATCCAATCATGCATTTTATGAGATGAAAGGCAGTAAGTACCTGTGAGTTGTGAAGTATTTGCATGTGCAGTGTTATTAGCACTTGTTGGTTGGTTTAGAAGTTCAAGAAGCTGTTGGTACTGGGTGGATGTGAGCTTGGCTGTTACTAGACCTTCTTCCGTGGTAGTATCTTGCACAAGATTTGCAGCAGCTCTATCATTTCCCTTTCTCCATGTGTTACCTTTGAATGTTGGTGGATACCCAATTATTTTCCAGCATTTTTCTTTTACATGGCCACTTATTTTGCAGTGGTCACACCACAATGTGGGTTTCTTGTTCTTGCTTCCCTCTGTATACTGGTATTTGTTGTTGCTCTTCTCATAAAATTTTCTCTTTTCTGCCCTGCATGCCATAGTCTCATTTAGACTTCCTCCACTAGTGCTCAATTGTAGATAGGTTTCTTCTTCAAGAAGAATCCTATAGGCTTGTGCAGCAGAGGGTAAGTCTGACATCATTAGTAAATTGCTTCTAACTTGCTTGTATCTTTTATCAAGTTTCATGAGAAAACAAATAACCTTGTTATTCTGTTGCATCTTGAGCAATTTCTTGGCAACTTCACAGGTACAGCTAGCAGCAGCAGTGCAAGAACATGTTGGGATAGGATTTAGAGCATCAATATCATCCCACAAAGTCTTGATTTTAGTAAAAAAATCTGTAATACTCATTTCTGATGTCTGTGTTAATGCATTCAACTCTTCTTGTAAAGAGAACATTTGAGCATTAGAGGCTTGCCCATACCTTTCTTCAAGCTCATCCCATATTTCTTTTGAGGTCTTGAAGGACAAGATGCTGTTTGCAATAGAGTCTTCAAGAACTCCAATTATCCAACCCATTACAATGTTGTCTACTCTATCCCATACCTTTCCTAAAGAATTACTTGTTGGTCTGCTAAGGGATCCATCAATAAAACTCCACTTATTTTTTCCAGAGAGGGCAATTTTCATGACCTTTTTCCAATTAGAGAAACCTTTCCCAGCAAACACAACATTGACAATCTTCTGACCACTGTCAGATGGATGAACAAAATAGACAGAGGATGGGTTCATGGTTAAATCTCCATGACCATTCTGCCCATTTTGTGTATTACCATTTTGATTAACCATTCTTTATCCTTGTACAAGAAAGAAGAGACTAAGAAAGAAAAGAGGGGTGCAGAAGCTTAGAAATTCAGACAGTAATGGGTGTTCTTTTGATTTTCTTGAATCACAAAGAATGATGAATGGATTGTTTCTTGAATGAGAGGTATGGCTCTGATACCATGTTAGAAATTGTGTAATGAAAACTGAAAATAGAAAGATTAAGAAAATCTTATTTCATTTCATTCAATTCAATACAGTGTGTATGGGTACATATATATACAGAAGACAAAATCAAGAATGAGTTTGTTACAGCAGTAACAAACTCTTAACTAACTAACTGACTAAAATAAAAGCTATACAAGAACCTAATTAGATCATACTGATCTCACGTGCTCAATACAAACAAGAAAGCTCCTGCATGATACTATCAATGTTCTGATGATTAGCTTCTGATTCTTGTTAGCTTCTGCTCTTTCACTTGACTTGCTTCTGTCAGTACACATTCCACACACTTGAACATCTGCTTCTTCCTTCTTAATGGTCTTGGCAGCAGCTTAGTCACTTCCATTAGATCCACTATCTTCAATAGTAGGTCATAAACATGAGTAACAGTATAAGTCTTGTATGAACTTGTTTGCACGAAAACATTGTGCACCTTTCTTAATATTTTCTCATTTTCGAACCAAATCGCTTGATTCTACCCCATAAGCACATATTTTGGTGCGGACTAAGTATGTAAGAGTTTTACCACAAGCATACATACATATAAAGGACACTGAACGAAGCCGAACATACTATAACTAATTTCTGCAATTACCAGTGAAACATAATTGCTACTTAGTTCGCCTTTTGGGTTCATAATTCGCTCAAAAGTTTCAAAAATAGCCTAAAACCGACCATAATTCATTTTTTCCGATTCACAAGGCAATAAGCGAATAATGTGACACCGGCAATAACACCCTAAAAGATTCAGGTTACTGATTTTGAGATGTAAGCAATGGTATCTCCTCATTAAGCGTCTACCTTCGATATTGACAGGCAACAACAGATGCTCTAAGTAGTGCAACATAATCCGTCAACTTATTTCCTTAATGGGTTCATTATTCGCTATAAATGGCCCAACATAGCTAAGTCGACCATCACACTTTTTTCGACTTTCAATTTGCAAAGAAATTATCGAATCCTATGACACTGTTCTAAACGCTCGAGGGCTTCATAAGAGCTCAGTCTAGCACCAAATATATCATCACAATCACAATGCAAATTTGTAAAAGTTAGCAAAGACAAAAACAGTGATAGTTTCACAACAAGTATACCTTAGGGGAAAGTGACCTGATATGGTCCTTAGAAAGGTTCATAATATCACCACAAACTGTCTGGACTCTGGCATCACAATGAGAGGAAGGAACTTTCACCTTCTGCTCTGTGCAAAAATACAAATTTAAACTACACATTAGAAATTCCGTAATCATCCATTCTTGACGGAGTCAAAGATTTAAAGTTCTTTTGGTTTCGGATCATAATGCAGTATACTTATTCCTATTTATGTTATTGCATTAGAACCTTTTTGATAATATACATTAGAAATTAGAAATTTCGTAATCGTTCATTCTTAATGGAGTCAAAGATTTATAGTTCTTTCGTTTCGGATTATAATGCATTCTACTTGTTCTTATTTATGTTATTGCATTTGAACCTTTTCATAACCCGAAACATGTCTAAATGGGAGTCATTCTATGGCATTGGGGTAATCAAATTAAAAATCCCGTATTTAATTCTGCATTCCAATCTTCTAAAACTCATGCAAAATAACTTAAAAACTTCAATCTTATCAGAAAATGAATAAATGAAGTTAACCCATGATTATATACCTTCAAATCAATACCAACAACAGAACCACCATTTTTGGGAGGACCCAAACTTTGACAAGCTACCTATTAAAAATCAAACACAATAATCAAGCTCACCAACTGTTCGACGAAATGTCTCAAAGAGAAAAAAGGAGAAACAAAGCAAAATAACCTGAAGCCAAGCACCAGGTGCACAACCAAGATCAAGTACAGATGAACCTGGTTTTATCAATTTGAATTTCTCTTGTAATTGTAGTAACTGTTCTTTCCATCAAAATTCACCCACCAAAAAAAGATGGAAAAAAAAAACATTAAGACCATAAATTCAGAGCAATTTTGAATTTCTGTGTATGAATAAATGATATAGTAATGGGGGTTAGTATGAATTAATGAAGAAAAACAAACCTTAAAGGCAGAACGAGCAACATAACCAAGGCGTTGAGCTTCTTTGTAGAAAAAATCTGGAATTCCTGCACCACTCATTTTGTTTGTATGTTTTTGGGTTCGAGGGTGTTTGGCTTAGGCCTTGGCTCAATAGTTTTGACCCGCAGGGCCGGCCTTACATATTTTGGGGTCCGAGGCGAAATAGTACATTGAGGCCCTTGACCTTGTACAATTATTAATTTTGCTTTTTTGACATGGGGTTCTGGGCGACGGCCCCTCTTGCCCACCCTTAGGCCGGCCCAATTTGAGCAAATCTCATGTGACCCCGTCTCATGGTGGACGTTTCGAACATTATTCTAAACAATTAAAAGTGAGTTAGTGTAGAAACTCATATAATGCACAAATATATTACAATAAAATATATATAAAAAATAATGTCAAAGAATAATATAAGTATATAGTATTGTATTTACATATATCGAATACAAGGCTTCTTTAAATCAATAATTATTAACATTTTTATTATGTATCGAATCAGGATTTTTTTCACTTAATTAAATATATCAAATTCTAGGTTTTATATGTAGAATTGCTATAATAAATTGTATAAATACTTTTCATTATTTAGCTACAATTTAAAGCTAAAAAAAATTTTCAATTAGATGAATATTGTCATATAATTAATTATCATTCATTAATATAATTCCATTTGTCATGACTACTATAAGAATAACAATTGTCATTTTTCAACATTATTTTTGGAACTTATGATAATTAGGAAATTTTAATCCTAATTTGAAAACTCAAAATTTATTTTTTAACTCAGAATTAGTAATGCGGATTTAAAAAAAAATTGTCTTCCGCTTGAAAAAGTATTACGTGTTAAACATTATATACTACTAAATTTTAGTGTACTAAAATATTACAATAGTGATTTTAATCAATATTATCGGACTAAATAACACAATTTAATCAATATTGTCTTAAAATGAGCATTTTGTGCGAGAGTAATATTTACTAATTCATAATTTACATTTTTGTATAAGACCGTCTCATAATGAGAAGTGCTCATATAATTAGACAATTTTATAACTATAAAACTGCAAGTGTAAGTTGGGTCAGCCAATAAATATAGTCTTACCGTAATATCGTCTCATAATGTGATGAGCTTATATAATTAGCTAATTTTATAATTAATCGCTAAAGAACTACAATAGTATATTGGGTCAATCCAATAACTGTAACCTCACCATAATACCGTCTCATTTTATAATTTATGAAATGAAAATTAAAGTAAGAAATTTTGGGGAAAATTATAGTACAACATTGTGTTTGATATGTTAGAAAAATTGACATGTATAATTTTACTTTTCACCGATCTGTTGTGCATAATCCCATCTTTTGATTATAATCTAATAATCTATCTTTTGTCATACTTTTGCTCACAACATACCAAAATACTAATAATAGGTATAAATAGGATATACTGTCAGCAAACTAAAACAAAAGTTAGTATTATTTATAGCGGACAAATAAAAAGCTGGATTATTAATATCAATTTTTCCTAAAAAGTTTTGATTAAGTTTTTTATTTGCTCATAAAAATTAAAAGCATTAATTTAAATGTTAATGCCGCAGCCAGCTCCAATAACTTGCACAATGCACAATTGATTGATATTTTAAAATTTCCCCTTTGTTTTCTTGAATGTACTTACCAAATTACTCAATTTTATTTTTAATCTATAGGTTAATATATAATTAAATGAGAATTTATTTGATTTGTATCAACGTAAAATAATATTATTATCAATTTTTTATAATTTTTAACCAAAAATAATTAGAGATATTTAAGACCTAACAAGCGATAGAAATAGTTGGAAGCATCGAATTTGTGTTTCACACTTATGATAGTCCCCCATTCACTTACCTACTGTTCTATGTAGTTTTTTTTTGTTACTATTTTTTCTGAAGGTCCAGTCCTAAACCAACTTGTTTTGTGTTTTGCAGGTAAACTTATCCCACGTTTTCTTGGTGCTACTCATCTCTCATTTTGTAGGACTCTCTCTACCTGGAGGTTAATTGATTGCGTACATTTCTTTTGCCCTCTCGCTCAAGGGAATACGTGTATTATCTTCCTGCTACCTTTTACCCCGGACCTTGACTTTGTGCGGGACAATGGATTGATCTTAACCATGACCATAACCAATTTAGGATTGAAATATTGCAACGGTAAGTGTCCATGTAAAATCAAATGGAACTTTTTTTTTTTGAGGAACTAAATGGAATTTTTAAAAATATGCGTGAGTACTGGATAAAGTAAATAAGCCATTAGTTGAATCTTTTATATGTTAAAGATATTATTTTATTGAATAATGAAGTTAATGGAGAAAAAGTGAAATTCATTAAAAATTAAAAAATGTATATGAAACAAAATTAGTGAAAAAAATTTTAGAGTACAAACACTAAAAATGTTAAAGTAACTTTAGCGTGGAACATGTGAAGACCAGAATTATTATAAAAATGTTAAATCAAAAATTCAAAATTAGTAGAAATATATCGAGAATATAAACATTAAAAATATCAAAATCGAGGAGAATGTCGAAAAAATGATCTAAATAAAAAGAATTTTTAGAAGAACAACAAATAAAAATATATTCGATAGAAAATGAGAATACAGTATTAAATAGAAACGGATAGAGTATTAATTAGGTGATACTAAAAAAAATTGTTTTCATTTTTAATTTTCTTTTTGTTGTTTAGATAATGTTTCTTATATGAGATTTAATTAACATTAAACTAAAGCGTTGACACTTAATTAGTTAATTTACATTATCTTTCAATTAGCTGAATGGTGATATAAGCAGTGAAGTCATTATTCACGAAACAAAACAATAAGTCTAAAATAAAAAAAAAATAAAAAAAAAGAGAAAAAAAAATATAACACAATCACTTTTTATCTTAGTTTGTCCAACTAAATTACCTTTTTTTTCAACTTATATATAATCTCATCATAAGACGGATTCATATAATTAGCTCATTTTTCTAATTGATCACTTAAATGTTATATAGCTACTTTTATGAGAGACCATCTCTCGACGAGTCGAGTTTAAAACAAAAAGCTCATATGTTGATTGTCAGACTGCAGAGCCGTCTCCGACATTTCAAAGGCCCTGAGCAAAATATAAAATATGGGCCCCTAAAAACTAAAATTATGTTCTATTACATTTTGGTATTTGTAAATTTGTTTAATAATATATTAAAATATTTCTAAATTTCATAATTATATGGAACCAATATCTCTTTCTAATATTCATTGCTTCATTTTTTATATGTCCGTCAATTAATAAGAAACAATAATCACCATCAGCCTGTTAAATCAATTGTAATCGTTAATTTTTTTTATTTTCAATCCTCTTGAACACTTGGTATTACTCTAAATAATATTTTATGGAAAAAAATATGAGGCCCTTTATAAATCGGGACCCTAAGCAATAGCTCATGGTGCTCCCCCTATTGAGCCGGCCCTGTTGATTGTATTAATTAGGCTTTTTAACTCATATGAAGTATCAAGTGCATCTCATGGTGAAACGTCTCATATAAAAATTTGTAAAAATGAAAAGTAATCACTTTAACACACCAAATTTACATGAGTGTCCAACAAAGATTTTCTCACGATATAACCATCTAATTTAAAAACATGTAATTTTTATTTACGATAATAACTTACACCCTTTCTTTAATTCTGATCAAGGCAACTCTTTTTTTAAGTGATCAACACATCTAACAAATATTTTTATCTAATTCTCAAATTTATCTCACTTCTCCATCAAATACCACTTTACCCAATTTTCTTAATTTCGCCACCAATTATCTTTACAACAAAATTAGCAGAACAAAAAAATAATTAAAATTCTGAATCCGCCATTATTATCTTCAAAACACCATAAAATTGTACTTTGGTAAATCATTCATAATTCAAGTCATTAGAAGCTAACTTTACTCCAACCCACCCACAAATACAAAAATATTTAAAAAAATAAATAAATAAAAAATAAATAAATAAATAAATACAAAAGTCTTATAATAAATTGAATGAATTTTAGTACATTCAAAAACATACATTTATATATCAAAAAAAACTTACACCATACATTTAGAATAAGGAAAAAAAACATGAATATTAAAAGCCTTTAACTAACTTGGATGATACAAGTTCAAATAATGGTTAATAGCCTTTAACCAACCAAAAACTACAACCAAAAGTTGCATCGCATTTATTTAATGCACAACTTGTATTTTTTCCTAGGCAAAAAACAAAGCCAAATTCAAATTTACCAGACAAATTTCCAAAAACTAAGCTGATTCAACAACGATTTTTCGAGCTTTCGATATTAAGCTTTACCTCGTGTGTCGCTTTCGTCTCAAAGATTCCTCGGCTTTGTTTTGCCATACACTACTTTTGTGCGAGAAGGGTCGAACTTCTGCAAATGCACAATCACGCGGAGAGATAGATGTAAGTTAGTTAGCAACTAATAACTGAAGTTCGGACCCTAACTTGAGCGGGATACTGATTGATGACTCTAACTAATAACTAATGAGTCTGAACCCAGACTTGTGCGGAATATTGGGTTGATGACTATATAGGGTTGATGACTCTGACTAATAACTAATAAGTAAATAAGTAATCACTAGTAAATAAGATGCACATAGACTTGGGATTGCCAAGACTATATAGCGAATTTATTGTCATTTCGAGGAGCTACGAAAAAGACTAATGATCAAATTTTTGTACTGCGTTCATTTCGGTTTTTTGTCGTCTCAACCAGTAAGTCTAAATACAATGCAAAATGGAACAAATTAGGTGAATAAGATTTTGGGTTTACCTTCTGCCAAGTCCTTGATCTCGGAAGCACGCATACATCAGGACTTGTTCGTCGAGCTGCTATATATGTTTCCTGATCACTGGCTATTGGCGCAAGAAATTTGGGAGCCCGGGCTTCCAATTTGTGAGTGCATAGACGATCCTGCCTTTCCATCCGAGTAATAACCAATGCCCGTCTTCATCGATGGAGAAATCTTTGTGATAAACAGATTTCACCCTCTTTTTTGCCATAGCCACTATCTCGGGTTTTAATGGAAGTTGATTGAACCCAACCCTTTCATTTCGTACTTGCCATTGCTTGTATGTCTCTGGTCTTTCTATCCTCTCCAAACCCTCACAAGCAATCACGTTCATTGCTTGTCGACCAAATATCTCTCGCTCAATCAGAATCCTTTCTGGAATATCCCGAGGAAGATTAGTATCGATCATATCAAAGAGAGTTGAAAAGTGGAAGAGAGCCTCGCGGAATCTAGTGATGAAAAATGGGGAATTGAATGCTCCGTTAACAGCACCTTGTATGAAGATAGCGGGTTTTATCTGCCTTACGAGGTTAAGAACTATATCCCTCGGGCAATCCACCATTGCCGTTTCCTCGGGTATATACTTAAACCTAAACAAACAGTTCACAACAAGCAACTCATCGGTATCAAGCTTGAGGTCTTCGACAGTGACCGTTTCCCACTTCTTCGCCACAGCATTGAACTCAAATGGGATATTAAAAGACTCCGCATAGTTTTTCAAACGACGCCCTGTCTCCTCTAGCCGTTTGGATGGTCGAAACCCAGGTTGTGGAAGATCAACACCAGTAATACGAATATTCGGGGGCCCACCAGGTCTTGACGAAAGACGCTGGAATAAACAAGGCCATTGGAAACCATAGACCATACCAATATCAATTATATGGAGTCGTGTCGCTTTCTCTGCCACTTCCGTAATTGTTCTATTAGAGAAGAAATTTCCAATTTTCTTAAAGGGACATACAGCTAAAAACATGTGGTATGCTCTTAAGATGTCGACAGCACAGGCAGGGCCAGTAAGGAGACATTTATATATCGGGGTTCCTACACCCGCAAGACGTGCCTCTAGACCATCGGCAAAATAGTGCGCCATTCGTTGATTTCCATCTCCCGTAGGAGAAGAATGTTGTCGTATTTGTTGAAGCAAGTCATTTGCACTCCTTTGATCGTTCGACCCGACAGCTTGAGCACATAAGCTTAAGAGTGATCTTAAATCAATTACTTCTCTCTTGCCTTTTCTCCTACCACGACCTTTCCCGCTATTAGACCCTTTTGCTTGATCGATTTGCGCATTTTTGTTTAGTTCACTCTGTAAAGCTTCCCGAAGAACAGCATCGTGTTTACCTCCACTACACAATAACACCCTATCCCACATTTCCGACCTCTTAACCGCCTCATCAGGAATGAACGAATTGGCCGACTGCTTACTATCCCTCTTTTCTTCGGACACCACTTCATCACGATTTCGATTTTTCTTTCCGCCAAACACCCGAGCTAAACCCTCATTTTCACCTCTGTTCTCCAAATCAACTCCCGATTCCTTAGACACCACATTATCTAAATTCGGATAGGATCCATCAATTATCAAACCCGTATACAACGGATCCTTGGGAAGAAACTTCCTAGCTTCCTCTACCCCTTTCTGAAACTGCAAAATCGACTGACCCTCATTGAATATCTTAGACACATTAAGGGCACTCACCGGAGATTCTACCGATGTATCCACATAACAACCAACACTACTACCCGAACTCATCGATTTCTCAAAGTTGAATTCCAACACACCATATTGCCTCCTCGAGTTACTCGATGAAATATACGACTTTTGCAAAGGCGAGTTTGAGGAGGGCACGGAAAAATCAAGTATCGATGGAGGGTTATATTCAAAAGGGCTCACAGAACATGTCGGGTCCATAAACATACTACTACTACTACTACTACTACCTCGACTATAACTATCACTAATACAACTACCAATACTACTATTAGTATTCGATCTATCATTCTCGACAAGGGGCAAATTATACTGATGATCTTGTACAGAAGGATATTGCTTCCCTATAACCTCATACAATGTTCTTTCTGCAGCTGCAAGAGCTGAAGGCTCGTGATTCAATCGAGCTTTTTCTTCCTCGTCTTCTTCCATAAGAACTTGATTAATATACTTAAGAACAACATCACTAAAATCATAATCTTCATGTAAAGATGAATCAAATTCTTGACCTACTGACGGCACAACTAAATTAAAATTAGGGTTTTGGGAATTTTTGGGAATTGATTCTTGTAGTTTCACCGTATTTACAAAATTTGGGTGTAAATTGGGATCTTGCAGAGTATTAATAACACTATTATTAGGGTAAAATGGTACCTTCTGATCATTGAACTTGAATCGATGGAGAGTCCCATATAATTCTTCTAATTGGGGATCCATTTGCACAAAAACTAAGAAAAAAAAACAATAATTAAGTAAAAAATTCAAATAATTGTAGAAAAAAAGGAACATATATAAATTTTAAGCAGAAAAATTAAGAATTAACTACTAGGTATTTCAAAATCAAAGCAAAAATCACCCATAAAACAATTTAATCCAACTTAAACAAAGATTATTATCAAAACCCAGTTCATAAATTCAATTATTTCATACAGATTTTAGTCCAAAACCCAGAAAAATTAATTGAAATTTAAATTTATATACTGTAAAAAGGCAAAAGAAATAGTCATTAAAAGAAGAAAGATGCATACCAGAGCATAAATACAGCAAAAGGAAAGAGAATTAAAAGGGAGCTGAAAAGGGTCAACTCTTCAAGTTAAAAACTAGAAAGAAAAATTAGTACATGAGAAAAAAATATATATAGAGGGATCTTAAAAAAAAACTATTAGGAAACATATGATAGAATTTGTTGATAAAAATATAAAATTATTTTAAATAATTTTATTATAATTATAATTAGTTAGAGTTAATTCAATGATTTGTTGATATAAAATAGTCACAACAATAACATTTAAAGTCTGAATTCTAAAAGATTATGCGTTAATGAGTATTTTAAAATAATTATTTTGTTGAGGATTATGAGTTGGTTTAGTGATTGAGGTTTTCTCTTTCGGCCTTTTACCTTTACGGAGTTTATTTTCACCATTTTTCTTTATTCGTATGAATTTATCTTATAATAGAAAATTAATTATTTTGCTTAGAATCATCTGCTAAATCGAGTACATTTGTAATATGAGTTCAATTCTCACAGAATAAAAATATTATTAAATTAAAATTTGTCTCAAAGTATATGTCAAAATACTAGTTTATATTAGTTATTGCACAAAAAGTGAATGGAAAGAACAAATAAAAACCGAAAGAGCATTTAAGTTATGCAAAACAAGAAAAAATTGTAAGAAATTTATAGTCAATAACGGTAATTCATGAATCACCATAAAAAGATAAAGAAAATAAATAAAATATAAAAAGATAAAATCAAATCCCAAAATCCCTCCTCTATTAATTAAATCATAACACATAAAAGTGATTTATCAAGCACAATTTTTTTGTGAGAGATGGTCTCTTTGAGAGACTTTTTTTAATTGAGCTGGCTCATTATATATTTTTCAAAATATTGCAAGTAGGCATTAAGAACTATGTTATAGACATTTAAAATACTGAAAGTAGGCATTAAAGATACGAAAATTTGTAAATATTAAGATAATGTAAATAAACATTAAGAATACGGTAAATAGACATTAATCTTTAATACGCTGAACTTAAAATATATCTCACAAAAAAGCGGTCTCTCAAAAGACTAGCTATTTACCAAGTTAACAAATAACTGTAATTTACCGAGACAGTCTCAAAAACAGTTGATATTATATATATGGAGTAGTATTAATAATTGGGAATTGGAATACTTGGAAATCTAATGACTCACACAGTAACCAAAAAAAAAAAGGGTTGATTATGGAGTACTAATCATATTAAATTAAGGAAAATGACTCGAATTTTTAAGCAAACCCACTATCCTAAGTGCACTTTGTTGTGTGTGCTTAAGCACTAACCTTGTCCTTAATGCTTTTATTTTATGTTGGACTTCTTATGTGCTGCCTATTTTTGATTGGTTCATTACTTCTTACTCACTCTGTCCTACTTTCTCTGTTCCATTTTAGTTGCACCATAGGGGTTTGACATACTTCCTCCGTTCTTTTTTACTTGCTACATTGTCGACTTCGATACTATTAACTAAGCAAATTGACTTTTATATTGTCGGTAATCTAAAAGTTAAAACATAGTCATATGAGATCTTGTTTAAATCGTCTCGATTCAAAGTTTATTAATTTGGAGTTTTTATAATTTTTCGATATGTATAATTAGAGATATTAATGATGCAATTCGTACATTGGGGAGTGTGAAAAAGCAAATGGTGCAACTAATATGGAACGGATGAAGTATTTTTTAAAGACTGTCAAATTAGTATGATAAAAGTAGGAATAATGTACGACTGAAAGTGATATGTGGGGTAGAAATAAAAAAATTATTATAAGTAGATAGTAGTTGTGACTTGTGGGTATATTAAATAATTAATGGGATGAAGTATGATCGATGGTAATAATTAGGTGGGGTATGAATAAGGTGAGATAAATAAGTTAATTATTTTTGCCAAAAATAGTAATGTTGCAAGTAATATGAAACTTCCAAAAACGGTAAGTGTTGCAAGTAAAATGGAACGGAGAAAGTACTTGATTTGTACTTCTTTCATTTTATTAAATTTGCATTATTTTTCTTTTTAGTCTGTCTCATTTAATTTTGCATTATTTTTATTTTTATTTGTATATGATGCTTACCACTTTCTTTTAATGTCATTAATACATTTTAACTCTCTTTAATTTCATCCACATAATTCATTTTCTCTATTTATTATCACTTTCTTAATAATAATCCAATAGAAGTACCTCTTTGATCCAAATCAAAGAGATCAAAGAGGACAGAGCAGTACTCATCTGTGCTGATAGAATTGAATCAAAGAAAAAGAGGAAAAATTTTAAAAAGTTGATGATAAATGATGAGATAGAATGAATTATGCGAATGAAATTAAAAGAGTCTTATAATGTATGAATGAGATTAAAAGAAAGTGGCGGGTCATTGTCAAAAAATAAAAATGATGCAAATTAATATGGACTAATTGAAAGGATAAATGCTTCAAATTCAATGGGACAGAGGAATTATCTATTTTCATTTTGGGTTGTCATGCTCATTGCTCAATTTAAATTATTAATTTAAATCATTATTTTTTCTATATTTATAATTTTTTTCATCAATAATGATAAAAGAATTAAGGTAGTCTAAGTAAATAATGTTAATTTGTATTTTTATAATGTTTGTAGATCACTCTTATATAGAAAAATTTAATAGGACGGGGTTTTTAGAATTTTAGTTTATCTTTTCTTTATTTGCTTATTGATATATATTTTGTCTTTTATGATGATTTACAAATTATAATACTGATTAATTAGGAATTTGAAAAGAGAATCCATCATCATGTGAAAAGTATAGGAATATAGAATGATATGGTATGATTGGTTGATGGATTATGTGTCAAACTTAAACAATTCAATAATCTTTCACTTTGACTTTACTAGTGGTTAATATATTCAAATAAAAAAATAAAATTTGTGCTAAAGTTAAGGTTTAGTAAAAAAATCTTGAATTTTTTAAAAAGGATTAAGTCAAAGAATATTAAGAATAGTAAAAAATTATCATTTTTTATGCTCTTAAAATAGCAGATCTCCTATGAGACTAGCATGCATGCAATCGACCCAACTCATTAAGGAAAATTTACTTTTAAACATACAAACTTTGACCCATTTTTTTTTAAACATACAAACTTTCGTTTATTATTTAAACATACCAACTTTGGGGGGTATATTCCCAAAAAGTTATAGCTGGTTTTTTGACCCATTTTTAACCCTTTTTAACCGGTATGACCACAAATGTTGAGAAGCAGAAGCTTCTTCTTCAAGCTTCTTCTTCTTCAATGGCTTGTTTTCAATTACCCATTTTCAAGCTCTAACTCACATAAAATTTCAGATAAAATTTCAGATAAAATTTTCAATGGCTTCTTCAAGCTTCTTCTTCTTCTTCAAGCTCTAACTCACATAAAATTTCAGATTTGTTTTCAATTACCCATTTTAAATCTCTAAAAATTTGTTGATTTGTACTTCATTTGGGTTGAATTAGGGTTGAAGATAAAGAATGAAATGGCTTGTTCTTCAATTTGTTAATTTGTTCTTCATTTGGGTTGAATTAGGGTTTAATTTGTTTTTGGATTTGAATTAATCAAAGGATTTTCAGCATTTTTTTTGGGTTTTCATTGTTTTTGGGTTTCATTGAAAGATTACTGCTTTGTTTGTAAAGATGGTGGTCTTCTTATGGTTTGTGACCACAAGTGAGATTCTTTCTTACTATTTCTCTTTTTCTGTTCATCATTTATTCATCTTTCAATGTACCATTTTTCTGGGTTTTTTTTGTTGAATTTCTTCCTTCTTTTGCTGTTTTTTTACTAGTTTTTATGGTATATGAATTGGGGTTTTTGGGTTCTTCAATTGAAGAACCAGATTTTTTTTTTTTTTTTTTGTGGGTTGATAATGGTGAAGATGAAGATGGTGAAGATGAGAAGATGAAGATGGTGAAGATGAAATGGTGAAGATGAAGATGGTGAAGAAGTAACCGGTTCATCCGGTTACAAGTCATCCATAACTTTTTGGGAATATACCCCCCAAAGTTGGTATGTTTAAATAATAAACGAAAGTTTGTATGTTTAAAAGAAAATGGGTCAAAGTTTGTATGTTTAAAAGTAAATTTTCCACTCATTAAAAGAAATTTATATATCTATTTGAAGCCTTAAAACACTCATTTGAAGACCCATACTCAAAGTCTTAACCTGCATTCTCAAAAAGCTTAACTGTATTTTATGATTAACAACTCCAATCGTCAAAATATTCATTCAAAGACTTAAACTCCTTACGCCAAGGCTTAAAATCTCTAATCCTAGCCTGAACCTTACCTCACAGTGTTTCAATAACTACTCCAACTCTCCAAGTCTTCAAGGCTTAAGTCTACTCTAGCGAACACTATGACATTGTCTTCTTAACAGTGAACAAAGAATTGTTTTCTCTTGTTCGCTGTTAATAAAAACAAACATATCTGACATTAGGCTCAGACACGAAAACACTTATTTTAGAATTAAAATTTTTCGAAGCTTATTTTGGAAATTTTTTTATATAAAACTTATTTTGTTCTATCTTTCTCAAAAAGGAACCATTAAAACCTAAAAGTACATCACTAATCCTTAAATGAAACAGTCTCATGATGAAACCATTTCCATTGGGCTAACCCAATATTAATTTTTTGTTTTAAAGTGATTACACATAACGTTAAAGTAATCACATATAATATTAAAATAATCACTTTTTATAGTCTTAGAGTAATCTTAGAGTGATTACGTATAAACTTTAAACGATTACTTACGCTCTTAAAGTAATCAACTAAATAAATAGGCTATTTATATAGACCTGTCTATAATAAGACGATCTCATACTAAACGAGCTGAAAGTACATAACCATCATCAAAGAGACCCAAAAGTGTATGATGAGAGAAAGACCCAAAGTGGAAACTAATTGGGCTTTTAGCATTGTACGGTACGAAATGGGCCTCTTTTGGGCTGTGTTGGTCCTATTAATGGAACACTTCTTCTACATTAGCCTTGATTTCCATCTTCCAATTTCCACCCCTTTTTCTGGGATTAATTTCCATTTTATAATGAGACGATCTACCAATATAAATATATATAAATTCTTCAGCAAGTCTGATGAGAGACCGTCTTTCTGATAGACGCCTCTCAGGCCCAATCCATTTGAGTTTAATTTTTACTCTTATTCTATATTTTCCTTTATGGGCCGACCCAATTTGAGTTGGTCTCACAAAGAGACCTTCTCTCACAAGAATTTGTGTAAATTCTTAAATGAGATGTTTTATGGTGAGACCATTTTTATTGGGCTAGCTCATGTACATTAGTGTGTTAAAGTGATCATATAGAAATGTACTAATTATATAAGCCCATCTCACGGTGAGATGATTTTATGCAACACGAGCTACAAAATATATTGAAAATCAATCATTTAACCGAGTTTTTTCTTCCGAGACATTCGCGCAACATTTTTTACAACCTTTTAAGTCCTAAACTTTCAACCTAACTAAAAGTTTAAGCTGATAATTAACCCTTCTAATATATGTTAATAAGGAGTATACTCTTTCATAACTCCTTACAAGGGAGTCCTGTGGGCTTAAAGTGTGGATACGTCACAAGTCTTCATAATACGTTACACTAATAATATCACTTAAAAGAAGAAATGAATTAGGTTTGAGCCCGTGGACTTCATCATCATCCTACCTAGTGTATCTAGCTCATTGGAAAACTATGGGCAGGATCTGAGGACGGAAGGACGGCAGCAACTCATACCCATAAAGGAGATCGCGACCAAAATAAGTCTCTCAACTCGAGAAACATAAAGAGAGGTTCCTTCGAGCCCGTGGACTTAACGTCTAATATCATATTAAAAAACAAACTTAACTCAAAATTTAAGTTAATGATGACAAAATAGAAAATAAAAAGAAAACTTCTTAAAAAAGTAATTGCATTTCATAATAAAATAAAGAAATCAGATCTAGATTTGGTTTAATGATGGGTCCAGTCCACACTCTTCCTATGAACAAACTTTATAAACTCGTTGGAAATAAAAGTGCCAGACTGGTACATAACTAATTCTAGCTAGTTTGGCTGATTAGCTTTCTTCTAAATTAAACAACATTTTATATTTTTACTCTAATTTATAAATATTTTTTATTTACAAAGTAGACCAAAAAAATGAAAAGATCACTTATTTATTTTTATTCATCGATAAAACATGTACAATGAGCTAGTAAGGTTTAAATCTAGGTTTTTGGCTTGTGCATGTGCAATATACGTTACAATTTTTGAAAAAAAAAGTGTATAAATTATCCCCTTTCAATATATATATATATATATATATATATATATATATATATATATATATATATTAATGGAAAAATTACCCAGAATAATACGACCTTTCACCTATTTTCCAAGAATAATACGAACTTTCAATTAACCACCAATAATACGAACTTTGACATGTATTTTCCAGTGGTATACCTTACCTATTTACAACCGGTTCTACAGGTCAAATTATGACCGTTGCTTCTCACAACATGTTGAGGAAGACCAAAAAAGGCTGTGCAGACATGTTCCTCAACATGTTGTGAGAAGCAACGGTCATAATTTGACCTGTAGAACCGGTTGTAAATAGGTAAGGTATACCACTGGAAAATACATGTCAAAGTTCGTATTATTGGTAGTTAATTGAAAGTTCGTATTATTTGTGGGAAATAGATGAAAGGTCGTATTATTCTGGGTAATTTTCCTATATTAATTAATTAATTAATTAAAGTAAAGTAAAAATAAATTTCTAAATTAAGAAAGTTTAACATTAACCTCATTTCCCAAGAAACCTTAAAGTTGCCTAGATATGGTCCCCTCTTTTCCATTATAGAGAACAATCTTAGATGTTCAAGATAACATGATATGTCTCCTTTAAAATGAAATAAAAACAAAAAAATAAAGAAGGGTTTTGATATAAATTTCCAATTGTGATTTATCAGTCGGTATTAAATGGTAAGAATGACGATGAATATTTAATGTCATTTTTTGTGTGAAATATTTAATTGATGTTGTCTATTCCACTTCAATTATTTCATTTTTTTCATAAAATATATAATGAAATATTACCATTTAGAAATATCATGGTAATGAAAAATGGTGTAAAAAATCTTGTTATGATCATAGTGTAGTTTTATTAATTTTTATGGAAATGACATGATAAATCTCATAAAAAACTTACACTACGAAGTATTCCCGTTATCATCCTTAAATCAAAATCAGTGTAGTTTTATAAATTGCACAAGGAGTTCTCACATGAGGGCAATACATGGCAGATCCTAGAAAAAAAATTACGTCAAAATTTCTAAGTAAAATGCACTTCATGGGTTTCGGAACATGACCATATACAACTTGATTTTAATTTGGATTTAAGTGATGTCAGTTGACCTTAATGACAACACTGCTACACAGTACACACTAGATTTGCCATGTAAAGGTATTAATTAGAAATATATAACATATCATGAGCATCAACCATCCGTTTAGCTTCAGGCCCTTCAGCTTTAAATCGAGTTTTTTTTTACGGAAAAACATAATTAATGCAGTATTTTATATTATATATGTTCACTAATAATGATTTATTAGTCAAGTAAAGACAATAAAATAAAAAGAAATATAAAGAGGAAAAATGGAGAAAATTCAATTAAAATAGAGAAAATCACATGGCATAACATGGTAAGAAAGAGACAGAATTTAAAGAGTATAAATAATAAAAAATAGCCAAAAAGAGAGCGGTGATCTCATATTAATGGCAAATACCGACTCCGACTTTTAACGGTTATCAAACTTTTTATTTTAATATTATTAATATATCTTTTCAATTTATAATATTTTTAAGAAAAATTTATTTAGAATAATTCAATCTTATAATCATTTTTCTACGATAATTCCATTGATTAATCATAAATAAACTCAAATTTAGGGTTATTTTTCTAGAGTAAATTCAATAATTGGATGACTAGTTAATGCAAGTTTTATTTTCTTAAAAAAATTAAAATAACCTGTCAAAAAAAAGAAAGAAAAAAGGTATTAATTTTTTTATTTTTGAAAAATTGATATTAATAATCCAACCTTTCACTCATTCGTCATGAATAATCCTACCTTTAATAATTCAACCTTTGCCCTTAGTTTGTTAGCAGCGTAATTTTTTATTTTATAATAATTCAACCTTTGGCTTTAGTTTCCTATCAGCATACCCTATTAGTATGGTGATAGCAAACTAAATGTAAAGATTGAATTATTAAAAATAATCTAAAAGTGGGATTATTTACAGCAAATGAGTAAAATATTGAATTATTAATATAAATTTTTCTTTATTTTTTATTATTTTTTTTAAATATTTTTTTTTATTCATAATTTCTTTTAGTTCACACAGCGTTTACATTTTTTACCTTCTAATTTTTGCCATACAATATAATAATTTCTATAATTTTTAAAATTTTTATGTCAATTATTAATATTAGAGTCTCTTGTAAAAAAGGGCTATAGCTAAGATGCTTAGCTTACCAGCTAATTCACCTACTACCGTGTTTGGCGTTCATACCTTTGCTGCTTTTTTTTTTATTTTTTATTTTTTTATATATTTTTTTTACTGTTTAAAAAGTTGGTGAGCCAAACATACCAACTGTGAACCAACAAATATTACTTCATAGTAGTTTTCAAAAAAAAAAATATTACTTCATAGTAGGATTAACGGGTAATCATTAATTTTGCTACATGCCTACAATATATATCTACAAAGTAAATGCCATTATCATCATCAATTAATATCTCGCTCGAAAACATAATTTGGGTGAGAGAATGTGACAGAAATCCATATCCATACTCCCTTGAGAAGGAATACTAGAGGAAAGCGATCAATTTTACCCCTACGAGAAGAGAGCCCTGCATAGAGAGGAAAAGTTACATAGAATACAATAATCTCATTTATTGACTAATTATGAATAATCCCAACTTTAACGGCCCGTTTGGTTAGTGGTACTGAATGGTGGTAATGTGAATGATTAATCATGTAAAATTTTATGAAAACTTTCATATTATTCCCATGGTAATGAAACTTTGATCACAAAAAAGTTTTTTTGTTCACAAAGGTAGAAATTAAAAATATTAAAATTAGGATGCATAAGACGGGCCTGTTCTCTTCGTCTGATCTGATTGAATAAGGTCTGAATTTACTAAGGTCTGATCTGATCTGATCTGATCTGGTCTGATCTGGTCTGATTCAATCTGATCTGATCTGAATCTTTCTGATCTGGTCTGATCTGGTCTGATCTGGTCTGGTCTGGTTTGATCTGATCTGATCTGATCTGATCTGATTTCATAAAGTTATTATTATTATTATTATTATTATTATTATTATTATTATTATTATTATAATATTATTCTTATTATTATTTTCATTATTTTTATTTTTATTTTATTATCATTATTGTTATTATTATTACTGTTATATTATTATTATTATTATTATTATTATTATTATTATTATTATTATTATTATTATTCATATTTTTATTATTATTATTATTATTATTATTATTATTATTATTATTACTACTACTACTACTACTATTAGTATCTAATAAAGAATTTAATTAATAAATACTAATATTATTTAATTAATTAATTAAAAAATAAATTAATAATAATGTCATTAACATTATTATAATTATTAAATAGTCATTTATATTGTTATTATCTAATTAATTAAAAAAATATTGTTAATTAATAAATAAATTAACATAATAATATTATTACGTTATTTATATTATTAAAATTATTATTTATAGATTTATTTATTAATTATTTTATTAATTAAGTAATTAATTAATTAATATTAGTTATAATAATAAGTAATACTAATAATAATAATAATAATAATAATAATAATATATTAATATTATAATAACAATATTAATATTAATAATAATATTAACAATAATAATAATAATATTAATAATAATAATAATAATAATAATAATAATAATAATAATAATAATAATAATAATAATAATAATAATAATAATAATAATAATAATAATAATAATAATGGTATGGTCTGATCTGATCTGATCTGATCTGATCTGGTCTGATCTGATCTGGTCTGGTCTGGTCTGGTCTGGTCTGAAACTTTCTGATCTGATCTGAATAGTTCTGGTCTGATCTGATCTGGTCTGATCTGTTCTGATCTGATCTGATTCCAATAAGAATAAGTAATAAGTCAAAAAAATAAGTTGAAGAGAACACCTTCTAATTATGTTAAAAAATTAGGAAAATTGTCAATGGTACCCCTTTGTTTTGACACTCTATCAATGATACCCCTAAGTTTTTTTTATTATCAATGGTACCCTCGTACTATTGAGCCTTTTATAATCGATCGTAACCTTTTTTAACTTTTTCCGTCAAAAATCGTCCAAAACCGTTAACTTTATTTCTTTTTCTTTTATGTTTCAATTTAAAATATAAAAGAAAGTTAACGATCTTGGACGATTTTAGACGAAAAAAGTTTAAAAAGATTAGAATTGAAACCTCAACAATACAAAGATGCCATTGATAATAAAAAAAATTTAGGGATACCATTGATAAAATGCAAAAACTCAGAGATACCATTATTAATTTCCAAAAAAAAAATATTATAATAATATAAATAAAACGATTTTTTAGAAAAACAACAGAAAAAACTATTCAAAACGAAAATGAAAAGGTACATCAAATAGCAACAAAGAGATGAATAATCTTTTTAAAAAAATCTAAGAATATTATTTTACGTAAGATCTAAATTTATAAAGATTCACTTGGAAAATAATTGTCTAATTATATCAATTTTCAAATAATTCAAATCAAAACGGAGTAAAAATAGGAATACTCCCTCCGTCCCTTAATTTGCAGCATTTTTTATTTTCGTCCGTCTCACCTAAATTGCAGCATTTTTATTTTTGGACTATGGCCCACCACTTTTTTTTTAATCTTATCCATACATTTTAACCCTCTTTTAATTTCATCCACAAAATTCATTCTCTCTCTTCATTTATTACCACTTTCTTAATTCTCACTCATTTTCTCAATGCTACTAATTCATCCGGACAGACGGAGTATTATTTTTTAAAGTTATTATGATACGTGTCTGAATTTAACACCTACAAGAATTTAATTAGAGTATT
This sequence comes from Amaranthus palmeri, assembly GCA_019776075.1. Lineage (NCBI taxonomy): Eukaryota > Viridiplantae > Streptophyta > Magnoliopsida > Caryophyllales > Amaranthaceae > Amaranthus > Amaranthus palmeri. The sequence goes on from JAAKBH010000394.1 coordinate 244,176, forward strand.
AAACAACCTTCTAATCTGGGTTAACTTATGCAATACTTCACGCAGTTGACCATTAAATTAAGATAAACCCACATGTTAAAATAAGATTACGTTCTTTTTTTTAAAAAAAAAAGAGATTACGTCAACTCTAAATTTCTTATTCAACATTACTCCTATAAATAATTGAGCAAAGAATCAGCATCTTCGGGAATCCCTATCTTCAAGGATAAAAAGCAATCATCATATAGTATAAACAATATTATAATTTTGCTGCTAAATGACAAATGTCAATCTTACAGGCATTTGCCGATAAAAATAAATTAAAATTATTGAATGTTATACTATATACTATGACATGACAAGATATTATTATGTTGTGTTGGCAATATTATACTAAATATATAGCATAGAATCTCACTATTTTTCTTTTATACAAAAGGTTTTATTATATAAAGACAACAAATTGAAAGATAATAATTTTATACAAAATTTTTTTATAGAATCTCACTTTTTCCCTTTAATATAAAATACAATATATTATCATTTTTAGAATTAATAAGTTTGTTTTGAGAATGCAATATTCATTTGGCAAACATAATATCTTAAATCTTAAAATCTAAAAAAAGTAAAATTGAGGCAATAAATTATTTTGGTATTAGCCAATTGCATTGAGAAACTACTTATATGATTTATAATTGTATTTTTTAAAATTACCCATTAAAATGAGATTGTTTCCTATAACATGCAATTACACGGTAATTTAAAATTTACATTTCCAAAAAATCATTAAAAAAAACTCCGTGCATTACACGGGTTTTATACTAGTATAATAACTAGGATTATACCCGTGATATGCACAGTTCATACTTTTGTTTATTACTGATTATGGGAGTTTATAATATGTAAGACCTTTGACAAAAATTTAGTAAAATCATCATCAAAAACCTTTTACCACTTCTCGAGCATGCTTGATAATTATCAATTAAGCTTTAGCAAATTTGAACTAAATGGAATCATAATCATAATTTATATATATATATATATATATATATATATATATATATATATATATATATATATATATATATATATATATATATATATATATATATATATATATATATATATATATATATATATATATATAATAATAATAATAATAATAATAATAATAATAATAATAATAATAATAATAATAATAATAATAATAAAACTCAAAGTGCTAATGAATTTATCATAGTGATTCATGAAGTGACAAATTGACAAATGGCAAAAACAATTGCAATTGATTCATGAGCGATGACATTTATCTTCCAAAAAAAATGAGTGATGATATTTGACACAATTGATTCAGAAAGTGACAAATTTATCTTCCAAAAAAATGAGTGATGATATTTGACACAATTGATTCAGAAAGTGACAAATGGAAAAAATGTTTCTCCATTAGTGTATTGTATGATGATAATTGCCTTTTGTAGCTTTCCTTTCTTGTTTGAAAAGCGTTTTTCCTTTTATAGCTTAGACTGTAAAGGGTCTTCTTGAGTTACTAAAATCCTTTGTCAAAAAATAATGATAGTTATCTCAAAATAAAAAAATAATAATAGTAATAATAATAATTCAAAAGAACAGTCAAGAAAAAATAATTCAAAAGAACAATTCAATGCTATAATTAAATACTGAAATAATAACGGATACAATTATTTGAAATGTTCAACTTCATTAATATTTAATTACCCTATAAATAGTATATAGTCTACAAAAAAATGAAATGAAATAAAGGGCCGGGGTTTCCCCCTGTTATTATGTTACAAATGATTTAATTTACACAGGGGCCAAAGCTTCTACACTAATTGTGAGGCATTGGCAATGAATATAACAATGTCAAAGCCGTATTCCCAATAATATACGGTCATTGGCAATGAATAATGGTAGATAAGCGGTCGCTTGGATAAAGAATAAATATTTAAGGGATAAAAAAGTCAAACTAATGTAACAAAGATACTTAGAGACGTAATTGTTATAGAGGTAGAATGAGAGCGAATTAAAAAAAATGAATAATTGGAGGGAAAAATTCCCTAATCCTCCCCTTTGCTAAATTTATACTCAAAATAAGGGAAGTAGTTGCTATTTACTTCTTTTTCATTATCTTCTAATTAATTCTTCCACCTTTATAACAATTAAATTTCTTTATCATCAATCTAACTAACTTTGTTTTCCTAGTTTGACTTTTATCTACCCCTTTAAACATTTACTCACAATTCAAGAGACCCCTAAAAGAAATTATTACATAAATGTCCGTAAAATTCTACAATACTCTCCCCCGTTGTATGTTATCTGTAAGTTGTATGTATCGCTTTTCTTTTTTCTACAACCCAAAGGTTAGGAATCTACGAAGTAAAGATAAAATCGCATTCGCGATTATTTTAGGCGACGGAATGTGTAAGTTTAGGTATGATACCCTGGGGATGATGATGATTAAGTTGTTTTCCATGTTGTTTGGCTTGATGCTCAGACCAGTAAGACTGAGCAGATAAAACTCTGTCCAAAAGTTCTTGTGGAACAGGCTCTCCTCTTCTTTGCTGGGGAGAGATTCTTGCCGTGTGAACCAATGTTTTCCATTTATCCTAAAGAAAAGGAAAAAAAAGAAAAAGGGGAAAATAATTAATTAATTAATTAATTAATTAATTAATTAAATTAGGAAATGCCAACTAAGATCATGTGATAATGAAAGGATAAGCATATGCAGTTCATGAAACACAAATCATAGGTTGGCTTAAGTACAAGAAAACAAAGCCATGTGGTGCACAGGCTTTTCATCCCCACAAGGGTTTTGGAGCTACGCTTAGATTCATGTCTCGTTAACAACTCGCATGTAGTTATCCGTCCTAGCCAGATTGTTATATTTTCACTAAAAAACTCTCAGATGCGATAGACAAATGTAGTAATTCATTAGAATTGAACATGACTTGCTAATCGCCTATTGAATCGCGAATCGAAAAAACGAACTATGGTCGGTTTAGACTATGTTTGAATCATTGTTAGCGAATCGCGAATCTAAAAGGTGAACTAACTAGCGAATTATGTTTTAATGGCCATAACTTAATGACCAAGGGAGTTATTATTTTATTTATTTTGATCTGGGGTAGAGGTGTTCATTCGGATCATCGGGTTAATTTCGGGTCAGGTATTTCGGGTCGGTTTAAAATTGGGTTTTGTGTTCACATTGGTTTTTACATGATTGTAGATCCATTTTTAAGTCGGGTCAAATCGGGTTCAGTTATAAAATCGGGGGTCTATCGGGTCATCGGGTCTGTTTTGAACACCTCTAATCTGGGGTAACACAATTCAATCCCCAACTAGCAAGGAAGAAATTGATTTTTCCTGTAGGTGATGAGAATTGAATTCTTGTCATTAGGACGGACATGATTACCTACAACAAATAGGCTAACCCATGATTCTCGAAAAAGAGGAATTTTAAAATATAATATTGATGCATAAATTATATACCAGGAATATTATATTGTGAGTGAGAAGTTAGCCAATCAATGTCAAGAAAGTTATGTGCAAGTGAAGTTAAGGTTGCTTGAGTCTCTCAAATATGGAAGGAACAATGAGTGCCAACAGAAAGAATCATAACAGTGAAAGCAATGCAAGGACCAGAGAACAATAATTCAGGCCCCCAATTGAAAAGGGCACAGCTCATGTCTCTGTCTTTCATAATCACTTATTAGCTTTTTAATCAAAATTATAAGACAATTAGCTACTCAAATTGTTCAAGAATATAGCATTAGGAAGATAATTGTAGTGTGTTATTAGTAAACTAATACTAAAAGTATACAGCAAAAGGGTGTTTTACCTTCAAATCAACATAGGTTCGATGCTTAGCATTCTCAAACGCGCACAATTTGACATCACGCCATCTGTGAGATAAGAAAATCAATACATAAGGAAATGGTCTGAATTTTAATCCATGGATATTTGGTAAAGGAAAAAAATACATGACCCCATAGCATCTGCAAGAGGATGGAGGGGCATAAAAATCATGTACCTTCCGGTTCCGAGTTCCTCTACTGCTCGAACAAGTGCTTCTACCTCAAAAACAGAGAAGGGTCGCCTAGTACGGCGTTGTCCAATATCAGCTCGTTTGGATCTATGGCTCACAGGCACCACTGCTAGAGCTTCAATTCTATCTTCTGGAACAGGCACTATTGCCTTAGAATTGAAAACAGTTTTGTCAGTCCGTTCAGTAGTGAGAGATGGAACAAACCCCTTGATACTTTCTGTAGGTCTGTTTGAGTCAGTGATAGAAGGTTTATTTTGTGTATCGACAACAGTGTTAAATTGAGACCTGACAGAAATGCCCGAATAGTTATTGGTCACACGAAATGCATGATATTAGAATTAAAGTAAGAATTAACAGAAGTACAATAACAACAAAACAACAGCAATGTCATGGCCATTATACCAAAAGATTGGGGTTGACAACGTGAACCAATAAATCAGTTCCAGTAGTCGTCCATATGCAAGAATAACAGAAGTGCAAAAACTGAAATAGTCGGGTACCTAATCGCAAGCTTGGGTGAGCCACATGGAAGTGAAGTAGGAGGTTCTGAAAGGCCTACAGGTGGAGAAGGTTGGGTTGGGATGTTTGGCTCCAACATAAATCCAACAGTATTGATATCATCACTTTGAGATATACCAGACTGGAGTAAGGTTCTGTTGTCATCTTGAATCTTCTTTCCATGGACAAGCACACCAACACGTAATCCATTATTAAGCATGGCATTCACAGCTTCTAAAACAGTACTCTGGAAAAGTCATACTTGATGATCATTACCAAAAATCAATCATAAACACTGTGATAGAATTTAGAATGCCTGGGTAACCCAAATAAGAAAGAGAAGAAGTAAACCACTCATAAACCCAAGGAAGGTTCACTACTGAAACCAATTGGTAATAGTAGGAGTTACTCCTTGAGTATATAAAGTGATGCATACTCTTCTCTTTCTCCGATGTGGGACAACTCACATGTGGGGTAACAATGAGCACTTCAACACACTGAGAAGAACATAGTGAAAGAACTACACGTTTGAAGATCATAAGATGTCACTATTACAACTTCAAACATGAAAACAGAAGAAAAACAAACTGGATAAAACTAAAACTGTCCGGCAGTACAAATCCATATGCAGACACCAGAACACGGCTGCACGTTAAAAAAGGTATTTCAAAACATCAATTCAGAACATATAAATTGAGGCTGCTTACCTTTAGTGAACCAACAGTTGTACTCTCTGGAGCCTCAATAACAAACTCCGGGATTTTGAAGGACTTGATGTTAAGCCGCACTGCATGCAAAACAAATTTTAATGTAAGATAATTTAACAGTGCAACAAAAATAACACTCACTAAGGTGACAAAAAACCCCATTAGTACCATTAGAGTTTCTTGAATTAGAAGATTTTTGGCCGCAAAACCCTGAAGAGGGTGTCCCTTTTTCTGCATGGAGAACCAGAAACACATCCAGTCAAATTCTGATCTTAGCTAACTGGTATAGCGGAAGGCTATTCAATGACAAAAATAATACAAAAACAAACCTTCATGTAGTTTCGCAGCCGAGGCATTCTTCTCATCAATTATGCCTTTCTCAGGTGAGTTAGTAACACTCTCACTACTGAAACCTCCATCATAAGTCACCACTGAGCTAGGATTAAACATTATTCGTTTTTTTAACGGACGCTGAGACTTTTCTATTTCATTATAGGTTCTCTGGCTAGGCTGGGTGCGCTTTGCTATACCATCTGAAGATGCCAAAAAAACAAAATTAGTCTGGTTTCTCTTCTCATTTGATCACAGCCAAAGTTCAGTCGCAAAGCAGTTAGTGCACCTGTGTCAGACTCTTCATAATCCTTCAGTTTAGGAGCTGTCTTCCAGTATTTAGATGTCGACAGTTTAAAATCTCTAACACTTGTTGGCGATATGAATTCCTTCTCCATGGTTTTAGGTTGAGAGCACTGAGAAATTGTTTCGTCGGTGTCTTTACAGTTTATTTTTACATTGTTCCCATGTTTCAAAAACGAAGTATTAGGATTAGAACCCCTGCAGAGGGTTAACTCAACATCTTCCTCAGTGTTAGTTGGCGCAGTAGACTTGTTAGCCACAGTGGTATCTCCAGATTCACCCAAGTTTGTATCTAGTTGCCTAAGGAGCCTGTTTTTTATGTTAGTATCATCAGTCTCCCCACATTTTGGGAAACCCCCATCTAATTTACTAGAATGATATACAAATGACTCGTTGCTTTTTCCAGTGATCAATTTCAAATCAGAATCAACTTTCTCCGAACACACAGAACTAGCAAAAGGCGAAGCAAGCTCACCACTCAATTCATTCACCGTCTCAAGCTTCCCAATACAAACATCCTTTTGAAGACCAGAGAAAAACACACTACCTTCAGAGCTACCCTGATCATCATGATCCCCTTCCTTATCAACATCTCGAGGCTCATTCTTAATCATAACTTTATCAATTTCAAACCAATCAAATCCCACAGCCGCACTACTCGAAGCAGAAGAGCATTCACTTTCTTCTAGCAACTTTCCAGCAACCGTAGCCAGCAAATCAATTGCACTTAGTCCGCAACCTTTAGGTATTTGATGTGGAAACTTCCGTTTCTGGAACCATTGCATCAGATATATCAAAATTACGCAACGAAAGCAAACAATGAGCTAGAATGCAATCAAATAAACTTACTCTCGTGGGTATCGCGGATCTAGGTGCTCTCGGTATTGTAGGAAAATGGTAGCTTTTAGCTCCATGATCCAATGTCTTCTTCGAAACCGACATATTTCAATTATACATTCCAGAACCAGCCGCAACCAAATTTACAGATTCTACAATAAAGGAGTGAAGGACATTCTAAGTTATATAATTACTATAGTACTATACTATGTTGAATGAATTGTACAATATAATTGCAGATCATAATTATATCCAAATTCTAAATCTGGAATAATTCACAAACAAATAATTACTAATCATTTAAACCATTAAAAGCTCACATTTCACAACCTTTATAAAAAAAGGAAAGAAAATCCATTAAAATTTGCATCATAATTCACAAATAGGTCTGATTTCATCCAAATAAATCAAAATTATTAAACATCTGAAAGAGATCAACAGAATTTTAACAAACAAATTCTCAGAAACTAAACATTAAACCCTTTCTCTCTCTTAAAACCACATGAAAGAATTCTAACATTTTTCTTCATTTGCTTTTAAAAGATTATAAAAAAAAGGAAAGAAAATCCATTAAAATTTGCATCATAATTCACAATTAGGTCTGATTTCATCCAAATAAATCAAAATTAGTAAGCATCTGAAAGAGATCAACAGAATTTTAACAAACAAATTCTCAGAAACTAAAACATTAAACCCTTTCTCTCTCTTAAAACCACATGAAAGAATTCTAACGTTTTTCTTCATTTGCTTTTAAAAGAAGCTACGTAAAAAAAAGTAGATGAGAGGTTTAAGCAACCGAGTCTGCAAATCAACATCAAATTCCAAATCATGGAAACTTGATCATCAGAATCAATTCAACGAAGATCCTTTGATCACCAAATCAATTCATGAACAAAACAAAACCCTTAGTTTTTCAATCAATTGAAATAAACAAGTCAAAATCCGCAATATCTCACCATGTGAGATCAAATTCAAGCACATTTACCAAAAAAATTTGCAGAATTCAACAAAAATACAACCAAAACTTAATAACATTAATTGAGAATTACGTACCTCAAACTCAAGCAAAAACGATCATCGTTCAATAATCCAATAATCAACTTATACGGTTCTACCTAATTATCTACACCTCTCACAAATAATCAATACAATTATGTCATGTTCATTTACAAATTCAGATAGATAAATAAAATTGTCAATAAGAATTTTGGAAATTCAAATTCAGTTGAATAATTTTTTTGATGATCATTTCAGTTAAGAAATAATCTAATAATCAGTTTTTATAAGATAAACAACCAAAAAGCCCAACAAAAAAAAAATCAGTTTTTATAATTTTTGGTTTTTGGTTTAATTTTCTCTCTCTAGAGAAATGAAAAGATCTTCTCTCTAAAATATAGGGGTTTGATGTGGGGACAATGGGAATATCACAAAACCCCGGGATTATAAATAGTTAAATACCACCAAAAAACCATGCTTAAACCCCAACCAAATCTCTCAACCACTAATTTATTTACGGTGATAATTTTTTTAAATTATCAATAATAGTTTAATCTTTATTTGATCAATTTAAAATAGGAAAATTTCACATGGTAGCATCCAATTTTGATGAAATGTCAGTGGTAGCACTTTTTAAAAAAAATTCTACATGGTAGCATCTAGTTTATGCAGTATCTAATTGTCGTAGCATTTTCCGTTAAGTTCTTGTTAAATTCCGTTAAATTCATCATTTTGTAAGTTTTTTTCTACACGATAGCATCCAGTTTTTTGTTAATTTACCATTTTAACTTTTAATTCACCATTTTAATGTTTAATTCACCGTTTAATTCATTAACGCTCATAAATGTTTAATAATTTTATTGAAAAATTATAAACTTGTTTTAGATATTTTTATGGAATCTTGTAGTTTTTTTTGATAGAGTGGGTAGTGCGTTAGAGATAATTTAGGCTAAACATTAAAAAATTTAGAAACATTATTAATTTTCCCCTCATTTTTAATTTAAATTTCTAATTTTGCAATTGGAAGTTTTGGAAAAAAGAAATTGATTAGTTTGAAATGGTTTTGTTCACGAAAATATCGGTCAAGTTACTTGACCATTTCAAATTTACCAAAAATATATTATTCTTAAATTAGCTAATTAAATTTATTCGGCAAATTTAAATTTTTCTATAATTGGAACTAAGACATAGAAGCGGTAAATATTCAAATTTGATACTTGAAGATTATTAAAATATATTTTTGAAATGAACTTTTATATATACGTTAGCAAAATACACCTAATTTTATTAGTTTTTTTTATGACAAAAGAGTACTTTAAAAACTAAAAATATGATACATTTACAAAATATTAATTGTCAAATTTTAAAGGGAAATTTCACATGGTAGCATCAAGTTTTAATGAAATGCCAATGGTAGCACTTTTTTAAGAAAATTGCACATGTTAACATCCAGTTTATGCACTATCTAATTGCCGTAGCATTTTCCGTTAAGTTTTTGTTAAATTCCGTTAAATTCATCATTTTGTAAGTTTTTTTCCACATGGTAGCATCCAGTTTTTGTTAATTTACCATCTTAACTTTTAATTCACCATTTTAATGTTTAATTCACTGTTTAATTCATTAACGCTCATAAATGTTTAATAATTTTATTCAAAAAAATTATAAATGTTGAATAATTATACGGAAAAATAATTTTAACATTTAATTCATCGGTCGAAAGAGTTGTACTTGTTTCGATCGAATTTTCGAAAGAGTTATCCCATAAGGATAGTAGCCACGTCCGTTGTTTAAAAATAAAATCGTTATGATGGGTAAAAATTACGTCAAATATTATTTTCGGTTTTACGTATCGGAAAATAGGCGTATAAGTACTTGTTTCGACCGGATTTTCGAAAGAGTTATCCCATAAGGGTATTTGCAACGTCCGTTTTTTGAAAAAATATCGTTATGACAGGTAAAAATGACGTCAAATATCTTTTTCGGTTTACGTATCCAAAAATAGTTGAATAAGTACTTGTTTCGACCCGATTAGATAGTTTCTTATAATTTTTCAATAAAATTATTAAACATTTATGAGCGTTAATGAATTAAACGGTGAATTAACATTAAAATGGTGAATTAAAAGTTAAAATGGTAAATTAACAAAAATTGGATGCTACCATTTGGAAAAAAACTTACAAAATGATGAATTTAACTGAATTTAACAAGAATTTAACGGAAAATGCTACGGCAATTAGATAGTGTGTAAACTAGATGCTACCGTGTGAAATTTTCTTAAAAAGTGCTACCACTGGTATTTCATCAAAGCTGAATGCTACCATGTGGAATTTCCCAATTTTAAATTTGAGGCATCACTTGTTGAACAAATGCCGCAACGAACTAAAAGTTCGTTGCTTTGCTCGTTCAACAAGCAACGTAATCACAAATCGTTGCATCTCTAGGTTTATTAATCGATAACATTGACATTATTTGTGAAAGAGGGTCACAAATTAATTTAGTGGTTGAGACATTTTCTTTTAAGTTTTACCCATGTTATAGGAGATTCTTTCTGAACACCACCAAAATTCAGAAACTTTTTCGACATTTTAAAGACCAAAAGCAAAATGTAAATTATGGGCCCCTAAATATTAAAATTACGTCCTAATACATTTTGGCATTTGCGAATTTGATTATTAATACTTTAATTAGCATAATTATTTCTTAATGATATATTAAAATAAAAAAAAATATAACTTGCTAAATATGATTTTTATCTATATTAATAGTGTTGATAAAAACATTAATCTAGCTCATGTATCACCTACTATAAGTGTAATTTAATTATGATAAAATAAAATTAAACATGTCCATATTATCCTCCCAAAAAAAAAAATGTCCATATTATTAACCATCTGACTAGTTTACATGAATAAAAGCTATACTGAATTTTTAAAACTTATTGATATTGATATTTAAAACTCGTGGATGAGTTTTATTATATATAAATATATAAAATTAATATTTTTAAAAATGATGGATGCTTTTTTATCATCACAAAATAAAATAGACAAATTAAATTTGTCAACCTTAAATTAATTAAAATATTAATACCATTCATTATTGGAAACTTTTTATTGAAATTAGTAAATCACCTTTTTTAGCAAAACAATAAAAAGCCCAAGTGATAGAGTCGTACAAATAGGGAAAGGAAAAATCTAGAGCTTTCTTATAATTATTTTTTGATACAACTACTTATTTGGGTCATCAGATTGATTTTTAGGTCAAATAATTCAGTTGGTGTGCAATACCAGATTTTGTATCCACATTAATTTTACATAATTGTATATTCATTTTTGAAAAAGTCGGGTTTAAATTAATCTAGTTCGATCTATCTTTAAGATCTTATAGAAAGCACCTTTTCGGTGTTCTGCACAAGGCAGAGTCCGAGTGGGGATTTTCTTTTTCTTGAAAAATGTGGACAAATCATACCCGTACCCCCAATTAGGGAGTAAAGAGAGATGCGGACAGTCAAGAAACCCTTCAATTGATACCTGCGCCTAGGGGTGTTCATAATAACCCGATCCGATTATTCCGACCCGAATTATCCGGTATCCGGTTCTAAAAACCGGATAATTTACCCGGTTTTCGCAAACCGAATAATCTGGTTCGGGTACCCGGTTTTAAAACCGGATACCGGATCCGGGTCATGCTTTTCTGAAAACCGGGTACCCGGTATCCGATTTTCTTTAATTATTATTTTTTTAACTTTTTTTCGTAAATAAAATGATTATAATACCTCTTAGGCTAACCTTGGATTGAATATTTTTGAAGAGTTAGTATTTGAATTTTATAATTGTTCTTACTTAAGCCCATGAACAATAATATTATTTTTTTCTTTTTCTTATTAATCTTTTATGACTAATTATGTTAAAGATTTTTAGGGAGTTTGTATTTGAATTTTATATAAAAAAATATTTTAAGTGGATATAGAGATAAACAAACGTATGGTTGAACGACAAAACGACAAAAAATAAAAAATAAAAATACATTCTAATAAAACCGGGTATCCGGTTTCCGACCCGGTTTAAACCGGTATCCAAATTCCGGGTACCCGATTTAAACCGGATCGCAATTTTAGGTACCCGAAAAACCGGGTACCCGAATTTCCGGATCCGGGTCGACCCAGTACCCGGTTTTGAACACCCCTACCTGCGCCCAATAAGGGTCGAACTCCAAACCTTCTGCTCTACATGTAGATACATTATCCATTGAGCCACAAGCGGTTCTGGTACTTTTAAGATGTTATAAATATTAAAAAAAAATAATACTAAATATATTGAAGATGTGTGGTAGTGGTGAAATGTGATGACAAAAGTGACTATAAATTATAAGTGCACCAATCTTATCGGTTTGTTGGTTGCAATCAAGTTTTGGTATGGACCATCACTTTTGTAGGGATGGAATCCTTTAGTATATGCTTTTATTTCAAAAGGGTCAAACACTATCCACTTTGGCACATTCTTCTTTACCTTAGAGCAATTAATTGCATCCTTAGAAATTTTTTTAACAATAATAATATGATATGATATTTCCTTTTCTATTTTAGAAATTTTTCATTACAAATTATTGTATGAGAATGAGACGGTTTTTTCGAGAGACACGCATTATTTATGGGTGTAACAGTTCATCTCATACATATTATAAGAACATAAGCTCCTTATTTGAACTCGTCTCATTGAAAGACGGTCTCTCACAAAAATAGTTCATATTGATATTGAGATGTAGGTTTGTGAACTCCAATAGACAAAAACAAAGTAAAAAAGAATTAATGTATTTGTAAGCGGTAAAAACCAAATCTTCGTTACAAGTGTGAAAAGGTTGTCTCAATTCTCAACTTCTAGGCTAATTCATAGTCTTTATATAGTTAATTTTAATTTTGACTTTTTCTTTAACTTTAGTGCAATTACTAGATAGTTTCTGTGCGATACATGGTTTTATTAAATTTTCCGATATGAATTACATTAATTTATGTAAAGTATTACAACTATTAATAATACATTTCAAAATCAAATTTAACACAAAAATATGTAAAATTATTTTTTAAAAGTTTAAACGAAAAATACTTTTGTCATGAAAAATGTATTTGACTTACATAAAAATAGTCACAACGGAATTATAATAGGATTATGCATTGCATTTAAGTAATCAATTGTATAAATAACAAAAAAATCTTAGTAAGAGTATTTTATGTTTTAATCATCTCAAAATATCCAATATAATAAATAGTACTCATTTAACAAAGGGGTGAGGTGATTAACAGATAAAATTGGGTCCCACTACTTCCCAACTAAAACCATTTTACCCGGTTATAAGTCATCTTGGACTTTAAATTTAAAATGGGCCTAAAGTTAAGAGTTTTAAATAATAATTAATTATTGAGAGTTTTATATTTAAACGGCAAATAATTAAGAGTGTTTAATGTATTTTCCCATTCAAAAATATAACATTTAAACGAAAATATATTCAAAAAAAAATAAAAAATAAAAATAAAAAATTGAGAGTATAAAGCTGAGTGTCAAAAGACATTGTGCATTGTAATTACCTACAACTACAAACGTGCAAGACAACTAAGAATAAGTGATATGAGGTGGTGCATGTGAATGAGGAAGCTATTCAAATATACAAATAATAATAATATAATGAAAAATAACCGTGAATGATACAAATTTTTGTTAATTTTCTTACAATTATACGAATTATTGATTAATCATGAATAATACCAATTTAAGAGGTGTTTTTCTTAAAAATTCCTAATGTGTTAAAAATAAACTATTGGTGATTATAACACAAAAAAATTGGTAAATTAGTTAATAAACTAAAGTTAGTATTAAGGGCCGGCCCTAAGGGTGTGCAAGAGGGGTCGTCGCCCAGGGCCCTTCGTCAAAAAAGCAAAATTAATGGTTGTAAAAGTCCATATAGGTTATAAATTGCAAAAGAAAAAGACCCCAATATGCTATTTTGCTTAGGGCCCAAAAATATCTAGGGCCGACTTTAAGTATTATTCTAGGAAAATATCCTCTATGTTGATATTATTCATGATTAATTAATCACAAATTCTTACTTGAGACCGTCTATTGTAAAGACGGCTCTCAAAAGCCCAGTCTAATTTTAAATATATATTGTTACAATTCTAAATATAGATTTGGGTTGGACTTTTGAGAATAATTTTTACAAAAAACGATCTCTCAAGAGAGCACCTGTTAACTAATAGTTGATATTAATAATAATAATCATCGAAAATAATAGAGTATAAGTCACGGAAAGAATACTGGATTCAATTGAAAATAATGGGAAATTGTGGTCTAAATATGTGGGCATAATCCGACTCACCCCAACCTAAAATAAAATATTACTTGTATCATCTATTTTGAAAATGTCGTAGATGTCACATTAATTTTCAAATTGATATAATGATGTCATATTGAGTTTTTATTGTATATAAATTAATATATTTTATATTTATATAAAAATTATATAATAAACACGCTGCTTACATCACCTACTTTCAAAATAACATAAGTGCCGCATTATTGTTATAACTTTTTGTTTCAAATTGATATATAAATCAAGAGTTTTTTATTAAAAAAACTAAAAATCACAATACAATATAAAAACTACCATTATATATTTATTTTACATGAACAGTTTAAAAAATTACAAATTGTTACGTTCCAAAAGACGCATTAAATAGATGGGTTAAATAGCCCAATTGATGCAAATTAAAGAAAAAATAAGGATGTGGGCTTTTGTTTTAAAGTTGTCAATTTAAAAGAGGGACTCTCACAAGAGTCGTTGTTTAAAAATAAACAAGGCTTAGCCATCTCGCAATGAGATGATCTTACTAAAGAATTTGCACAAGTTCTTGCTATAGACCATCTATAGCATAGACGGGTAAATATGGGCTAGCCCATTTTGCAAAACAAGTAATTGATTAGTCATCAGCCTTATTTTTAAATTTAAAATCATTGGGCTGGGCTGTTGGAAGAGCCATCTTTGCTATAAATGATCTCTCAGGAGAACTTCTGAAAAATTTGTGCAATTCCTAACTACCATCTCAAATTTATCACCGCGGGCTTAAAATCACCAAACATGGGCTTGTATTACCATGGGCTTAGTATTCATTACAATTGCGAAAGTACTACACTCAATCATAAAAAGATACTACACAACATCTTGACAAATTTTTGATTGTTTTATTGTGAGACGACTTAATATCGGTTGCCCTAAAAGCTAAAGTAATGATTATCTTTTCAAAATTATTAATTTTGTCTCTGAAATTACAACAGTTTAATGTTTTGGGCTATTTGTATGGGCTCGTCCATGTGGTAAAGGTTTTGGTTTATCCACGTGGTAACCAAAGCTTTTCAAAAATCCACGCGGTAACTCTGAGATTTATCAAATTGTTTTATCGTGACCTTTTTGCACATAAAACATAAGCAAACATAATTTCGAAGCTTTAAGCTACTGTATGTCTATTAATACGACTCACCATTTCAAATGCCATCAGTTTAAACATTTTCCACCAAAACATCTAACTCTACCGTATTTCAATTGGGGTAAAAAATATAAACTGGTTCAAAGATGGTACAGTTAGAATTTATGTTTTGGGGAAAAAATTGAAACTGTTGTCATTTGAAATGGTATATCGTATAAGTATGCGTACACCAATCTTAAAACTTCGAAATTAACGTTTTGCTAAAAAAAAAGTTCGAAGCGCACAGATCTACCGCCAATCTCTAACGGCGCCACATCCTGCATGGCCGTCCAATTAGACTTTGATCGAGCCATCAGCAAACATAATGCGGCGTGCCGCATGCTGCGTGCAATCGGCAAACTTCCATGGCGTTTCCGGACGTTGCATCGATGGTTAGTTTTGAAATACCCTAATTCTTTCTTCTGTTTTTGCACTTGATCAATTTCATGTGTGTATAATGATAGTATTAATTTAGCCGTAATGCCCTAAATTGTTGATTTGGTATCAGTATATGCTCTTAGTTTTGACCTAAACTGTATTGCTCGAACGTGTTTTTGTCGTGTTATTCTGCAAACTCTTGATTTATTTTGTTTCCAAGACCATTGAGAACTGGATTGTTAGTTCATGATGATGATGGAAATCGTTTTTCTTTTGAATTTCTCAGTTTTGGTTATTGTTGGTGGTGGCTAATGAAAACTTCTCACGTATCAGATGATGACATGTTAAATGAATGTGGGTTGAAGTTAATCATGTCATCGCCAAATATTCAAGGAACCAAAATTTGCGAGCGAGATTGAAACCCAAAATATGAATATTTATGAAGTAAAGCCAATCATCAATTGCCCAAGATCATTTGGAATTTTCCCTTGATTTGGGGGAAACTTTAAATACAGAGAATTAGGATTTTCAATGTAAGAACAAGCACATCAATGTAAACAATCAATACAAGGTTATTGAGATCAACTCGTCTTGTATGAGACCGTCTCACTAAAACAACCCAACAGAGATGGTCACCATGAGACCGTCTCATTTATGAATTTGTGTTTTGCGACTCACCTTGTGTGTGCTACATTCTTAGTAATCTGGATTGTACTATTAATTGATGAAGAAGTCAGTGGAATTCTCCAAGAAGGCAAGAACTCATAAGTGATTATAATGGAAATTGACTAAGAGTGGGGAATTTATTTAAGTGTGTTTAGGCTAAAGTTTTAGATCATTTAATTAAGGAGAATGCAATTCAATACTAATGGTGCAAAGCATTTTGGGTATTGGGGGGTATTTTTAAGTTAAGCCCTGATACGCAATAGGATAATCGCCAAAATACAGAGCAGCTCACGTAGGCTCCAGACTCAAGCGACAAGTCGTCTCTAGATGGCTAGTCTTGGCGACTGGTCAATGCTAGTCATTGCTTTTAAATGCAATTTTTTACAAATTTTCTCAAATTGCTTCTTTTGGCTCTTTCAGGATTCACCTCATACATATTCATCACATTTAACAACACACCTTGGATCCTTGCCCTCATGTGAATCGTACGACAACTCATGCAACATCTATTAGATAGAGTAATATATAGTAAATTTCATTCATTTTTCTTGTACTAGAAATAATAACTTTGCTTTGTTTTTTATTGAATCAAAGTTTCAATACCTCATCAAATTCCAATTCATTAGTCTCAAGATTAATTTTTGTTTCCCAAAAAAAACAGGTTGTACTATAGTATGGACTAATTAGCGGTCTAGTAAAATATGTGTTGCAAGGTGTGAAAAAGTGAAATTTAATATCTGGAGGCCATTAAAACATCTTCCAAAACTGAGCAGAAGAAGAGGGTTTTGGATTATAGAGAGATCTGTTAGCTTCAGAATTTGTTAAGACATAAGCAGAGAATGCTAATGTAGTATTACAATCATTAGTATTCTGATTCTATTAAAGTTCTCTTCTACCCTTTAAGTAACAACATACAGATCACAGTAATTTTTCTTGGCCTAGCTAGCACCTTGCATTAGTTTAGATATAGCCTCCTCCTTCAGTAGTTCGAGCTTTTGGGTATTTTGTTTGCTCTAACTTGTATTAGTTGGTTTTGATATTCAATGCATGAGTTGAGAACACTAAATTGTTGTTTTCAGCAACATTGGCAATCTGTTGCATAGATAATGGTAAACGATGAACACATTAAATCTGAAAAAGTTACACAACTAAACTAAAACTTGACAAAAACAGTATCTGCCATTGTTTAATTGATACCAAGATATTACGCCCCATCTTAGTTAACAGTTCACAAGAGCTCACTACAAATATTATTCTTTAGTTCAAACTATGAATCTGGCATGTCAACACAACTTCAAGGCATTCTACATTGTTAGAAAAGAATGTGAAAAATCTCTGAAATGAATAAACTACATGCGCTAGAATTGTCTAATAAGTAGGCATTTGATATAAAATAACTAGCTGGCTTACTAGAAGCCTAAATATATCTAGAATGCCCTACTCTAGAAAAACGGAGAACTTGTCACGAACTTATTGGAAGCCTAAACTTAGATATATCTAGAAGTGCATGACTCTAGAAAATTAGAAAATAATATAGGAAACACAGATACACAAGTGGTAAACCAATCTAAAAGGGCTTATCTCATAAAATTGCTTGAGGAGGTGAAACATGAGCACACCATACACAAAATATTGTTGTAAAATTTATGATGCTATCAATTTTTAGTGATCAGCATAATGTAATACAATATTATTCAAGCTCATTTCAATTTTTGGGTGCGCCCAAATTTCTATCATATATGTATTGAGATTATACCTATTCTTTTCTCTGCTTGTAGTGACTAACTGGCAACCAGATCTATCTCAAGTACAACCAATAAACAAGATTAAATGGTTTTCAACAGTAATCAGGAACATTATATCTACAGACTACAAGGCTACAACAATCAGGTGTGCGTCTTTTTTATGTATTTAAGTTGTAAAAGGTGTCGAATACTTATTACTAACAAGAACATAACTATCACTTGGTCAAATAACTTATTATACTAAATTGGCACAAGCATCAAAATCTGGAAATCAAAACTATTACACCCACACAACAACATAAGCGAATTAAAATATAGTGTGTGTTGGGTGAGTGACTTTTTGATTGACTTTTGTCTTTTGACTTTTTAGTTAGTTATACAGTCTAAAAAATGTTTGATAAATGGCTTTTAAGCCAAAAGTTGGTTGCTAAGCCAAAACTGAAAAGCTAATATGAGTGGCTTTTTCATTGGTATTTGGCTTTTTGACCTATGTTTTCTTTAATACTTCCTCTGTTTCGTTTTAGTTGCTTTGCAAGTAAAATGGAACAGAGGAAGTAAATAACTAACTAACATAAAATTTTACCAAATTGTTGACTTAACATGTAATGACTTAGCCAATACATCGAGTTGGTTAAACCAGGTTCAGCCAACAACTTCAAATATTAGCCATTTGTAAATGAGCAAGATTGTACCAACGATTAAATGTATTTTAAGCAGTCATTAAATTGAGTGGATATGGGGCTATTTTTTGTAGTCATGATGGGATACTTAAATCCTAACTCGGTCCTAGTCTTTTTAATTGATATTTGTTTCGAACTAGCTCTTGATTGAACATTAGGACCATAATAACCTTGATCCTTTAAAAGCGTCCCATATTCATGTGCTTGTGGAATTTCAGTAAGATAATTACAAACTAAAACAATGAGAGAATTTAGACTTCGGACTCTAGCTTGACATGCCATTAGCATGTATAAATGCTAGTATATCAGTGATGCATGTAATCATATAGTAGGATCAACTCAATAAAGAAGATATCGAAATTTACCAGAAATGAGTTTGAATGATACACAAGATTCCAAGCTATATTTGATGTCGTGTTCATGCACTTACTACTTGGTTATTCTCTGTAGTTGATAGAAGATAAGTTAAGTAAAGTTAGAGACAAAATAATTGAATAAAATTGCAAGTAGAATTTAGAATATTGTTTACAAATAAGGAAGTGAAATCAAGGATTATCATCTTGTGCATAAATTGAACAGCATAAGTCGTGATTTTTTTTCAAACAAACATAAATACTTCAATATAATACTGAATTTTAATTATAATCCCAAAAAATTTGAGTTCAGAACAATAAAGATAATAAAGCTTATGAAAAACAACGAAGTTTGCAAGATGAAGATGAGGTTTATGCATATTTTCTTACCCTGTCTGGAATATGTTGAATTTTGAGCCAATCTTCTCCGTTGGGTTCTTTGCATCTTTCATATAGCTCCAAACAATCCGCTATCTTAATGCTTTTGAGGGACGTGAGATCACTCATTGCTTTTGGAAGTGAATTGATTGCAGGGCAACTTTGTATGGTGAGGGAATATAGAGATGATAAACAATTAATCCATTCAGGTAGGTTTCCCATATTCACACAATTCCAAATACAAAGAGTTTGGAGGGAGGTCAGGTATTGCATCCCTTTAGGCAAACTTGTCATTTTTGGAAGAGAAATGAATTCTAGGGAGCGAATTGTTTGAAGATAGGATCTCCAAGGCTCATCTTCATCTTCGGATATGCTCAATTGTTCATTATTGAGCAAGCGGATCTCTTCCAAGGCTGTGAAATGATGGTAAAACCCATAAAGTGTCCTCAGTTTCTTTAAAGACTTCAAATGAAGAATCTGAAGGGAAGAAGCACAACTCTGAAATGCGTCCCAAAGTTGTGATAAACACTCCACCTCCTCATCTTTATCAATAGTAAGTGAAATCAGACCATACATCGACAATGATTTGAGGTAACACACTCTATCTAGTACAACCTCCTTTAATTCAAAATCATCTTGTGAACTTCCAGCAATGCCATCTTCTTGACCTGGTTCTTTTATTATTTGCAATCTTTTACTGCTGTCATATAAATTCAATTTTGTCAAACGAGGACAACAGAGAATCGACATTAAGTTAAGGCAACCGTCTATCTTTAAATCAAAAAGACAAGGAAATCTTAATGCCCGCCTAACGATATGATCATCATCATTATCATCCATCAATCTTTCTTCCTTCCCCCATCCTTGAAACTTTTTCAGATTCCATAATGAAAGAGATTCAAGTGAAGGGAAGAATGTTGGTAATTGTACTGATTTTGAGCCAATACCACTATTACTACCTCTATTGATCTCCATGCACTTCAAGTTCTCCAACCTTAAAAGTTTGAGTGATTTCAAGTTAGGAAGTTCACTCAACAATGGCACCTCCTCCAAGTTGTTACATCTGTAAAGTACGATGTGGACAAGATGTGGGAGGGAGATAGCCCAATTATCCTCCACTTTTCCCCACTTTTGTATTCTTTTACCCTTGTAGTTTTCTAAATAAAACATCTTTAGATTTGTAGGAGGCTCTAGGTTTTTCAATACAACTTCATGTTTAAAACATGTGGCGTTATCTTCCTGACGGGTTCGAAATTTGATTTCTAGTCGAGTGAGATATTCCATTCTCTTCAAATGTCCTCCTTCCCTATTCATGCCTTCCACGTGTCCATCATATTCAACTATTCTAATACAAATGTGACCTTTTACTTTGTTGAGAGCTTTTAGGTCTTTGAGCGGGTCGTCACTCTTCTTGTCATTTGAAGGTCTCTTACCAACTACAAAGAGTGGTAGCACTCTAAGATTTGTAAGCTTATCTATGTTTGAAGGCATACAAGTTAATTCATAACAACCTTCTAAATCCAAGTGCCTAAGTTGAACTAATTTGCAAATATAGTTTGGCAACTCTCTCAAATTTTCACAATGAGTTAAAATAAGTGTTTGCAAATTATGTAGTTTTTTGATCTGATAAGAAAGCTCCTCTAAATGAGTATTGTAAGAGAGATTAAAATACCTTAAATGTATCAGCTCACCTATTGAATCGGGCAATCTTTTCACACTCGACAAACAAGACAAGTCCAACACCCTTAGGCACTTCCAATTACCTATTTGTCTACACAACAAAGACTCTTTGGTTCCGGGAAAATAATATAAAAATGAACGAATCTTATCGCTATATAAAAAACTTTCAAATTTGTCATCTCTAATGTAACACACATGACGAGTTCTATCTACTGAGGTGTTTGAGATGGAAGGTGCAACACAAATTTCTTCCTTCACCATCTTTTGTGCAACGTCATGCATCAAGTCATGAATTTTAAAGGAAACAACATCACCAAAGATATCTTTCTTCAAATCTTGAAAGAAACATCTCCGCATCAAAATCAAAAAATATTCCTCTGCAGCATCTTCTATACTTTGTCCTCCATGCAATGGCACAACATAACCTTGTGCCATCCAAAGACTAAGTAATATATGCTTTTCAATCTTAAAATCCTTAGGAAACAATGCACAATAACAAAAGCAACTTTTCAATGAGGGTGTAAGATTGTGATAACTAAACTCTAATATATAAAAAATCCTATTTTCCCCTTTAGAAATGTCAGCCAACCTAAGCTCTTCAAACGTCTTCCATTGACTTTCATCTTGACCAAATAAAAGACTTCCTACAACCTTAATTGCAAGAGGTAGATTGTAACACTTTTTCACTATCTTCTTCCCAATCTCAACAAGTTCTTGATAATTTTCACAATCACTTCTATTGCCAAATGCTGACCTTTCAAATAAATACCATGAATCCTCCTTGGATAACCCTTCTAACGTGTAGGCATGCTTAACCCCTATGATAGTTGCAGTCCTCTCTGAACGCGTGGTCACCACAATCCTATTTCCCCGTTGCCCGATCCTCAAGTATTTTTCCAAGTCATCCCATTTTTCATGAACCTCGTTCCATACATCATCAAGAACAAGAAAACACTTTTTTCCTCTCAAACACTCTTGAAACAAGTTTACGACTATTTCCATTGAAGAGCTACTATGGGGTTTATTCTTGGTAACTAATTCGATAATTTCCAAAAGGATCTTTTTTACATCAAATTCTACTCCTTGGTCTGATATACAAACCCATAACCTAAATTCAGGAAAGGCTCTCATAATCTTTTCATCATTAAATATAAGTTGAGCAAGAGCAGTTTTTCCACAACCTCCCATACCCACTATAGTCACGACACGAAAATCTTCATCACCATTAGAACCCAACAACATATTTATAATTTTCTTCTTATCCTCGTCTCTTCCAATTATGTCCTCCACATTAACATAAGAACATGTTTCCTCCCTTCTCTTACTTATAGGATCAACATCAAACTCTAATTTGGTATGGTGCTCAACATTAAACTTAAATTTTTTACGGTTTTCAGCAATTGCATCCAACCTATTTTTTATTTCTTTGACTTGGCTAGACATCCTACAAGTTTCTCCCACTTTTTTAAAAGAAAAGATGCAAAATACCTTTGCAAAGAACTTTTCTACCTTGCTTAGGGTCTTAATCTGCTTAAGCTCAGCAAGAGTAAGAAACTCATCAAAAAGATCATCAGCATCGTACACAACATCCTTTAGATTTTGAATGTAGCCTCGTTCTTGGTCAGTGAGCCCTCGCCTTGCAGCCTCATGATCAGCATCAAGGAGCACGTCTCTGATGGTAGAGACAGTTTCCTTGAGATCTTTGAGTTCAGATTCATAGCCCCATGTGTCACAAATCTGTTTGATGATCTCGTTTCCGATCACTTCAATGAGTTTTCCAGCAATTGATATTGCAAGATCAGCCATTGGGTTTTCAGAGAGATAAGAATAAGAACAAGAACAAGAACAAGAAGGAATAAGCAAGTTTAGTGAATAATTAATGCTGATTAGTAGGTTCCAATCAAACTTTAAGTATTAATAGTGAGCTTAATAGAGTTATGGTCAAAATAATTAGGCAATTACTTTTCATTAGGATCGAGATGTTCTTTCCCTTTGCTTGTGAAAGTGTAAATTCTTTGCTTTATTTCTGAAAAATGTATATTCTTGGAGTTAACTGGATGATGGAGTTATCATTGTGTTATAAGCTATGAAGCTATTGTTACCAAGTTGAAGGATGGATCTTATTTGAAATTCCCCAATATTAAAGAAAGAAAATGTTGCCAAATAGGAAAAAAAGAAGATATTAGTACTAAATATTTCCTCCGTTCCATTATACTTGCATTTAATTTATCACTTTTTTTTAGCTGTTTTGCAATTCTTGCGCTCTTTCTTTCTTTGGCAAAATGCAACTCAACAATTTTCCATTTTACCCCTACTTTATTCTCATTCATCGCGTAATTATTTTTTACCTACCATTCAAAAGGGGTAAAATAGACAAAAATGCACTGAAAGTGACTTTTCTTAGTTCTTGTGCCACCATCATTCAAGTAATTCAGAATAAAAGAAGTACTAATTTGTTATTTTTTTCTTTGTACTAATAGTATGGTGTTTTCCATTTTAATGTAGGTTCACAACAAGTTTAAGATTGGCTCAATAATTATTTGTTTTCATTATTTTTCAATCACCACCTAATGTTACTTTTTTAAGTGGTAACGATTGATAATAAGTTTTGTGAAGAAAAAATCGAGTAGAAAAGAACAAGTATCATAGTAGAATTTGTCAAGTAGTTTTCTAAGTAAAATATTCTAAATGAGTTACTATTTCTACCGTAAGGGATTTAAAAGTGAGTGCTGAATTTAGGGTAGCATAAACATACAACTATGTGCATTATTAAGCCTTACATGTAAAGGTAAATCAATTTCATCTAACTTACCATCTTTTGAAAGGAGTTAAAAACTAAAAGGTGTGTACTGTTGGTCTCACTATAGATGAACCTTTAAGTGCTACTTATTACTCTATGCTTCCATGATAAGATATTAAGAGTAATACTCTAAGTTTCTAATTTGTTTTCTTTTCCTTTTTTTTCATTGTTAATTTGTAGCTAGCTTGGGCGAACTTTGACTTTTATTATTTTAGATGAGAGTAGTGAAAATGTGAATGTTCCGATGGATGAGTGAGCATTCCTTGGGAGATAGAATTCGAAATGAAGATATAAGAAATGGTTTAGGAGTTACAAATATTGAGGAAAAAATGAAAGGGAATCGTTTAAGATGGTTTGGACATGTGCAAAGACATGGTATTAGCAAATCGGTAAGGACGATAGAAAGTTGGAGCTCATGAGACTTAAAAGAGGGTGAGGAAAATCGAAGGTGACTTGGAGGACATGATTGGAATAGGATATAAATGACCTATGTTTACCAATTGAGTTGGTGGAGAAATTGGAATGAGTGAAAAAGAAAATTCATGTGGACGACCACTAGAATTGATATATTGGTTCATGTAGTCGACCCAATCTTTTGAGATTAAGCCTTTGACAATATGATCCCAAAAAAAAACTTTTTATCCTTATTCCAAAGTTTTTTTTATTTGATCCTATATACTATATAATTGCAAGTGTAAGATATTTAGAAGATGACAATAGTCTTTTTTTTTTTGATATTTTATTATAATTTATGATCTATAAAATTGTTGGGTGGACCATGAGTGTATCCATCCATGGGGATTAAGTTGTCAAAAGAAATCTAAAGATTTGATTCTGTAATCGCTTGCTTAACAAAATTGGAACCAATTCTATTAATTTGTACCTTAGGGATTGCGTGAACCTATGATGTAGTGTAAATTGTGGGATTGAGAAAGGGGGAAACATGCTTCTTTTTTAGTCATGGTCCCTTTTGTTTTGCTGAAAAATTGAAGCTTTGTAAAAAATAATACCCACTCTAATCCATGGATTTGTAAAAATATTAAGGTAACTAGGTAAGGAAGGGACTACACAAAAAAAGTGTTAAATGCACAAATTATAGAAAAGCAAAATAAGATAAGAAGGGGACCACCACAAGAAGGTGTGTGTTAATTAAGGAGGGGACACAGTAAAAACTAAAAAGGTATCCATGTGTCAAATCATTATTAAATTAAGGTGAACTGACCTAAAAAGCAATACACGGGTCTTTTTTTATTCGTGGGGTCAACCGAAGAATCCCTTTAAGAGGAGAAGAAATTAATCGTTTCTACAGGTGGTGTGAATCGAATTTTCTGTCACAAGAGTGAAAAGATTTGTCTTTAATCATTAGGTTAACCCACAATGCTCATACTTAGGTCCTAATAAAGCTTTTTAAATGTCTATTCAATAAATCTTAATAAGAATAAAACAAACACCTTATGATGAAAATTATAGGTTTTTCTATGTGAAAAAGTATTGTGGAAGTTAACATATAAAGCCTCTATAATGTTGTCCTCTCTTCTCCAATCTTTCATTTCATTTACCATTATTTCATTAATAGTTCAATGATCATAGCATAGTATATACACTACAAATCTTATGTTGCGTACAAGTCTAGCATTAGTAGCTTGATGATGCCATTATACAATTACACAAGTATACTTCATGTCATAATATAAGAAGGTGAACAATGAACATGTATTATGTTTTATTCATAATTCATAATTCATAATAATTAACTGTTAATAATGGTATTGGCCCGTTTGGTTTAGTTGTCGGTATTAAATAGTGGGAATGATAATGAAAAGTTAGTTTGATTTTGATTGGAAATCTCTCTACAAAGTATTTTATTATCATAAAAATTGATTAACCGTCGGTAATCCATGATGATGGCTGATGGCATTATCGCATTATCATTTAGTGAGGTAATATTAGGTGGCAATTAAAAATTATGAGCAAAAGAACTGTAACTGTTTTTATGATTTAAGTTTTATTAAATAAGAATGACATTGTGCATTTCATTAAAATTTATACTATAAATTTTTCATGACCATTATTTATAACTAATATTATAATGATCAAGAATTGTCCTTTCAATGCAATGCATTGCAACTAATTTTTCTTTATTTGACTATTTGGTTTTATAAATTTGTTTGACAATAAAACACTATATGAGCAATAATAATTACAATAATTAAAAATATTATGAGAGTTTATTAACCTTTAGGTCTGAAACTTTTCAAAGATTTTCTTTAATCTTAACTACAGTTAACCTAATTATTGACAATGGAGTCCAAATTATTTTATGAGTGGTTAAGATACAGAGAAAGAATGAGTTTGTGGATTGAATTAAAAGAGGAAGAATTGGATCATTACCAACAAAGAAAATAGTACAAAATTAGCAAGATGGATTAAAATAAAAAAAAATTGTGCTAATTGAGAGCCCATAAAAGGCCATAAAGAGTAGTTATTAATTAATTACCAATAACTAATAACTAAACACATATATTTTTGAAACCCAAGACAAAAATGCCTACTTTCTGGTAGTTAAGTTTTTTTTTCTTTTTTTTCTCATCAAGAACAAAAAAGTTGAGAAGTCCATTGGTCGACTTTAAAAAATACTCCATATTTTTTTTTCAATTTGCTCTTTGTTATTGCTTGATAATTACTCCTCCATATATGTAACAACAAATTCAAGGGCTTATTTGCTTCTTGCTATATTTTAGTGGTCAGTACCTTTTTTATTATTGATTTTGGGTTCTAATAGGTTTTTTCTTTGGGAGAATAGTTGATTTTGTGTTACTAGATAATTGGTAGCTATATTTTTTTTCTCCATTAATATTGAATTAATTGAAAATTTAGAGTTTTATCTCATTATGAAAATAAGTATTTTGTGAACCGGTTACATATTGGTTTCTTAAATGTTAATATAATCTTTAGAGCCTTCTAAAATATTCAAAAAGACACTGATAATTTGTGAGAAAGTCTTATATGAACTTGGTCTATACTATTTTAGTGTCTACTAACTTAAAATGTTTAAAAATAATTAAGTTTTTCCACTTGACAAGTACAATTATATGAACTTGGTCTATACTATTTTAGTGCCTACTAATCTTGAAATATTTAAAAATAATTATGTTTTTCCACTGATAGTCTGGTAGATACTAAAATAGTGTGAATTAAATCCACAAATACATCTCAATGGAATGACTGAATTGAGTCAAAGGGGCAAGGAGGAGATCATATAAATGTTGAGTGAGAAATTCACATGTCATATGGAAGAAAACGAGTAAATATTTAATAAAAGTTAAGAGGCTTGCAATTTGTAGTTGAAATACCAACATTTATTAACAAATAACCAAAAAAAGGTTTGTTTCTCCTATTATGGACTATTTTTTTTTCTATATTTCTATGATCTCTTTGTAGATTTGGTTGATGGGATACAATTTGACACTTGGCTTGTTCTTGGGTTTTCCCTCTATTCATGAAATTTGTAGAGATATACAAATCCTTTAGCTTCAACTGTTTTCATCCCTTCCCAAATTAATTCTCATGCCACCTCTTTACTTTTTTCTCTCAAAAAAATAAAATTGCTAGCTCCTAAAAAAAACTTTTAAGGGACAAAAATTTAGGAGCAATTCTTGTATGAAGTCGTCTGATGGTTAGATCGATTTAAAGTGAATATTTTAATATTTAAGTGTCTATTTAAACATTTAAAATGATATGTGAAGTAATTCTTCCAATTGTTTTTTATTCCTTTGATTTGGGTTATGGGTAGAAATTATAGAGTAATAATGAAAGAAGATTATATAGAAGTTTTTATTAATTGAAATAAGTAATGATTATTTCTGCTTGAAATCGTAAAAAGTTGTAAGAGGGGTTTAGTAGAAAGATAAAATTGTTATAATGAGGGAGCGATAATTTTTGAGATTAAAAATGTAAATGTATAATGTCTTTTAGTAAAATATGTAAGACAATTGAGATTATTTTTGTCTAAATATGGAAAGATTCAAGATGGAAAAATCTAGTGAAATTTCTATTTGGAGAAAATGAAAAGAACTAAAGAATAAAGAACCATTCAACAACTAAAGTGAGTTTTTAAAGTTTGAAAATGAATATTTTAATTAATTTATTTGAACTGTTTTGTTAATTAAGATTGTTTCAACTCTCATGATGAGACAATTTGTGAAAAATATAAGCTATAAACTCTAATGAAAAATAAAGAATTACGGTAAAAGTTTAAACTTTTATCCTCTTAGTCGTAATTCGAAAACAAAATATAAACCAATATTACTATTACTATATAATTTGTGATGGCAGCATTATTAGATTACAGAATAAAATTCACTTAATTCTTTATTTTAGGTTAATAATACACTACCCTTGAGAATTAGGATTTATCAATATTTTAAAATATAATTTTAAGTTTGATTTCTACTTGTTTTTATTCACTATCCTATAATTTTAATGAAAATTATAGAAAACATCCTACCTAAGTACATATTCACTATTAGGGCAATTAAAATAATGAGATATTGACATAAACCTACCATTAACAACCTAATCAATAAATAACGATTTCTTAGTCCATTCTTGATTTTGACAACTAATATATTTTTTAAATTTACCACTCATAGTGATTTATTATAACAAAATATTTCATGTTAGCAATAAACTCATAAAAGAGTCAATATATCATTATTTTAATGTTATTAAGTGACTCTTATGAAATTTAAATAAAAAGGTCAAAGTATGTAACATTTATATTATGTAAAATAAAGTCATAAAAATAGAATGAGCATTAAAATTATCTCGAGTTATCGGCAAATATGTAAAATATGATAGAAAGAAGGTAAAAAATATGTTAGTAAAGGAAGAAAGAAGGTAGAAAATGTGAAAAGTCAGAGTAAAGATTGCCATTCATGGCACAACTTGTAATTGAAGCAAATCTTATTCACATTGGCCCTTTTGGGGCCAAAGCTCTTTCATTTTGGTACTAAATTGCTTTTCATATTTTCATATTTCCTAAAATATTCCACCCACTGTCGTTTTGTTAAATTTGCTATTAAATGTGACATGTAAGTGAAAATATCGTTTTTAGTAGCAAATTCGGAGACTCAAAGGAAGGGAGGAATACATCTCTCTCAATTTTCATACCTACCCTTTGTTTTTGATAGAAGCCAAATAGAATCCTAAAAGAAAAATGACTCCAAACCTAAAATGGAACTTTGGAGAAATACATAGTACTTGAATTGATTCTTTATTTGCGTTAATTTGCACTATCACTCTAAGTTATGGTTGGAGTAGTTAACTTGAGCTTGATTCATAAACGTAACTATTTTAGATACAGAGTTTAGCATGTGTTCAGGGTTGTAAAATTGTATGAATGTCGAAAGATTAGTCAACTGAAGAAGGTTATGAAAACTTATTCTCTAAATCACGTCGATAACGCAAAAATGCTAGTTGGGGTAGGGGGTCGCATAAGAAAACTTACACGCTAAATGAAGTAAAGTCGAGTAGAGTAAGAATCGAACTTCATAGAGTGAAAAGTATGAATTAGTCAACTAGAGTGCGAGAATTGGTGCACAGTAAAATCAACACCGATTCATATTAGACTTTTATGTAATTTTAGAATTAAAAATGAAAGTAGAACACAACCCACAAGCAAGAAATACAACTCTATTAGCAAACAGACAGCCCCAATTCATATACTGTATGAATACTGATTGATAAAATCAGCCATAATTTACGTTCCCAAATTTTTAAAAAGTCAAAAAAATATCAAAAAAAGCAAATGAATAAAGAAAAAAAACTAATAGTCCTAATTACACACTACACAAATACATAAATAAAGTGACCAACCAGCATTAATTACGGAAGAAAATCAACTATGTTGCCCCTATATAAGTACTCTGTCTCCACTACACAACTCACTTACTATCAAGTATAAGTATATCAATATACTCCAATAGCCAATACTCATTCTTTAGGGTATCAATGGCTTCCATAATCCTCCATTTATTCTTGTTCATTTCCTCTCTTCTTTCTGTTAGTCAGGCTAGAATCCCCGGAATATACTCGGGTGGCGGTTGGCAAACCGCCCATGCTACCTTCTATGGTGGCTCGGACGCCTCCGGAACCATGGGTTAGTTCCTTTTCTTATTACATTATTCTCCATATATCTTACATTGGTATAATGTCTCATGCGCTTTTATTTGAACAATTTGTATTAGAAAATTCATGGGCATCTCTGCGTAAAACATGGAACATAAAGGACACCCTGAGAAACATAATTTGCTAGTTAATTCGCTTTTTGAATTCGCGATTCGCTGAAATTTGCCCAAGAATATTAGCGCATCTTGTGACATTGGAGACACCATTTTTTTCTTTTGGGTATAGAGTGGGACGAGGGAAGGGAAGGTTAGGAAAGATGGCAAAAATAAACCCAAAATCTTACTTGAAAAAAAGTAGTACATTCTTCACCCCAAAAACACTCCATTCTCAAGGAACGCTAAAATTGTTAATATAAATAAGGTGATTATAATCATGTGTAAAGATGTCAATCTATAAAGACATCTAACATAAGGAGTATTGATTTAAATAACTTTTACCTCAACATAATTACTTAGCTTTATGCACGGAAACTTAGACAATGAAGTTAGATATTGATTGAAACCCTTTAAAATATTGAATTGTATAGTATATAACGCAAAAGAATGACATCCATATTGATGCAAAACAAATGCAGAGACGAGTGTTCAGCCAATCCTACCTAACATCTTAGACTCACCCTTATTATGATTGTTTTTGTAGGGGGAGCTTGTGGGTATGGAAACTTGTATAGTCAAGGCTATGGAGTAAATACAGCTGCACTAAGTACAGCTCTATTCAACAATGGGCAAAGTTGTGGGTCATGCTATGAGCTCAAATGTGCTAATGACCCAAGATGGTGCCACCCAGGAAGCCCATCCATATTCATCACAGCCACTAACTTTTGCCCACCAAATTATGCATTGCCCAGTGACAATGGCGGGTGGTGCAATCCGCCCCGCCCTCATTTCGATCTCGCCATGCCAATGTTTCTTAAGATTGCTGAGTACCGGGCTGGCATTGTTCCTGTTGCTTTCCGCAGGTAAATCTATTTTGTTCCCCTGTTTTTCCTCTGTTTTATTAAGTAGTTGTTTCTCTGTTTTGCCTAGAGTATTTTTGTGTTTTGTAATCCTTAACCAATTAACATTTAACTGTTGGGAAAGTTGCGTACTTTATATACAATGGCACACTGCCAAAGAATTAGCCGCTTTGTTTTTAGTTTGCCCCCATTAAATTTGTCTTTTTTTATATATTAGATATTTCTTTCTATTTTCTCATAAAATTTATTTTTTACTCCCTCCAATTCACTATATTTGTCCATTGTCTTTGGGTACGCATGTTAAGAGTATTGTAGGGACCACCTAAAAGTGGATAGTTTGGATATTTAAAATTTAAATGTTTACATTAATCGTTAAGGTGATAGTTGGAGTATGTTAAGTAGTGTAGTGGGAGTATTATGGTCTTTACTTTATTTGTATGAACATGAGGTATTTAGGTAAAAATTCTCATGCCGAAAAAGGAAAGTGAACAAATAAGGTGAATTTACCCAAAAAGAAAAGTGGACAAATATAGTAAATTGAAAGGGATTACTGTTTTACTTGCTTTCTTGATTCAACTATTATTTTATGGTTGATGTCAAAATCACACAATCAACTTATACAATTTTTTATTATTATTATAGAGTGCCATGCAGAAAGCGTGGAGGAATCAGGTACACAATCAACGGTTTCCGTTACTTTAATCTGGTGTTGATCACCAACGTCGCGGGTGCAGGTGATATCGTGAGTGCTAGTGTTAAAGGATCAAGAACAGGATGGATGAGTATGAGTCGTAATTGGGGCCAAAATTGGCAATCAAATGCTGTTTTGGTTGGACAATCTCTCTCATTTCGTGTCACGGCTAGTGATCGTAGAACCGCCACTTCCTTTAACATTGCTCCTTCTAATTGGCAATTTGGTCAAACTTTTATTGGCAAAAACTTTAGAGCTTAAACCCAAAAATCTTATAATCATCACAAATTCTCATCGAAGACCATCTCATTGTGAAACTGTTTAGCTTTTTATAAGACTTTTTATATGGACTTGTCTTATAATGAGACAGTTTCATACTTGATCTGCTTTTCGATCATTTTTCCCTCATTTCTTGTGAAGTTAATACCTTTTTCTTTTGGATGATTTTCATCCGTCTTGCTATACGTCTAAATTTCATAATAACTTACTTTCTACTTTTTAACTTCATCAATGTCGTCTTATTTCTCTCATCTCATCCAAAAGCTTTATTCACTCATTTGTTCTATCATTTGTGTTTCCTTTTTCCTTCAATACGACGTCGTAAAAGATTAAATGAATGAAGTAACAAATTGATGATGATACAAGAGTGCATGACAACAAATGTACTCTATTTCTTCTATTTATCTTCCCTGGCGAAAATGGAAATTAGGAGTGTTTTTTGTACTGTTTTATTTTTTGTATTTTGTATTTTATATACTTATCTTTGATTGCATATAGATATAGATATATTCAGAAAACAAAAGCCGAAGTGGCCAAGGAATAAAAAAAAAAATTAGCCCGCGGCTTTGAATATAGTACTTAGGTCCTTGTATTTGCTATATATATATATTGATCAACATAGACAATACATGTATTTCTATTTACTGTTTTTTGTTAACTAGATATTTTTATTAATATATAATGATTAATGGGTACCCTTAAGGCTTGATTATGTGTTGAGATTTGAGAATCGGAAATTGCTTTAATTAGAGTCTTATCACTTACTTCAAATAAGATTTTAAATACAACTCTTAACTCTTTTATTTTTATTCGGTCTGTTTTTCAATTTAAAAAAAAAAGAGCTTAATTACATGCTTGATTTCTATTTCAAATTTTAATTTTTCTTTCAATGATACATTCTGTAATAATAAAAAGAATAGAAAAATTATCCAATCATGCATATTTTAGTCCAAAAGTTTGTACCTAAAGTAACTTAAACTTCCTCTATTGGTGCAAACTTGATCTTATAGAAGTAGAATTTAATTGGTTTAGTGGCAATGAGGTGTTATCATAATCAGCTTGAAACCTACTAATGTCTATTATTGGTAATTTTATTGAGTGCTTTTGTTTCTAATTACTTTTTATAAATAAGAATATTATCAAAAGGTCTATAGGAATGATATATCAAATGCTCAACGCAATACATATGACACATGAAAAGTAATTATTTTGACATCAACATTATTAACGAGCAGACTTAAACAACTGAGAAAAAAAAAACACAAATTCTTGTGAGATGCAGCCTCTTTGAAAGATCATCTCTCATTAGGTTAGCCCATCAAGAAAAATATAAGATAAATATAGAAAATAAATTTTAATGAATTAGGCATGAGAAACGTCTCTTAAAAAAACGGTCTCTCAGGAAACCGCCTGAAAAAAATACAAAAATATGTAGAAAAAAAATAAAATACACAACTTCAAATGTTTATAACAAAGCAAAGTTATTTGTTGGAAACAAGGATATCATTCCGCATCAAAAAAAAGTATTATGGAGTGAAGGGAGTTATTTAGCTATTAGTAGCAAATAGATCATCCACTGAATCAACTAAATAAATTATATGCCATCCTATTTAATTTAATAGTCCCATTTAAATTTTCCCATATGCCGAGACAATATTTTAAATTTAACTCTTAATTTTTTTGATTATGCTTAGTCAAAAATTAGGAAAAACAGACAATAATAATCTTAGCTTTGAGACGAACCAAACAAAATCTCATTTGACTATGTTTTAACTTATAAATTAAGAATAAAATACAAATTAACTGTGTAAGCAATTGTAGCATTAAGCAAGCCTATTCAAAGCTACAGATAATCCCTTCTAACATTCAAAAGTACAATGCTCTCATTGTTGGGGGTTCAAATATGGGGCGGCTTCGTAGCTCATCGGTAAACACTTCACTACGCGACTTAAGGAAGCTCTTGCAGCGTTTGGTATCCACTTTGCGGTCTATTTAGCGGCTTACTGAGATAAAACTGCGCATAAATGTTTAACGGTCGATCAAACAATAAGACGATTGAAAAGCAAGAAAAACAAATAAAAGCAATGCTTGCTTACCTTCGGGTTTTTTAAGAAAGACTAGCTATCGTCAATCAAATCTAATTTTCTTCGGAGCAGGCAGGTTAGCACCCTCCTACAAAATAGAAAACGTATCATAATAAAATAAGAATGAAAATAACGAGTCACCTAACACATCTGCATACGATAAGTATTGCACAAGCACCAATTTATTCGTACTAATGTCAAGATTACCGCATAATACACCAATTTGATCTCAACATCAGGATTTCAAGCTCGTAATTATCATACCACAGCCGAATACAACAAAAAGACATCCAGCGATGAAATTTAACCGGT
Organism: Amaranthus palmeri; assembly: GCA_019776075.1. NCBI lineage: Eukaryota > Viridiplantae > Streptophyta > Magnoliopsida > Caryophyllales > Amaranthaceae > Amaranthus > Amaranthus palmeri. The sequence goes on from JAAKBH010000394.1 coordinate 278,592, forward strand.
TAGGATAGTGAGAGACGGCATGATCTTATCTATGGGACCTCATTGTCAGCAACAATGTCCAAAATAAAATCAAAAGGACAACCTTCGTAATGCAAGATTACTATCCCTTTCAATATGCAAGTTGAGCGGAAAACAGTTGTGACTTGTGCCTATACTTAAACTAACCTAGCTCACCCATAACCCTCGTTTTGCATATGTGAACGTAACAGGAGGTCTAGGATGGTGTGGTGGGCAATAGCAAACTCACCCACAAACATAAATAGCCTCTCGTTTCCAAGAACAATTAGAGCAATTATAGAAAACATATAAATCCCATACTGAAATAAGGGTTGAAAGATCTTACAATTTCAGGACATTCATAATCAATTCCAGCAGCCTCTATTTTACTTTTTCGCTTTTTGTCTCGCTTCAGGATTGCTTTAAGCAATTTTTTGTGCTCATCCAGTGTCCTATCCTGAACGGCCTTATATTAATAAAACTAACAAACAGATTTTTAAATTGAAATATGGCACTTTTTTTAAATATACCTTGTTACGCTTAAACCTTTCTATTTGAACAAAATCAACTGGCTGCTTTTGCTTACGATTTAAACCTTTCCACCTATAATAACAACATAGGTACATGTCAGCAGCTGCATTAAAGTAAAATGAACCAAAATCTAACGAGAAAAATATAACCAGCTAAACGTAGAATTGCACAAACCATCTACCCACCAGTTAATCCCCCACAAACAATTACAGTCAACAAATTGAAAGTCAGCACTCAATGAAATCTCACAACCAAGCTCTATTACTATACTAGTCTCCAATCACTAAGAAAACCAATGACCAATGGCCACCTAACCTTCACCCCAATGCCTATTTTGAACATCTCATCCCCATAACTGCACTTACCATCTACCCATCATCCAATCCCCCACAAACACTTGCGTCAACAAATAGGAAGTCAGCACTTTACGGAACCTCACAACTTAACCACCAACTAAAATCCCATCGTAAGCCAATGCAACTAAGAGACAAAAAAGAAACACCCATTATGATGTCTTTCAAGACACAACCAAAACCTTGTTAGCTACGAAGCTTTTTGTATACTGCCCTTTAGTACTCGTTTGACCAATGTTCTTCAATAACCTAATTGTTAAATGTAGGCATGCAACATGATTGGACTGAAATGATCGTGATTATTGAGAGCAATCCATTACAACAGAGGAACACATGAAGGATTTTGGGGGGGCATAGTGCAAAATATCACCCACCTCAAAGTATCACAAATTCACAATCGTATTGTAAAGGTTTTTGAACATATGAACATGATTATTCGCATTGATTGTGAATGTCGTTTAGCAAGTGAGGCCATAGCAGTAAGCTCATTTTGATACTGTGTTTGGGATTCTTACAAGATGATGCTTTTGTTAACCAAAACATACAAGAGGGAACAATTTCAACTCCTGAAATGAACATTTCATTCAATTTATCTTGATTTCTTTCCAAGACAAAAGGCTTCCCTAACAATCCACATAATAGCACTCATCGATGATACTAAATTCTACCCAACTCTCAAATAAATAAATATTGTAAAAAAATAACAAGATAGCTCATTCAAATGAGACTAACACAGCTATAAATAGCAGCATATGCTTCATGTACACACAAAATAACAATCAAGTTCCAACTAGTCTTGGGGATTGGAGGACAACAAAACTACAGACCCACAGTCCTTAACTTTCATATCTAAAATAATACAAGACTTACAATCTAGGATGTACACGCTCTGGAGGAATTAAGTGTACTTGCAGCATGTGCTCAAGTAGCAAATAATTGTGCATACATTCTGAAACTATTTTTGCAACCTGCAAACAGAGGCAAAAGTTAGAGATGGTAATAGAGTCCAAATATTAATTCACGTCTGAGAAATGAGACCACCTCTGGATACTCAAATTCGATGAAACCATAGTGCTTAGATTTTCCAGTCTGTAAAACAATCAAAGCACATAACATATATCAAAATATGGTTCAAATCATAAAACTGGTTCAAGAGTAATGGGATACAATACACAATACTAGATGTACAAAGATCATTTTCTCGAAAATAAAAACGAGATCAGTTCAGATCAGTGTCACATGATTCACTAATTTCCTCACCAATCGTAAATCGAAAAGAGCAAATTATGGCTGATTTTAGGCTATTTTTGGTCATTTTGAGTGAATCCCAAATTTGAAAGCCAATTAGCCAACGAATTATGTAACATTTGTTCATATATGATTGAATGTAGTTTACCTTCCTATTTCGTGCAATTTTTAATCTCTTAATGGTTCCAAATTGTTGAAAGAAACCTGAACAAAGTTCAAACAATTTAATCAACCAAAAATATCGAAAAAAAACTAAGAAACATTATAAAAGGTGAAAGACAAGACACACACCCTCCATTTCTTCCTCATAGAAGCCATGTGGAATCCTTCCGATATAAACCACAGTAGCTTTGTTATCCAAATCTTCACCTTTGGGAAGCTTACGAGCCGGACCACCTTCTAATGGCTATGGTTGGAAATTAATAATAATGAATTAACTAAGAATTAAGAAAAACCAATAAAATATGAATTGATATTAACAAACTTACCAAGAAATCTGCATTACTTTCCATGGGTTTATCCTTTCCTTTCTTTGTCATTGTTTGTTTTTCTACTTAACAGAATTCCTTCAAGAACCCTACTGGGAAAAAAAGTGAATTTCTCTTCAAAACCAAAACAATCAAAAAAACCTAGAAACCAAATTCCAAAGTATTCAAAAAGCTAAAATAATTTTTAAAATGCCAAAATAAATTTGAAAAACAAAGAAAAAAGGGGTAAAATATTAAAAAGGGCTCATATCAAGTGTACTTGGAGAAAATCCATCATCGTAGGGAGGATGGCAAAATAGCCATTAATGCATAATTCGATTAAACAAGGAAAGTTTTAAAAAGAAATATGTAGATAAAGCAAAAACGCCATAAAAATTACTGAAAGCTCAACCTTCAAATCTCAAAGGGAGCGGCATTTTTAGCAAAATCAATTTCTTCAAAAAACAATCCATGAAAAATAGAATTAACCTCCCTACTCCACCCTCTCTCTTTATAATCATAGCCATAAATCTGTACCATAAACAGGTTCTAACGATCCGAAAGGTCGTGGGTTCGAATCCGGATTCATACATACAAACACATACACACACAAAGGAAAAGAGAAAAAAAATCTGTAGACCGTCTCTAACAAGAATTTGTGAAAATAAATTGACAGAGATAGGGAAACAATATAGTACAATCATTGCCCATTAATTTTTACCCCAAATTTTTGGAAAATGATGGATTTGGAGAAGAAAAAGGAATAGAGAAGATACCTTGTACAAAAGAAAATGGAGGAACTGGAAGAAGGAATGAAAATGGGAGGGTTTTGGAAGAAGTGTTATTGCTAGGGTTTTATGATGGCTTGGGTTGGGCTTGTAATCTTAATATAAGCCTAAAGTAAACTTAGTATGACCCGACCTGCAACAAATCAGGTCGACCTAATTTCGACTCATTTAACTTGTTTTAGTATGTTTACAATTTATTATCTTTGTTTTAAGGTTTTTAATATTGACGACGTCAAGTTTATAGGCCATAATTTTAAAATTTTTGTTTTTGTTGTATATTTTGTACTTAGACTTAGCACGTTTAATAAAAAGGGTTATGCAAGTATGTTTTAGGTTAGAAATTTTGAGCTGAACATAACCCATTTAATACACAACCCCTCTTATATAAGTTCGTCTTATCGTGAGACGAGTATATATAATCCATTATGCTAAAATTTTCTATTATTGAGCTATTTAATCTAAGTATATGGCATGTTTCACGGTAAGATTATTTCATACAAGAATTTATTATATAATAAAAAGATTAGGTTATGTCGATCCATTTAATTAATTGGGTCAAAAGTCTCAATCCAAACCCACATATTTTAGATCAAGTTTAGATCGGGTTAGCAGATCATGTCAGCTTTTGCATGACCTAGTTTCATACCATATGTGATTACTCAATTGGGGCAACCTAAAAAGAAAAGTATAGAGTTTCTTTTTTGGTGGCATTAAGCATATTATAAGTATACATTTAGAATATTGCAAGTATTTAAATAATAACCCAGTAGGGATTAAGTATACTGTAAATAAACATTAATGATGTTATAAGTAGCATTAAAGATACCGTAAGTAAACTAGTAGGCTAAGTTTCTCAGTAGACCATTAAAAACATTGTAAGTAGGCATTTTAAGTACCTTTTCAATGGTTATCAAGGAAGTATTATGTAAACATTAAAAATAATATCACAAATTCTTGCTTGAGGCCATCTTTTGTAAACGGCTCTCAAAAGCCCAGTTCAATTTTAAATATATATTATTTTAACTTTAACTATAGATTTTAGTTGAACTTTTGACTGTCGTCTTTACAAAAGACGGTCTCTCATAAAAGCCCCTGAATTAATATTAAGTTTACATTAAAATGCACATTATATTATTTTATTGCGGTCACGGAATAAAAACCCTTGTAAATTTTAGGGTTCATATTCAGTTCATTCGCCTTTAAACATTCTCTAATCTCTATCCTTTCAATTTCACAGTTGCTTCAAAACACACTGAAATGGTGCGATTCTCTTCCACTTTGGATTTAAATTAGGGTTTTAAATTTTTAATTCTTAATCCATCACCGAATGAAACTCTTTGAATATCATTTCAATAATCTATTTCATTTCGATTTTCCCTAATATTATTATTTAATTTCTTTGGATATTACAAATGCAGGCGCCGGAGAAGAAATTAAGCAACCCCATGAGAGACATTAAGGTCCAGAAATTGGTTCTCAATATTTCAGTTGGTGAAAGTGGTGATCGTTTGACCAGGGCTGCTAAAGTAATATTTCTCAAGTTCTAGCTTTTTTTTTCGAAATTTGAATCTTAGGGATATTAATTCTTTTTCTGGGTATGTAATCTTGTAGGTGTTGGAGCAACTCAGTGGACAGACACCTGTTTATTCTAAAGGTAACGAACTTTTTTTTCTGCGTTTAATGTGTATTTTTCTATTGTTTGTACAGTTTAAGTAATGGCATTGTCTTTCAGGATCTGGAGAGATGTTAAATTCTAATGATTGTTTTGTGTTGGAAAATTTAGTTTGTTGATTTATGTGGTTTTCAGCATCCCATGAATTGTATCTTAGTGGAAAAAGATAATTTTTGTGGGTTTGAGATAGTAGACAACCAGCCGGGATGGACACGGATATTTTACGTGAACGACCATTAGTGGCTCATGTAGCCGACCACAATCCGCTCAAGAGTAGGGTATGGGTGAGGGAAGGTGACGATTTAGTTAATATCATATGTCTTAGTGCTGAAAATATTGCTGTTCTATAATTAATGGAAGTGAATGCTGTACTTGAGTGGAATCGATGCGTATTGATGCTTTCTTTTCTGATTGATTGTTGTGTTTGTGAATGAAATTGGTGTGGTTTTGTTGATTAAATGATTAGACTATGGACGGGTTCAACTTGTTTAATTGATTTATTTATGATCAACAACCAGGTAGCGTTTTGTAAATTGTGTAATCAATGCCTTTTGACGCTTTTCTTCATCCTTGCTATTATTAGTCTATCCTATACCGTATCATCTATGTGGTTGAATGCTGTGTTTGTTGATGAAATTGGTGTGTATGATCTGTCAAGAATGTTTGGATAATGGACTTGGTTCAGTTTGCTTACATTGGTGCGTTTATGATCAACAGCCAGGTATACTGTACGTTCTTTTGGCATCCGTCGTAATGAAAAGATTGCTTGTTATGTGACTGTTCGTGGCGAAAAGGCCATGCAACTACTGGAGAGTGGCTTGAAAGTAAAGGAATATGAGTTGCTGAGGAGGAACTTCAGTGACACTGGCTGTTTTGGCTTCGGCATACAGGAGCACATTGATCTTGGTATCAAGTGAGTTTTTTTTTTTCAGTTCTGTTGTCGTCGTCTGTTGCAATACTTGGCATTGTCATATTGCATAGTGGTTAGTTAACCTATTTGGCTGCACATGTTATTACTTGGTTGATTAATTATATAATTGTGCTTTTATTAGCTATAGCCTACATGCGTAAGCTCAGTAAAACAGTGAAATTTGATGGCGATGTTGGAGATGCATCATGTAATGACGTTGGTTGTTTTTTATCTTGTTTTTAACTAGTTGAGCGTAAGTAGAGGTACTAATCAGTGGTGGCGAAGCCACACGGGGGCCAACGGGGGCTCGGCTTTCGCAGTCCACTCTTGCGGCTCACTTTTGCGGTTTATTTTTAAAGCTAGGTCCCTGCTGATTTTCAGTTGTATAATGCTGGTATTGTTACGAGTAGTACAAAGAAAACTTTGATATTTATGGCCATTTAAACTTTTATTTTTTGCCTTCGCCATTGTGATTAATCGAACATTGGAGATGCTCTTAGCAGCCGATGGCTTCAAGATTGTTATCTTGTTTCCGATACTTTTTGTTGATACTCATTTTAGTCCTTGATTTCTTTTTTCTTTTTCCCCCTTGATCAGATATGATCCATCAACGGGTATTTACGGCATGGATTTCTATGTTGTCCTTGAGCGCCCTGGCTACCGTGTTGCTCGTCGTAGAAGGTGCAAGTCCCGTGTTGGAATCCAGCACAGGGTCACCAAGGAGGATGCCATGAAGTGGTTTCAGGTCAAATACGAGGGTGTCATCCTCAACAAGGCCCAGAACATTGGTGCTTGAGTTTTTGTTACCTTTCTATGTGTCATCCCAATTGACGCGTACTAGACGATTTTGTAGTTTTTTTGAGAGTAATGTTTAGATAAGTTCGTACTAGAGATTTCTTTCTGTTATGTTGCTCTTATACGCTTATCTACTTATCTTACTCACGTTTTGTTATTTGACTATATTGACGGCCCCAGGATCAAGATTTAGATTTTCGACTTGTCCCTTATGTCGTGAGATTTGTTATGGCCTCAATGTCGCTTCTCCTATCCAACTTGACTGGTTTTTCTAGCTATGTCCGTCACTAGAGATACAATTTGTGGTGCATTCGGTCTTCACGTCCTGGTCTTTGGCTTACTTATCACTAAAATGACTTGTTATTTAATGCAAACAATCAAGGTATTTATGCATACATTTTTGATTTATAATACCTTGAATTTTGCGCAACAAAAATTATGAAAATTTGATATTTAGAAACTAGAAAGTAAGCATTAAAATGAATCAAATAAAATCTTATTAGCCTTTTTTTTTCTTACGTAAAAAGAACAGTGAAATAAGTTAATGAATAGTGATGATTGTAACAAATAGCAATGTTGCGAGTAAAAAGAACGAAAAATAGTTAAATGCTTTATTCAAGGGTTTGTTCTTTTGAATTTTCTGTTATCTCTAGGGGATAAAAAGACGGTCATTGAAGAAAAACAAAACAATTTATGTACACGCAAACAATTCCCCCATTAGATGGTTGACATAGTTCTACATATAACCTTGAGTTAAGCATGAGTTACTCGGGTATGTCATCGAGCCAAACCTGGTCTCGTGGCAAAATGAGTGTGACAAACTGATTGGAAAACTCAAAATCCGTACAAAAGAGGCTCCCTATTTTTCGTCTCGTGGTAAAATGAGTAGGATAAGTTGATTGGAAAACTCAAAATCCGCACAAAAGAGGCTCCCTATTTTTTCAATATAGAATCGTAATCATTTATTTAAAATCTAATCGTGTAGATATGTTCTTTGAGTGAAGCAACACGAGCCTCAACAATGATGTGAGCACGATTTTTTCATAGTTCAAAATACTACACTTTCACCAATTTTCAATCGCACTATTTCACCCAAAAAACTCCCATGCAGAAAGGAGCAATGCGATTGAACGAGTGGGGAAAACGGAGGTAGTACTTGCTCTTCTGTGTGACGGGCGAGAACTGATATTTAGGGCACAAAAGATCATGAGCATTGTGCAGTAACAATGCTTGTATTTTTTATTGCTTCCTTCTTTTTTTCTTCGTTTTGAAATGAAGTATGCAAATACGAGTTCTGAAATGAGTGCTTAGAAATGTCGTACATTCATACGAATTTACGAACCCAGAATACCTACATAAATGTAACTCCTAGTGCATCCACATCCAAGCAGCCATGAGTTTTTTCTGAATAAGTAATATTACACGAAGGACGGTTCTACATGTGCAGATTGTTTGTGTTCTGGTTCTGCATTACACAAACAGAAAGTATCAGCATAGGATAGTTAGAGGACATGGTTGAATACGAGATTTCACGCAATTATACGATTAAAAAGACACATGCTCGATGAATTTATCGTGTATATGAAGTGCTAAACTTATTGAGCATTTCCTATCTGTTGACATCAAAGAAAAGCAAGCAACATATGCAACATATCAATATCTAGGCTCAAAAATTATATTTCCATACAGCCAAATATCAGCCTAAACCATAAAAACGGCCTAAAACATAGTTTTCTACACCTTTAACGATGTACGTAATACCCCTTTAGTAAATTTGGAAAAGTTTACGACACGACTGATATGATACGGTGCAACCTTGTTTTTGCACTATGGTCTCATGAATTTGCGCCGTTTTCCTTTTTAGTTCGTCTCATGATTTTTGCTCCATTTCTGTTTTTGCCCATGACCCGAACTCTTTCTTTGTTTCTTATCCATATTTAACTTACTTTTTCTTCGCGTCCACACGTTTCTCCCACTTTCCCATAAAGTATTCCTTTACCCCTTTTTCTCCCTTTCCTTCATATGCACAAGATTTGTACTTTGGGCAAACCACATGGGACCATAGTGTAAAAATGAGGTAACGGTCACGGTTGCAGGAACAGACATAGTAATACGTTATATGGGGTGATGTGGTCATCATACCACTAAATACTGGTCTAAACCATGACATATCCCTTCTAAATAATAAGGGATTGAAATGTACAACACGAAATCTGTACCTGTTATCGTTTGCGCTTCATGGACTTGGTTGCCAATCTCTGTATAAGAAACTCTATCGCCTCTTTGAGACTAGCCTTCCTTCCCTCTTTGTAGTTCCAGAGTTCGGAAACAACAAACCTACCACTAGGATTGTAGTCGTTCAGCTCCAATAATGCATCGGCCACCACTTTATATACTTCCTCACCCCATCGACCTTTCAATTCTTTCAACTTGCTGTCCTCTTCGTCTATAACTTCCTAAATTCACACGAGACAATTTAACGTTAACATTATATCAATGTTTTTAAAAGCATCACAAGTGCACAATAAGTCCTAGAAAATTCAATGTTTCTAACATTTAGATGATGGACATAAAAAATTAAGAACTAATAATTCCAGTGAACCACATTAGAGGAGCATATATGGGTGTTCGGGTGGGTTTTGGGTCGGACAATTTATGTCCTTATGTGTACGTAAATATCTTGACAATCTGATTAGGTTTTAATATGCGGAATATTTCGGGTCAAGTTGAGACATTTGATTATAGTTAGTCGGGTTAAATTGGAAAAATGTAACCACAAAGGATGAAAGCAAACAGAAACAACTTCCTTTATTGATCAAATTTCATTTCTTGTTCTCTTTTCCCAAGACTATTTATGAAAAAATACACGGCATTAACTTAACATTGTCGAGAATCATGTGTTGACCTAGTGGTTAAGGCTTTCTCTTTAACCCACTCTACCTCGCATGTGGGGGATTCTCTAGCCTTAACACGAATCAAACATGTAAAAGTAATTGCAAAGTATTAACGATACCTGCAGCCTTCCATTAACAACACTATGTTTAAAAGGATGCCAACTAGGATCACCGAGAATTTCTTGCCATGATGAGCACATCTCAGATGCTTTCATTTCCCAATCCCCCGAAGGGCCCTTTTTCAAGCAGGCATCTCGAAAAGGCTTAACTTGAAGTTCTCCCATTCTTTTAATTCCGATGTTAGCGTCAACATCAGGTAGCCTTCGCAAAGTCTACATCATAATTCATAAATGAGTGCTTTACCTATCATTCTTAATGGAGATGCAATGAGTTCTACGGGTATCTTACATGAATCAACGCTTTGCGAGCTTCCTGAAGCTCTGCATTAGCTATACGTTCCTTGCTGATGAGTGTCTGGTTAAGGGTTTCTAAGCATTGCATCTCATCTCCACCATCTTCCATATCTCTCATCAAAGATTCGAGCTAGCAGCCAAGGAAATAAAAATAGAAATTTAGCTAGTACACTCTATCAAGAAACTAATGACACAAAAAATAATAAATTTCCTCTACAAGAAAATATAATGGAAAGAAAATTAAGATGGGGAAACTTGGATGTACGAGACAACTATTAGAACGGAGCATAATATAGATTTAGGTGATAATCAAAGGAACTCTCTCAGGCCCATTTGGTTGTAGGTATTATTGGTGGGAATTGGTAATGAAAAGTTAGTGTAATTTTGGCAGAAATCTTTCGACAATTTTAGTGGTCAGACTTATTCTACTTCAATCATGTCATTTTCTTCACAAAATTCATTCTAATGAATTACCATTTGGAGAGGTGGTATTAGGTGGTAATGGAAAATTATGAACAAAAAGTTTTTAATGATCAAATTTTCATCACCATGGAAATGACCGGGTACATTTCATGAATATATTTACACTCTAAACCATTGCTTCTAAATGAAGTGCCTCTTTCCACAGAGAAATTTCTCGTACAAAGAGATGGATATCAATCATCTTAATGAACAAAGAAGTTGTTAGTGAAGTACCCTTTCTTGTTCAGATATCAGTTGAATCTCACGTTTATCAACTTCCTCGGCTTTTTGCTCAACTTGGTTTCTTTGGTATTCCAACTCGGATCTTACTTTTTCACTTTCCGACAAACTAGATTGCAATCTTCCAATTTCTGAAAGAAACAACTGAAACAAAATCATCAATTTGATTGCTAAAGCTTGATGCACAAGTACACTGTACAAAGTGTGAGCTTACATAATTCAGACATCAACAAGACCTCAAGAAAGCTTCAAAAGGAGAGAATGTACGGTGTTGAAATTCTAGCACAATCGCAACAATGATTTCCATAGCAACAAATAGACGGAGAAAGTTCCATTTTATTCTTCACGATATAATTACAAGAATAAAACTCGCCTATTACGTTACGTAATAGCCACTATGTAACCTGTCTAAGAGCTGTCGTGACGCTCAATCTTGTTATATTATGGTGCATGAATTTTGTGGTTAAAACACTGCGTCGACTGTTGTAGCGGCTGATATTTCACCTTTAAAAATATTTTCAAGAAAAGGTTACAAAAAAAAGTTCTTCTTGAGATCTTCCTAAATTGTAGGAAAAGTTCGTATAACATATCCCCATTACAATTTCATAATACCCATTAACATTAATTATATAACAGATCACTTAAAATTAGTTTTTTACAAAATAATTAACTAAAAAGTTTATTTATTATCCACTAAATGTACCTCATTTAGTGCCATTATAATAGCTATGGACATATCATTGCATAATAACAATAATTTAACAACAAAAATGAAATTATAAGTCCAAAACTCTTCTTAAGTGAGCTTTTTAAAAAATTCACACCGCGTCGTCCCAACTCGTGTGATTACTCTGTTATAGCCGTTTTTGCAAACGCATCTGTGAGACTATGACCGCTTTTTTTTCAAATATGACAAACCGTCAAACAATTACAGAATTGGACACTCCAAGTTTAGGGTCATCATACAAGTGCAACACACATCATATAAAAATCAGAAGTTTGATTCATTACCATTCATTATTGGAAAATGTCAAGGAAGGTAAAGCAGGATATACCTTCAGCATGATCTTGCTCCAGCTTCCGTTTTGCTATAGCCATATTCTTGACTGTTGTAACTAACTGCTCATACTTCTCCTCCAAGTGAAATAACCTCATGTTTTTAGCATCAATTTCCATTGCAAGCTTTGGTACGAGCTTACGCAGCTGTTGTAACTCTTTACTATTATGGTCTTCATCTTCCATTACACCCACTAAAACGAAATCTGTAAATTCGACCAAACACAAAAAAACAATGATCATCTTATTAGTGAAAGACATGGAATAATCCTAGTCAAAATTGTATAATGGCATAATAATAGAGTATATAACATATATTGGATACTCAACGGGCTCAACCATTAGCTAAACTTTTTCGTTAAGATAATACCCTGACAAGGTATCAAAAGCGCTGGTTTCTATCAATTATGTCAGTCATAGTCCTTATGATAGAAACTACACACAAAAAACAACACTAGCTAAAACTAGGGCGGAGCCGATAGAAAAACATGTTAAGTACATAGAAAGAGGAAAGAATGGGCAAGAAAAGACAACAAAAAGAAACTAGAAACTAGGATAAGAAGATGAAACTAAGGGCAACATCAATGGTCTAAGACATGTATCTGATGACTGTATCTATTTGTATCCCTAGTCAGGTCTCGAGAGAGGTGCATCTCACTCAATTCTTTTTTAATTTGCTCTTCCCATGTTTTCTTAGTTCTTCTTCGACTTCTTTTAAACTCTACTATGATGCTTTCTATCCTTCTCACGGGTGCATCGATAACCTTTCTTTTGAGGATAAAGGAGCAACCCCTAGCCTCTCTCTAAACTCTCAATTCAGCATTCACATCTCTTGTACTTCCATCTTTTGTTCGTAAATCTTCTTAACAAACCAACACTTTGTACCTTACCTAATGACAACTCGATAGAATTTGCCTTTTAGTATAATCAACAACATCCTAACTTGATTTGAATAGAAATTTGCATCACACAGCAAATATTACAAATTCAAGAGAAACCGAAAATTCCAACTTCTAATCAATTATCTTAAGCAACACTTACTATAAACTTTGTATTATTACATTAAATTTTCTTATAAATTGAAAAACCACTAGGAAACTGGAATTCTGATAGAAGAATGAACTTGCAACCAAAGATAGTAAACCAATCATATTCATACATATTAAAAACACAAAATGAAGTTCTATCATATAAAATTTCCAAACAAATGACTAGAAAAAACTTAGAATTATGGAATTGGGAAAGAAAAAAAAAAACCAACCCAAAAAAAAATCACTTAATTCTTTTGGTAAATCACACTTTGGATCAAGTTCAAAATTCTAAATTACTCATATGGAGACAAAAACATACAGCAACAATCCATAAGCATTGCATGAATCCACCCTAATAAATCCACATCTTTTAACTTAAAAAAAAATCTTTTTAAGCAGTTGTAAGTTCATAGGATTACTACCCAGGATCAAAACTTGAAATGATACATAAAATTAAGGGCAAAATTGAATCGTGTCGGAAAACCCCACAATTTTTTTTCCTGGGAAGAACAAGAATTTCAGAAAATTGAGATTTATAAAGCTGTAAACTCTTTCATCACGAACTAAAATCACAATTAAAGAGGATCAATCTACCATCAATGGAGAAACAAATGAGATGAAATCAGCTGTTGAATACTTACTTGGAAAAGGAGGAGCAGGAAAATTGGGATGTTAAATAGAGTAGTATGAAACCAATATAAAATGAGCAACAAAAAGGTGAGATCATATTTGATTCAAAATTTTTTAGAGGAGACGGGATTTTTGAGAGATTATTTATAATTGGATTGACCTAAAAAATAAATATAGAGTTATTTTATCGATATATATTAAAAATATTGTAACTAAGTATTTCGAATATTGTAGGGTCGTTCACTAAGTAGCTGATGGATTATTATTGTTTGATTGAATGGATGAGTAGAAAAGTTTGAATTTAATCTGGAAATACAAGATTACATACAAATATGAAGTGACACTTGAAACAAATGCTTATATTAAGTGACATATGACACAAATGTTTATGAAAGTGACACTTGGAATAAATATTTATATAGAGTGATAAATAACGCAAATGTTTATGAACAATATTGTATGTATGATGTGAGTTTTTAGTTGATCAAACAATTAATTTTTTTAATACAATATTTCGTCTAGGCCTAAAAAGCATGAGTAGCTTTTTTTATAGCTTTTAGCTAACAATTCGTACACAAATATATTTAAACAGTATAATGTTATAACAAATTCTTCTATTAGGCTGATTCAATATACACTGATTTTCAGTTTTAAAGTAATCATTTTTTATAGAGTGTATCACTTACAACCTCAAAGTAATAACTTACAATCTTAAAGTGATCAATTAGAAAAACCAGTTATATACTTATGGTGAAACAGTATCATACAAGAGTTGTTGTAATGTCATCAAGATTCATCAAGCATCATTATCATAATAGCTTGATGATAAAGACATAATATTATAGAAATATGTTTAGACATGCACAAAAGCACAACTTAATAGGAATATAGACTAATTTTCCAATGGTTAGTCATTTTTCTGTTATGCCTTGTTACTAATCATATATTCATATTACTGCATTAGCTGCAACACTACAATAAATTCATCCTGAAAAATCTTCAAATACATTCTTTAGTTTTAATACCCAAAGATTAACACAAATTGAAGAGAAGAGCCACAAGAAAAGTCTAGATGTTAACTTCTCAACACGAATCATTAGGATTTACGGGAAGAACTTCCTTTTCTTGTGAGTTCGCCATTGCTTGATAATGTATTTTATCACCTCGTCTAGACTCGCCTTTCTGTTTTCTTTATAGTTCCAAAGCTCAGCAACCGGGTAACGTCCGCTTGCATTGTACTCGTTCACTTGAAGCAATGCCTCGACTACTGTTGTATAAGCTTCATCACCCCATTCTTCCTTCAACTCTTTCAATCTTTGATCGTTTTCATCGATCACTTCCTGCAGAAATTGGGGAGGAATCCGAGTGAGAAAAACTTTAATCTTATGAAATGTTACAGTTGACTAAACAGCTAGCAAATCAGCCAATACTTCAAACTGGTCAGACAAGCCAACCACTCCAGCTAACAATCATTTGCCAAACACCTTAATTCGAATTATTTTAGACGGTCATGTGCCACTCTAAGCCACGGTCCAAAAATTGAGTTTTGGTTCGACATGTTGAGGGTAGATTAGGGAACTACACTTTGATCAGATCTAATTTTCGATGTGCAATTCCTTATTCGTACAAAAAAAGGAAGATAATACGACTTACAATTAGTTTTTCATCGATGATCTCTCTTTTGAAAGGTTGCCACTCGGGATCACTTATATTATTTTGCCATGTTGCACACAGTTCCACGGATTTTTCTTCCCATCCCCCGAATTTCAAATCCCACTTCCCACTACGAAACCTTTTAGAACAAGCATCTCGAAATGATTTGCGTTTTATCTCTCCCATTATTTTGATCCCAACACTCATCTTCAAACTTTGCATTGGTAGCAAACCCTGCAAATTAAGGTGGAATATCATAGAATACAAATACATCAAATGGTTTGTTTGGCAAATGGTTGTTGGCCGAGTCACTTGCCAAACACACCCTACGAAATTAGTCAAGTCTTGTAAGACTGTCAATGAAAATTCAAGATAATTGGTAGTACTTCAATAGCAGCTTTCCGAGCAGCTTGTAGCTCATGGTTACTTTTAATCTCTTTCACCGTCAGAAATTGATTGTTCATTTCCAAGTTTTCGAGTAGCTCTGCGCTTTCTCGCACTTCTTTTCTTAGATTGTTGATCTCGGTTCTCAAATCTTCCACATTTTCTAATTTCAACTGCTAGAACAAGAAACATAAAGATAAACATCTTAGGAGCATAAATCAATGAATGATAAAAGCATGCCATTTGACTCTGCCAAGGCCGCCCCCTGAGATTTGTGAGGCCCGGGGTCCCTAACTATCAACTATTAACTAATGTTTTTGGATGGGCCCGAGGCGTAGGCCCCTCTTGCCCCTTTATAGGTATAGCCTTGCTCTTTCCTAGACTTTGACTCCTACGACACAACGATCTTTCTCAATTCGAACCTTTGAATCCTTGAGTTCCTGACATTGAACACCCATTTCAGGCTCGAAGCAGCATTCGACCACCATCTGAATTCCAGTACTGTTCTCCATTTCTTGAACTAATTGAACCCGGTCTTTCATCAACCTTTCTGGTTTTTCCTTTTGAGATTCCATTGGATGCTTCATCTTCTCTATTTCTTGCTTCATATTTCTAGTCTGTGTTGATTCTACAATACACCAGGATTTGCATCATTAGTATCAGTTTTAAGACCCGACTAGGCGACAATAACCACGCCAAAGTCTCAAATCCCAACAAAATTTAGGACAATTCCATTCCACTATCCCAAAGCCATTAAATGGCTCCCGACTATGGAGTATAGGGGGTTGGATGTACATAACATTACCCTTGTTAGCAATAACAAATAGATTGTTTTCGGTTGACAATTTGCTACAACAAACTTTAGGAAATAGTAGAAAAATATAAAAAGGTGCATGAAGACAGCACCAGGATGTAGTTGTTTATACTGAAGTAGCCTAGAAAACCTGAAAATTTCACTCTGAAGGCTAATTGAGCTGGAAAAAACTACTCTCTATGTCTCTTTGAATTTTCTACAAGTACGTAAAGCTATCACTTCGATTATTGAGCTGTAGCAATTTCAATGCTAGGTAAAACTACAATCATGTTATTCCTTCCTAACAATTGGAAAATATTTCTCTATGCTTGGTAAAATTACAATCATGAACATAATGCAAAAACAAAAACAAGGCCATAAAGTATCATATCGATCAGATCGTAAAGGTTTTGAATTTTACCGAATAAATATAAATTGCATCGTCAAGGTGTAAGAAACGTGTTTTAAGATGCTTCAAGGGATATTTCAAGATTTAGGCCGATATTTGGAGATACAAAAACCGCATTACTCTAGTTACCGCATCACCATGTCTGTTACTACATTTTTTCACTAGGATCTTCAAACTAAAAAAATATTTTCAAAATGATGGAAACAGGAAATCCAGTTACCTGGACATGAACTATCAAAAAAAACAGCCATGTACCTTTCTCAAAAGCTTCAAGCAACTGATCCTTCTCTGCCATCAACTTGCTAATGGCCAAAGATTTATCCTCCATAGTCATCTTGTTTTCTTCCTTCAATTCCATCAAAGTGCTGATTACTGCAGCTTTTTCATTAACAAGACTTTCCCTTTCAACCTTCCATGCATTCATACATGTTAAGCTCTCGTTAAGCAGCCATTCTTTCTCTTTGCGCAGCCTATTAATAACATATGAAGAAGATAAGCAGATTTTTTT
Source organism: Amaranthus palmeri (assembly GCA_019776075.1). Lineage (NCBI taxonomy): Eukaryota > Viridiplantae > Streptophyta > Magnoliopsida > Caryophyllales > Amaranthaceae > Amaranthus > Amaranthus palmeri. The sequence continues at coordinate 295,826 of JAAKBH010000394.1, forward strand.
GGAAATACTTTACATGTGAAAAAGATCCCACATCGCTAAATTAGCGGGTTGTGGACTTGTATATAATGCTTGATGGGTAATCCTCCTAAAACCATATGGCTTTGGGAAAAAGTGAACCTCATCAAGTAAGTGTGTATGCAAGTCAATACTCGTTACCGTGGATTCTTGGGCCCAACCCTACGGATGCCCCGTGGGTGTGCCCACTCATAGGTGATTGTGTGATGAACAATGACTTTTCACGGCTTAACAAATTTCTCGTTCACCAACCTCTCATTCTCTTCCTTCAATGCGTTCATACTTCCGGAAGTCTTGAAAAGCATCTGTTCTTTCTCTCGTTTAAGGGAACCGATTCGAGCAGACATCTGATCCAGCAATATTTCTTTGTCTACATTCTCGGATACCAATACACTAATTGCTGCAGATCGTTCAGAACGAGACTTTTCTTTGTCTTTCATCCAGTTTTGTAATTCTAAGGCATTTTTTTCTTCCAATTCAATCAGCTTGAAGTTTTTGTAATCAAGCTCCTTTGCAAGTTTGACCACTAGACTCCGTAACCTTCTAAGCTCATCTTCATGAATGCAGTTCTCCATCTGTATACCTGATTTCCGAGTCTAACAGACCAGCTGCTGCAATTATGATGAAACAAAAAAATAAAGGAAAACATATGTAAGCTATCAACTCAACAAACATCAAAGAAAAGAATGATCCTCTGAAAAACTGCTGAAACAATATAAAAGTACTACTACATGATCATAGTCATAGTCATCAACCCAACATCCCTTACAAGTCGGGATCTGAGAGGGAGGAAGGTGGCGGACAGACCATACATGTACCCCCTCCAAGGAGAGGGCAAAGAGGAATGTGCGCACTGAGATACCCCCAAAAAGATGGGCCCAACAAAGAAGAGAGGAGAGTGGCATACAGCTCGCAAGAGGAGGTGCAAGCAACTAAACAAACCACATTAGAATTGTTACTGCGCCTTAATAAAAGTAAATGCGTAGCACAACAAGGGAACTAAATACTGTAAAAAAAAACTCTACAGGAAAAAATATCATAAGAATGTCTTCAGTCCCATTCTAAAGGAAGAAAAAGCCTACAGCAGTACAAGGGTTGAAATGTTGGAATTTACAGGACAAAAGCATATATATAGCTTGACGTACTACAAGAAGTCACTAGTACAAGTGTATATGGTGTGCCTTATTCTGTGCTTTTACTGCTTCTGTACTGAACAGCCTAGCCGCTACATTTGTAGCCTTTAGAATATTCATGGTGACAAACTATTAAAAATCTCATTAATGTAATACATTCAATTCCCAAAAATAAAGCCAATTTAGAAAAAAAAACATTAAAGTTGGTATTGGGCAATAAACTTAGTGTATAAAAAACATACTTCCGACGTTTCATAAGTCAATTTGGGACCTTGGGTTGCATTCTCTTATTAAACCATGTGTTAGCAATTAATAAGTCGGATGAGTACAAAACCCAAAATAGCCTCTTCTTCAGTATTCCTAGTTCCATAACCAAAACCTCCATAAATGTTTTCGTAGCCACTGGGACATACCCCTACGTGCCCATTCAAATCACCTTTGATATCGAATTACTCATTCATTGGTTTTTTGCTCCATATCATCGAGATCCTTCCAAAACTTCCTTTTGATTCATTCCTCTATCCTGACTTGCTCATAGGAACTAATGACATTCCAAATCTCTTTTATACAATTTTCGCTCTTATAATCTTATCGTTCTTCCTGCATGCCTCTATTACAACCTTAGATTTTCGCTCATCCATAATAACACCAACTCCATTCCGATTTCTATCTTGTTCCAAGCACAACTTAAATTCGTGCCCTTCACCTACTATCGTTTTGGTCCATCTGTAACCCATTTTGTCTATTGTAAACATAAAATGTTAATTCATTTCCATTATATCTACCAGCTCTATGTTTCATGATCCAATTATTATAAAAATATATCAGTATTTATAACGTTTATTGAACCTAGTGCCCTCATGTGCACATCGGAGGGCACCTGGGTCTGCCCCTTGTTTTTAGGTTACCACAACCACAACAAAGACTGCGACAACACAAAATCAACTGAATCGACCAAGAAAGTGGTTTTTCATCTATTACCAAGTATCCGGCATTTTTTTACTCTGGTTAAAAGGGTATGAAATAGGGATGAAAATATTAAGATAAGAAATTAAAATTTGAGGCAAGTATGATGAGAAACATCAATGGAAAACCAGAATAAAAATCTCTGATTGATTGGGAATTACATTTAAGGGAAGTTTTGATTGATTCATAGTGTACAATAAATATATAAACAGCCTGCTGGAGAACTATAATAGCTTTAGTGAAATTTGTAGAAACCATAACCCCATTCTGAATTCGGCAGCAAACAAAATATGATGGTTTTTTTTTTTTTTTTTTGATTTGGGGTATGGTAGAGGAGGGGGGAATCAATCCTTGAGTAACTCTGTCGCAAGGATGAAAGGAAAAGCCCTCACCGCTAGGCTAACCGGGGATTCTCAATTTATCACAAGTTTTAAGTATATTTTAAGTTGAAAAGTGAAAACCATAAAACACCATTAACTAGAATTTGACGATACTCTTGTTCAATTTTCAAATGTTTTTGGAATCTCTGTGATCACCGACTAAAGCAAACTCTAAACCTTACTCAGCTTCAGGTGTCGAAATGTCTAAAGATAGATTGTTGCTTGATATTACTGCTGCACAGACAGATTCCATGTGATTTCTCTAATGCTCTTTTCTCTGAATTATTCTTCCTCATCTTCTAATTTCTTCGAGAGCTGAAAAAGTGCAAACATTAGATAAGGATCAATAACATACTTAACAAGAGTTATAGACAAACTTTGAGTGCAAGCTCACATTTTTATAGAACTATTGAGTGTTGTAATGGAGAGGAAGTTGCAGCTTCGAGTTTAGTTGTTCCTGAGACTTCTGATGCATTCAGTGTCTTATATAATAGCCCTTCATGATTGTCGAGTTCAGCTTTAGGATGCTTTAGTTTTTCTCTCGTCTTTTCGCCTTGGAACTTAATTAATACAAAAGGAGGGAAAGATAAGTTTTTCATCATACACAAAACGATTGAACAAGAACTAAGAACAGAAACTTGGTTAAACTAAATTAGAGAAATTTGCTGCTGCAGAGATATTTTGATCCATTATAAGCCAATTTGCACCCGACGAATATGCGCATCACATTACCACATAAATAAAATACGCGCAGGATCGGACCGGCACTTTAAATCTCATTACTGATGGTGCACAAATGAACATGTAGCTTTCAATTGTAACATCGGCTAATACGTAGCCTCATATTTTGTTGATTTGGTAAAACATAAAGGGAGTAAGAAAATGATCAAATTAAAAGGGTTAGCCCAATGCACAAAGCGTCCCCACAAAGCGAGGATCTGGGGGAAGGGTCCCACCACAAAGGTGTAATGTAGGCAAGCCGTAAGCTGCATTTCTGACAGAGGCTGAGTCCAAGGCTCGAACCCATGTTCTTTCAATCACACAGTGACACATGAACAGACATAATGATGTCAAAATGAATATATGTGCAAGATATACAGGTCATAAAACAACATCACCCATTACCAAGTAAACAAAAACTCAAACATAGGGCCGTCCCTGAAATTTGTGAGCCCCGGGGCAAAATATTAATTATAGGTTCCTAACTACTTAATATACTTTTATGGGCCCCAACTAAGTTTTCTAATATATTGGATAGGCCCGGGGCACAGGCCCCTCTTGTCCCCTTATAGGGCCAGCCCAACTCAAACATACAATATAACATGAACATTAGAACTCAGCATCTCTACTTCGTTAAAAGTAATAAACGTCACGTAATATGAATCGTAAAGATCTAGATTATAAGGTAGATAGGTTACCTTTATGATTTCTGATGTTGAGCCAATTTTCTCAATGGTATCATGAACTTCAAAGTCATTTACTTTCGGTCCCACCTGATTTGTCAAAGAATCTAGATGCCAGTCCATACTTTCCTCCTTGATTACTAAGCTTTTTTCACCCTCAAAATTGTGGCCCTGTGTCTCCTTGTCCTTCTCAGTTTGTGCTGCCAGCTCCTTTTGAGATTGCAATTTATGCTTTAACTTTCCAAGGTCTTCTTTCATAACTTGCATATTTCTTTTTTCTACAAGAAATGAAGATATCAAAAACAACGAAATTAACAACACGCCAATCCTCTCATCAGCCCCTAAACCAAAACAAGTCGTAATACTGACAATGGACAAAAAAGAACAATAATGTGGTCAAGGATAGAGCCATATAAAAAATTGTGGATGTCGACCGGATAGCGGTTGCGGTCGCGATGTCGCGTAAGCAACACGTTGCGGTGTTGCGACTCGTTTTGCGGACATTGTTATGCGAATTGTTAAGCTGAAAAATATCTGGTTTATCATAGTAATTCAAGTTCACTGGAACATATATTTAGATTAAAATGTATGATAAATCTTTTAGACCTAATACATATCAAAAAAATTGTAACGGCTAATATATTAGAATAAGAACTTAACGGTTCTTACTCCGCGATTTTGAATTACACATATGTGATTACACAACAAGCTAAGCTCAAATTCCGTTATAACGGGCTCATATTTGTTCGATAAGTAGAGCTCAAAAAATTCATAAAGGTATCAGGGTGACACACCTGCATTAACTATTTCTCTATAGTTAATGGGCTGGTAGTTGCTGACATTTTCTGAAGTATTGATTCCTTCTTCATATCCCACGCCAATCGAACTTCTCACCTTCACATATTTCTCTTTTAGAAGTTTATCCTTTGCCTCCATTATAACATTCGTACTTGCCAATTTCTCTAGTAAACTTTTGTTTTCTTCCATCAGATTAATGATAACTCCAGACTGCTCACTGTCTCTGTTTCTATGAAATTCCAACTGACGGATCATGCACTCAAGTGCTTCTTTCAAATATGCTCTTCTTCCCTCTTCAAAGTTCCAAAGTTCGGGTATACAAGACCTCGTACTGGGGTTGTACATTTTTAGATCCAGTAACGCATTAACAACTGCTTTGTGGGATTCTTCGCCCCATTCATCTCTTAACGCAGCCAGATTCTCGTCATTTTCGTTAACAACCTCCTGTATTTTTAAAGTCAATCAGATGTCAAAAGGGTCTCAGAGGCTTGATCAAAGTAGCCACTGGCCTTAGCCACATTTTTTTTCATATATATTTATATATCACTATTTTTCATTAGAACTCAAATGATATTTTGAAAATATGCAAATCGAGAATTTTTTTTTATGATTTTATAAGGCCTGTGTTCGAGGCAGGGCGCCACAAACTACAATATGTCTATTGAATGGTAGACGTTTTAGAAAATATTTCATATTGCGATCACATTTAATTACGTAAATAGTCAAGAGCAACATCTAGGGTGATAAGGTGACAAACTTTTAAATGGGCACAAAGTTGATATTTGATAATCAAGACTCAAGAGAGTTCTGAAGACAAAACATACTCTCGGTACTCCATTCTTGACGACTTTCTTGAAGGGATTCCAGCTTGGATCATTAACTTTTTCTTGCCATAAATGATATAATTCATTGGATTTTTCCTCCCAGCTACTACTGCAAAATCTCTTGGAGCATACATCTCGAAAAGATAATGGATCAATCTCTCCGATTCTTTTCAGTCCAACTTTTGTTCCGTTGACCTCCACAGTATAGAAGCACTGCTTGGGTAGGGGGAAAGTAAAAAACAAAACATGAAGTATAACAAAATATTGTAAGTTTGAGCTTATATAAGGAAGAAGTTGTCTTGTAAGAGGTAAAAGAATGAAACATTTTACAACATACATTAATAATTTCCAGTCTTGCAGCTTTCAGCTCTTCGGTGCTTGAAGATTCATTCGATCTTAGAGTCTGATTCAGGCTTTCAAGCTCACATAATGCTTCTCGTTTCTCATCAAGTTCTATCTTCAATTTTTTAAGCCGACTTTTCAAATCTTCATTTTGTGCCCTCAAGTGTTGCAGCTGAGACATATGCACAAACAAGTATGCTAATCAACCATATCATATCATACATGATTTATCAAATCTTCATAAAAAACAAAGATAAAACAATTGAAAGACATGAATATTAGCATGTATATTTGCCCATCCATTGTAGCATATACATCTCAACTATTCCTATCTTCCAACAATGATCCTTTCTAAAGACCCATATTTTCCTACATATATGATAACCATGGTCTAACATACATCCATAAAATTTTTCATTTATCCTTTGAGGAACTTTTCAGTCGCATAGATCCCTTGATCACATAAACTCCAATTTACTTCCCCATTTACCTATAATAAATCTTATGCGTCTTATCTAAATCAATATCTTATATCTTTGTATCCCTTAAAACATTGACTCCAAAATACATGAAACATACACTCAATTTTTAATTCCTTATCCCTCAATATTACCATACCTCTACTTGTCCTTCTTGCTAAAATGGCACCCCATATGCTCCCCTTGCTTCAACTTGGTCAAAATCCCCTTGATGTTCAACACATGCACACAATATTTTATTCTTTAGTGATGACCACCAATACAATATCATCAAAAAAATAGCATACACCACGCCAATTCCTCCTAAATCAAGTGTATTATCTTGTTTGAGACAGTTGCAAATAGGATATGATTCATAGTATTACCTTAATGTAAACCATCAGTAATATGAAAATCCTTCGTTGCTCCTTTCCAAGCCAAAAGATCTATTTTCACTTACTACACATCGATATATGTCACTATACATAAAGTATTCACCTCTTTGTCAAAACCCACCAAATTATATTAAACAAAATCTTGTCATATGCCTCTCTAGAGTCTATGAATGTGATCCATATGCAAGTTCAATTTCCTTACATTGTAATACTCCATTAATTGCCTCACAAATGAACTGCTTGTGTGGTAGACCTTTCCAACATAAATCCAAATTGGTTTTTTGAAATGTTAATGTCTCTTCTCAAGTGATATTCTATCACTCTTTACCACAACATCGCGTTAGCTCATTGATTTTATCCCTCAATAGTAAAGCCATCTTGCGCATCTACTTAATCTTGTAGATCGGTATAAGTGTGCTCCTTCTCCATTTTTTAGGCAACTTGTTGTCCTTTAATTTTGTTGAATAAATTTGTTAACCAATTTACACCAACTTTTCCTAAAATCTCTACACCTCAATATGTATATGATTTAGACTCACAACTTTCTTCAAGGGAAACACCTCGGTCATCGATCACAAGAGAAACACATTAATGAATTTTCAGTACTAATACTAAAAAGAGGATCAATGGCTAGCAATTCCCCTCGTTTCCAATCTAAGGCATGATCGAAATTTCCTAAAATCTCTAACCGTCAATAGGTATACCACATGCACCTATTGCTTTCTTCAAGAGAAACACCTTAGTCATAAAACACAAGAGAAAACTTTAGTCATGAAACTTATGTGATATACTTAATGAATTTGAGTAGTAGTCCCTCTCGTCCCTTATGTAGTGATGATTTGATGTGTCTAATAATTGCGTGCAACTTTCTACATCAATATGATCTTCACACATACAACATAAGAGTAAATTTACAAAAGCTTTACCTTCTCCAGACTCATCTGCAGCTCATCATGCTTTTTAAAGGAGATATGCGATTCATTTGTTGGAACATTCAGATCAATCTTCAGCGATTCAAAACACCCATTAGCATTTGTATGTTTGGTAGTCACAGTCTTGGGTCTTTGGTCATTTAAGGCCTGAAGTACCTCCAGCTTCTTGTTTTTAGCATCAAGTTCTTGCAGTTGAATATTTAATTCATGCCTGACATTCTTCATATCTTGTTTCATAAGATCACTTTTTCGCTTCTCTGAAAATAAAATATTGAAAAGAAAATTAAAATTAATCGTTATCATACAAGTAAGCATCATTTTCAAGCCATAATATACTTTCTGATAATTTAAGATATAGCAATTTTTTGTGCAAGTACCTAACCATCTTATTGAGTTCAAACATTCATCAACTAATTATAGTTTTAATGTTTCCTTTCGAACAAATCACTCAAGTTAGTTTAGATTTTAGCTGGCCAAAAAATGTAAATAAAGCCACAGTTCTAGCAACAAATTGTTCGAAAAATAGTCCTTATTCTCTTCAGTCTTCACCATAACTTTTCGCAACTAAAGTATTTTTACAAATCAAATGTTTAAGATTTTATAAACTAAATACTCCCAATGCCCTTAGAATTTGCTACATTTGAAAATCAAAGTAAGAGCTTATACATTTACTATAGCATATTCAAATAGACATAGGGTATTTGCTATTTTAAGTTTACGAATTTCATTGAATGAGAATTTGGAAAAATGTTTAGTAGTTCATAGTACAAACTCATAAGTCATATGATCACCACATATATTAGCCATTTAGAAGTCTAGACTATAGAGAAATAAAAAATTTGCAAATTTGATCACCTTCGACAAATGCTTCATGTAGTCTATGCTTTTGAGCCATCAATGAACCAATTACTTCGGATCTCTCCCCAAGAAGCCTATCTTTCTCTTCAATCAAAGAGCTCATGGTAGCAAATTTTTCAAGACTTAGACCCTCATTCTCCATCAAACGATGGTTTTTGTAATCTATCTCATTCGCAAGTCTCACTACAAGACCATGCAGATTGGTTAACTCCTTACAATTGTGACCTGCCATCGTGATTCAGTGCAAGACTTGAAGTCTATCTATTAAAAGAAAAAACATAAATGGTTATAACACTTGCATTCTCGCAGTAACATTGAATTTGAAATGAAATATTTATAGTTCCTTGGTTTCGGATTATAATGCACAGTATTCCATTATCTCAAATCTCAGTGTCAATAATAGGATCCCACCTAGACAAGTTTTGGTGTTAGAGGTCAAATGTACACAACCTTATCTTTGTAACAATCAGATAGTAGACAATTGACCTCGATACCAAACATTATTTGTAAATTTTAACTATAAATAGAAGAAAACATTGAATCCTGCCTTTCATTAATCTACATTTAACAATATTAGGTACCCGTTTATGAACACCCCTAGATTGATTGGAATATTATTTTCGAGTTAGGCAAATTTTTTGCTTGCGGGATTGATTTGGGGGTTGCAATTTAGTTGGAAGTTGTGACATCACATGCATTTGTTAACTTCAAAAGTAGTAATTCAGGTTGAAAAGTTGTAACAATGAGATCTGTCAATTTCTTTTCATGAAACATGTAGTATATCACATTTCTTTCAATGCCTCCAACGCAGCAAAAACTGACCGTATAAAAATCCTAGGCAGGCTGCTCGTTCGAGCCACCCCATTGCTCGTTCAAGCAGACCCTTTTCTGACCTTTACTGAATTAGGGATTGTTAGAATCAATTTTTCCTAAACAAAGTACATTGATTTAATAAGGTTATTTATATTTATCATTATCATCCTACCCAGTGTATGTCACTCATAGAAAACAATGGACAACAATGGTCAGGGTTTAAGAAAGAAAGGACGGCGGCAACTCATGCCCATAAAAGAAGAGCATGGCCAAAAAGAGTTTCCGGCTCGAGAAAGAATAAGATACTTCCTGCCACGTGAGAGAAAAACAACAACGCATATATATCCAAAAAGCAAAACAATTATAAAATACTCCCTCCAAATCATTTTAGATGTCCCATCTGGGTTTTCACGGTTATTAAGGGTGGGGTGAGGTGGGGTCATTAAAAATGTGGTAGTTGGTATTTTAATTGATTAAATTAATTGTAAAGGTGGTAGTTGGATATTGGAAATTAGAAAAGTAGGGGTATTTAGGCAAAAAAAGATAGACAAAAAAGAAAATAGGACAATTGATATGATTTTGCCAAATAAAAAAATGGGACATCTAAAATGATTTGGAGGGAGTATGAAACAGTAAAACTAATAAGGTTATTTATATATTCCATTATAATTCGAAATCAAAACAAATCGAAATCAAAATAATGTGAGTATAAACTATAAAGTATAAATCATAGGCCAATTAAAAATGAAAAAGAGCAGCATATAAAAATTCAATATAAGCCAATAAAAACATAAAATTGAAAAATGGGTGATAGGTCTCACTGACCTTGTTAACAATCCTTTTAGGGTTTACCTGTTGAAGATAGAAAGAAAGAACAATTAGCAATTTAACATATAATCAAAGGAATTAATCAAAATAATTAAGAAATAATTGAAGAATTAACAAAATGCCGAAGAATTGAAATTGCTACATTACCTAGTAATTAGTAAACCATGAAACAAGCTAATGTTTGTTCATTTGAGGAGATAAAATAAGAAAGAGAAAGAAATACAGCAGACATTAAGAGGAGAATGAGATTAGCGTGTTACTATATGAATTTTGATCATACCTTAACGAACTACTACTATATATGCCACTTGTGATTTCTTTGAAGCTTTAATGTACCTCCACTTGCTACATTTTGTTTTTGGCCGCAGAGGTGTTCATTCGGGTCATCGGGTTGATTTCGGCTCTGGTATTTCGGATCGGTTCAAAATCGGGTTTTGTGTTCACATTGGTTTTTACATAATGGTAGGTCTATTTTTAAGTCGGGTCAAATCGGGTTTGGTTATAAAGTTGAGTGTCTATCGGATCATTAGGTCTGTTTTGAACACCTCTGCACTATTCATCGTTCAAGCTTATTTTATATATTGCGGCTAATATATAAGTAATAATATAGTCAAGTGAAATCTTGTTTGATTCGTCTAATCGCATACTTTCATAATATGAACTTTTTAATAATTTTTAAATGGGTATAATTCGACATATAAATAAACAAAATAGTACATTAGATTGCGTAAAACATAATCAACTGAAATCTTTTTTGATTTGTCTTGGAAAGATTTTTAATATCAAATATTTTATAATTTTTAGTTATTTAAAATAAGTGATATTAAGAATTGAAGTTTTTTTTATTACATGAAAAAGCAAATATTGCAAGTAATTTGGAATAGAGTACTTCATCATCAACATTATCAACAACCCAATATTCCGCTCGAAAACAGTATCTGAATTAGGGATGTTGACGGACAATCCGTACTCGTACTCCCTTTAAAGAAAATATTAGAAAAAAGCCATCAATTTGCCCCAGAAGGTGAGAGCCCTGCACTGTTACTTGGAGATCATTAACTAGTGCATTGAAACGGAGTACTTCATCTAATACAAAAAACAACACTTCATCCGTTCCTTAATACTTGCTACCGAGTGTGACATGTTGCATAGGAAAGTATTAATTTTATAAATAAACATTTAGTTACCTTTTCCACCATTTTTGGCCTGTGTGATGCTGTATCATCGTCTTTCTTCGTTTCCATACTTTCTCCCCCTTTTCATTCATCGGAAGCGCACTATCAATTTCAAGAACCCTAGAAAACCACTGATAAATCTAAATTAGGGAGAAATGTTCCCGCAATTCGGAGCAACAGCAGAATCACTCAGCAAAGCATCAACAATGGTGTTTCGGATCGGAACTGATGCTCATCTCTATGACGATCCTGAGGATGTCAATATTGCTCCTCTTCTCGATAGCAAGTTTGACTCGGAGAAATGCGAAGCTCTTAAACGTCTTCTGGCTCTCATTGCTCAAGGATTCGATGTCTCCAATTTCTTCCCTCAGGTGCTTAATTTATGAAGTTGACTGATTTTTTTGTTAATTTTGATGTAAGAATTGTGTGTATATGAGGTTGATTTTTAGTAATCTCCGACTTAAGCTCAATCTAATACTAAAGGAGAAAAAAAAAATACGATTTGCAGATCATTCTAGTAAGTTTTGTTTTTCGGGATAAACTATTTTATTAATGCCGGAAGAAAAATTGGCTTGAATGCAGATCACTATTTAGGTTTTAAATTATGGCGGATAAATTGTTCTGCATTGCTATAGTAGCATGGTGGACTATTACTTGTTTTCAAATTGGATTTGGAATGAAATTCAGTCAGAATTGTGGTTGCTTACTCAAGTGTAAGTAATCAGTTAATGGAACATTTTACAAGAAGATAGTGTGATAGACTGATAAGAGTTACATTGATATTGCATTTGATTGGGTTAAACTTCAATTGTAATGATTCATGTTAGAATAGTTCATATCGTACTTGTGTTCCTCCATCTGTTCTCTTCTGGAAATGCATTGATTTTCAGTTATACTCATTAGGTCATGCTTGTATTTGTTTTGTGTACAGGTTGTCAAGAATGTGGCATCACATTCCTTGGAAGTCAAGAAGCTGGTGTACGTATACCTGCTGCATTATGCCGAAAAGTATGCTTCATAAATCTTAAGTAATGACTAAGTATTGTATTACTTTTGACAGATTCCCCATATGTGTTGTTTATATAGTCCATATAAGCTTGTGATCCCTTCACTGTTGATCATGGAATTACTTTCTGTGGAACATAAATTGGTAATCTGACTCCCTGCAACCAATTTTTTAATGTTACTAAAAGGCTATGCTTATTTAAGAAAAGCTCTACTAAAAGGCTATGCTTATTGAAGGATGGAGCTACCAGCTATGGTTCAGAGTCTACAGTTGTTTCTATTTGTCTTATTTGTGGTCCGTTTCCTCTTATTCAGCTTGGACTTCTGCAGTTTTTAGAGTCTTATTTCTATTTGCCTTAGTTTCCCAAATGAAATAGGTCTGCTAATATTGCTTCATGCTTGGAAGTCCATAGTGCAAAAATAAGGCCGCTTCATATTGTATCGGCAGCATCGTAAAGTTTTTCAAATTTACCAAGCCGGTATTGGCCGCATCGTAAAAGAGTGAGAACCGTGTTTTAGGCCGTTTCAAACGTTATTTCATGGTTTGGTTTAGGCTGATATTTTGCAGTACGACAACCACATCATCCATGTTCCCGTATCCACGTGTGACGTGTCCGTTCCCATTATTGTGAGTCCGTGACCGTTACCTGCTTTTGCACTATGCTGGGAACATCTAATGAATGCAAATCTTAAGAGTTTGGATGATAGATGAATCTTGAAGAATTTTCTGTTGTCAAAAATAAAAATGCATCTCATATATCAGACACACCGTATGCTGAAGTGCAATGACTATGAGTAAATGTTGTGGAGGCTTGGAGGGAATCAAGAAATTCAAATATTTAAGTTTTTATTAGCTGGAGTCAAGATTAGTGTCTTTGGTGTAGATGTAGAGCTTGACTACGTGATTGTAGAAACATATTTGATTTATTAGTTTATAAATAGTCTCTATGATGTGCCGGTGATCTAAATAGTAAATATACTTCAAATCTCATGGTTTTCCTTCCTTTTAGAAAAGGGATTTCCACTTTACTCATGTGAATGTGGATTGTGGTGTGCTTTGTTCGTGCTTGTGTTGTTTTATTGTTTGCTCTTTTATTTCTTTGTAGTTTGAATACAATCTTTTTTGTATAGTCTAGGATACGTTCTGTAGCAATGGGGACATACATGTAGAGGTCATGAAGGATATGTGGTTAGTTGCTTGCTTATTGTTATGCTCTACTGCTCTTAGTCTAGTACTTATCAATGTACCCTACATTTGGCTTCAGGCGACCAAATGAAGCATTATTATCAATCAATTGTTTTCAGAAGGATCTAGGAGACACCAACCCTTTGGTTCGTGCATGGGCTCTACGTACTATGGCGGGTATTCGCCTACATGTAATAGCACCCCTTGTTCTAGCTGCTGTCAATAAATGTGCCAGAGATCCATCTGTCTATGTTAGAAAATGCGCTGCCAATGCTCTTCCTAAACTGAATGATTTGCGGCTAGATGAAAATGCATCTGCAATTGAAGAGGTATATTATCTCTGAGCTGTAATTTGATGTGTGGGTAATCATATAAGGTAATCTGGATCCATGCTACAACACATTTCAAGTATGTTTGTGGTTAGAGATATGCAAAACAGATGTTGTCTAACATTAAAACAATTTGACTTCAAACTTGACACCGTATTGACATATCAATCTTGTGAACATAAGACTCAATTTGTGAGCCAACCGACATCGTACACAACCTAAACCCTAAAAGAGACCAAGATGCACACCTCCACTTGTGGGGCAAGGCCTAGGTAATATAATTTTGAGTACTTCATGTGAATTTATAAAACCAGAAATTGCTTCATGCACATCATTTAACACATCAAAATAGTTCTTTCTTTATTTCTGCCACCATCACTTGGCAAAGCTAACTCTTATTTTGCATAATATTAACTGATCAAGGAGAATTCAAAGTTGAAAGAAAATAGTGAGGATAAGTTTACTAAAAGGTAATATTAATGGGACACCCAAAAGATGGAAGATGCTTACTTTATTGAGGGACAATAAGTATTTCTTTTTCTTTTTTGGTGTAGAGGATTCACTCTTAATGTGTCAAATAAAATGTTGTCAGTCCATCACACCATTTAATTACTTATTTAATTACTGGTAACATCAAGTTTTTTGTTTGTCTATCAACAAATTTGTAACAAGAGCTTCTTCTGCAGGTTATTGGTATACTACTAAATGATCATTCACCTGGAGTTGTTGGAGCTGCTGCTGCTGCTTTTAACTCTATTTGTCCAAAAAACTTGCCTTTGATTGCAAAACATTACAGAAAACTTTGTGAAGTTCTCCCTGATATAGAAGAATGGGGTCAAGTTATTCTGATTGGTATTCTATTGCGTTATGTGATTGCAAGGCATGGCCTCGCAAAGGAATCAGTGTTATTTTCTCCCCGTGTTACTGAGGCTAAGTGTTGTGAGAAGGATGATGTAAATCCTGACATTCACTTCCAGGGCAGTGGTGACTTGAGCCTTGGAAGCACTCAGCCAGAGTTAGTGGGTTTGGTTGCGAGGTCATACACTGAAGGATCTGATGAGTACCTATCACGTTCAACTTTTGAGAAAAAGATATTTCTTGACCTGGATGATGCATCCTTAACTTCTGTTACCAATGATGACTTGATGATGCTTCTGAAGTGTACATCACCTCTACTATGGAGTCAAAATAGCGCTGTAGTACTTGCAGCTGCTGGAGTGCACTGGATAATGGCACCGAAGAATGATGTAAACAGAATTGTGAAGCCATTGTTGTTTCTCTTAAGATCATCACGTGCCTCAAAATATGTGGTTTGTTTTCTTGTCTTTTACCTTCTCATGTTCTATTTATTGTACATGCTTAGAGTTGCTTTTGTAATTGTCACCTTTTGTGAAAATATTCCGATTAGCTAGTGTTACCTATTTGTATCGACATTTTCATTTTTGAAGCACAATACAACACCAACAATACTAGAGCCTTAATACTAAAAGATTGAGGTCGATTACATGAACCAATATATCAATTTCAATTATCGTCTACATGGATTCTTCTTCTCGATTCATGATTTTCTACCATCTCATTTTGTAAATCTAGATTCTTCATATCCCTTTTCATTCTTGTCCTCCAAATCATCTTCGGTCTCTTTCACTCTCGTTTTAAGTCTCCCGTATTTTAACTTTTTATCTTCCGTACGATTTGTTAATACCCTGTTTTTGCACATGCACAAACCGTTTCAAACGATTCTCTTTCCTTTTTTCCTCTATATTTGCAACTCTTAATCCCTTATATCTTCATTTTGAATTCTAATACTCAAGGTATGTCCACTCATCTATCTAAGCATTTGCGTTTTGCTACTTCCATCTTCTTACTGTGATCATATCTAAAATCCCAGCATTCAGATCCATGTACTAGTGCCTAATGGTTGTTTGATAACACTTGCACTTTAGCTTTAAGGGTCATATCTTATTGGATGTCTCCACTATTCTGAAATATGGAGCATACACTTGGAGTGATTTCTTTTCTTCTAGCATTATAGTGCATCTCATGATCTTGTTTGTGCTGAAGTTACACTCTTATGTACTTTCTCATGCTCCAACTTCGTGACTCCAACTCTTGTCTTCATCGTTCTAACTTAGCATTTACCCTTTTCTCATCTTATCCACCAAAAAAATGTCATCAGCAAACAACATGCACCAAGACACGTCTCCTTGTATCGATCGAGTTATCTCATCTGATACCGCTGCAAAAAAAGGGTTTAGGGCCGAGCCTTGATAAAGACTAGTTATGATTGGAAAATCGTTTGTTTTCCCTCTACATGTCCGTACAATCTTCTTTACTTCTCGGTATGTATTTTGCGCTATATTAATGTATTTTTGGGAATACCCTACTTTGTCATTGTCTACCAAAGTACTTATCTTGGTACCTTGCCGTATGCTTTTTCCGAGTTAATGAAGATTTTTCTAGCCGTATAGTACTTCGTTATTTGTCACATAAGAGAATTGCTTCCATTGTAGATTTCTCTGCATAAATCTAAATTGGTTCTCTGATATGTAGGTACATCTCCTCATACGTATCTTTATCACTCTATCCCATAACTTCATAGTTTGACTCATGAGTTATATTTCTCGATTATTGGGCATCTCCTTTGTTCTTGTAAATGGGCACTAGAGTACTTCTTCAGTCATTCAACATCTTATTGTCCTGTAGATCTTGTTGAGTAAATTAGTTAGCCAAGTCTTGTTGTGGTCTCAGTGTAACAATTGTGATTGAAGTACAATGAGTTACAAAAAAGAACCCTTTTGCTAACTAATTGTTTAGTTGTTGTAAATTGAGCATAAATGTTCACCGTGTTGTGGTCTTGAGCCTCTTGGCTCTATTTGGATTCTTTTTAGTCCATTAAGAACTTCTAGATTAGATATATAGAGCTGTTTGGCAAATGTTTAGCAATTTGTTGTTAGCTGGAGGTGCTGGCTGTTTGACCAGCTGAAAGTATTGACTGATAAGCTAGTTGTAATGGTTATGTTTAGATTGAATTTATGGGTTTGTTTGTCAAATGTTTGGCAAATGGTTGGTTGTTGGCTGGTTTGGCTGATACACCAGTAGCTGTTTGTTGTTAGGGAGATATTTGGTAAAAATTATTTGTTGGTTGTAGATTGTTTATTAGAGAATAAGCCAAAGCCAATGAAAATAGCTACTATGAGTAGTTTTTTGGTTTTGGCTTGAAAGCCATTAACCAACCAAAAACCCAAAACCAAAAGCCAATAAAGAGCTAATTGCCAAACACCCTCTAAATGTGTTAGAGTTTGTTACTATAAGTAACTTTTTTATGTGATCTAGGTAATCTTGGTTTTGCAAGTTCAAACTAATTACTAGCTTTACTTTAATATGGTGCACTGAGAATTGGGATAAAACCATTTATTTGTCATTTGCTTGTTTAGGTGCTCTGCAACATTCAAGTTCTTTCTAAAGTCATGCCGTCTCTTTTTGCCGATTTCTATGAAGATTTTTTTGTATCAACTTCAGAAACATATCAGATAAAAGCTCTGAAGCTCAAAATTCTGTCTCTAATTGCTACAGATTCTTCAATTTCTAGCATTTTTCAGGAATTCCAGGTAATTATGAAGATGACCTGCTCTTCCCTACATTCAATCGTTTTGAATTATTGTTCTTCATTACTTTCTAATTGATAATTCTTACTTGAGGTGATAATGACATTTCAGTTGCCTGTTACAAGGTTTTACATAATAGGGTAAAGTAGGTTGTTGATTGATTCTTTATCCTTTTCCAAAACATATTTCTCATAATTTTTTATTATATATAATGAGAGGGCAGTGTGGTACTACTTCAAACTATAATCAATAGGGATTAAAACCAGGGTTAATTTTTTCTTTAAGATAAAGATCTTTATTAAACTGTGATGTCCTATCTGATGCTATTTTAACCTTTATTTTGTTGTTGGCAGGATTATGTTAAAGATCCAGATAGAAGATTTGCTGCTGATACGGTAGCTGCCATTGGTCTATGTGCTCAACGTCTACCGAAACTTGCTAATATGTGCTTGGAAGGGCTTTTATCACTTACCAAAAAGGGTAGACATTTTGAAGCTTTTTAATAAAATTTCCTTCTCTGGAATGAGATCACTGCATTTATCAAACAGGGCAATATTGCAGAATTTTCATCTATTGAGAAAGATGCTTCAAATGGAGAAGCTGGAATACTGATTCAAGCCGTAATGTCAATGAAAGCTATCATAAGTCAAGATCCACCAAGTCATGACAGGGTATAATCTCCTAAATTTCATTTCCAGTCAAACTGCCATTTCTCTCTCTCTCTCTCTCTCTCTCTCTCTCTCTCTCTTTTTTAAATGATGAGAGGCGTAAGAAAATAGAACCGGCAAATTGTTGTTATGTTGTGTGACAATATGGTGATCACCCACAGCGTGCGAATCCTATGCCATACAGCTCGCTTCTGCTTGTAGGAATTTGTTTGGATTTTTTTCCTCCTAGTATTACCTGAAGGCAATATTAATTGAAACTTGGGGCTATTGTCCATCCTGGGGTGGGTTGGGATCTGTCAAATCAAATGGTGGCCATCCTAAAGGACATTTCTATTATCCAACTTACCGTTGCCAAAAGGCTGTTTGTAACACATGCATAAAATCAGATTTTGACATCAATTGTAGATTGACATGTAACCCATTAGCCATTTTAATATGTTATTTATCCTATTCAAAATTACAAATATAAAAACTTCTAATCTCATATTTTAGTCATTTCAAACATTCAGAATCTTCTATTTGTTTTACTTAAAGATTGATTAGATGCTTCGTAGTAATTATGTTACACAAAATGTTTCAAAACTGTTGAATACTATGATACATGTGCTAAAAATCACATTGCGAAATGTTTTATAAATTAATATAATACTCCATTTGCCATTGTATGTTGTAACATGTTATTGATCCAATTCAAATTCTCGGATATTGAAACTTTTTAGCTCATATTGTAGTCATTTCAAACATTTAGAATCCTTTTTGTTTTTGTTTGAAGAGTTAGGTGCTAAAAAGTAACTACGTTAGACAAAATGTTTCTGTACTGTTGAATACTATGATAAAGTATTCCAAATCGTAAATTACACTGTGATGTCATAAAATGAACCGTTGCTGCAACTGAATTGCAGACATAGCCTTTTTTCTATAATATGAAATGCATTAGGAGCAGTTTGTAATTAGCCGCAAATAAATCACAATTTCACGTTACCTGTGATATTATTATCATGATTTTTATTTAAAAGCGTGCATTTTTTTTCCAGAAAGGGGTCTACAAATCTAGGAAGTCTTCTCTTCAAAAAAAAAAAAAAACGGAGTCATAGTGAGTACTATTAAGGTTAAGCGTATAATGTATTTCCGAATAGTGTGATTTCGTTCTATCTTATTATACCAATATCTATCTTATATAATGTTAATGGATATGCATTTACCAGAATTCAGAACATCCAAAATTTTTTATGCTAGAAGTGTAAAGAACTGACTGAAGTACTAAATCTATGAACGTGAGGAAAGTATGCTTGATAGTACTGTTTTTTGATGTAAGGTGGAAATTTGGTTCAATGTTCAAAATAAACACTTCAATGAAAACCTTTGATATTTGATTAGTTTGTAGTTCCGTGGCGCTTTTTTGGTCCTTTTTTAAATAAGTTTCAATTGCTGCACGTCCTAAGAGAAGCTCTATGAGGATGTGTCAAGCGACAATGAAAAAGTTAAGCTTCTGTCTTGATGGTTCTCGTAATTGTTATAATAGAAGATTTAGAAGTTATATCCTGGTGTTTTAACAGAAGATTTAGAAGATTTAGAGAGTTATGACCGTGTTTCTCGACTAAAGTGGATGTTTTTTAATGCTTTTTAAAATCCATTTCACTACTGCGCTGTTTCTGGTGTTTTTTATTTGTTAATCTTTGACAATTTTAAGGTAATTATTCAACTGGTTCGGAGTATGGATTCTATTAAGGTGCCTGCAGCCCGAGCAATAATTGTGTGGATGGTTGGAGAATACAATTCTTTAGGAGACAGAATTCCTTTGATGTTAACTTCAGTGCTCAAGTATCTTGCTCATTGTTTCACTTCAGAAGCCGCTGAAACAAAACTTCAGATACTTAATACTGCTACTAAGGTAAGAAAAATAAGGTTTATTGGATGGTTCTTATTTTACCATTCACCCATTCATCAGTTGTTACTGCTTATTATTACTGATTTAATGCAAAACTAAAATATCTTATGGACTTGGCTTTGGATGTACTTAGATGGACGATGGGGTATAATGTCAAAGATCCATAGGATCAAGTATATTGATGACCCAGATAGCATTAAGGACATGTAAATAGTGTGCCTGTGTAATAGGAAAGTTTTTCATGTTAAAAACGATGTTAAGTCTGGTATGTTTATTCTTTTCTATTATATGCTGTCATTCTATAATAGTTCTTACACTTTTATTCTACTAATAGGAGGTTGTAGAACACAAATAATGCCTAAGCCTTAATCCCGCTATATGAGGTCGGCTTTATGAAACAATTTAAATCAGCCTGATGATTTATTGGTAACGATGTTCATTCGGCTCTATCAGCTACTAATAATAAATATATAATACTACTCCCTCTGCCCCTCTCACTTATTATTATTTTTCACTTTGGGTTGTCTATTTCAAAATGCATCCTTTTTATTTTAGAAAATGCATCCACCGCTTTCTTTTAATTTCATCAATATATTATAACTCTATTTTAATATTATCCACATAATTCAATCTTTCTCTTCATTTATTACCAAATAGCCACTTTTTCTTAAAAACACCCTACTTTCTTGTTGATGCTAAATCTTAGGGACGGATGAGTAATCTACAATTAATAATATCAAATCCAATGATCATCTACATATATTCTCCTCCTCCATTCATTACTATATCTAAAAGTGAGTAGATAAGATCAGGGCTTGAAGGGGAGCACTTGGAAGAGAGTTGGGCTCAAAGGAATAAGATGTTGTAAAGAATTGGAGGGACCTGAACAAAGAATGAGTTAATATTAATCAAGATAAACTGAAAAGTAAAATGTTGAATTTCTATGGGATTATTGTGATACTTATGATGGTCGTTCTTCATTCTTGGTGGACTGGTGGTTGATAAGCTTGTTGTTAAAGTTCTTGATGCTGTCAGTAAGCTTGTAAATCATTCCTGAACTATATTCTTTCATTGGATTCAGGTCTTGTTGTGCTCCAAAAGTGAAGATCATTTGACAATTAGAAAACTTGTTAGTTATGTGCTTGAACTGGCAAGAAATGACACGAATTATGATGTCCGAGACCGAGCTCGTGCTTTTTCAAAAATATTGTCAACATTTTTAGAATCTCTTGATGATAATGTAAATCGTGCCTCGCCAAAAGAGGGGGCAGCACATTTTATTGCAGAAAAAATGCTCGGTCCATCCATAGGGTTGCCATTGTCTCAACCCCTCAATTCCCGCTTTTATCTTCCTGGATCTCTTTCACAAATAGTTCTGCATGCTGCGCCTGGCTATGAACCTCTCCCTAAACCTTGTAGTTTGCTTCTTGCTGATGTTGACCAAGACTCAAATATTATCAAAGGAAAAGAGAGCTTTGGGGACTATGCAACAGATGATTCTGAGACATTATCTGGTTCTCTGGATGAGGAAAGCGTGTCTGGTTATAGTTCTCAGCATTCAGATAGCGGGTCAAGTTTTGACGATGGCAGTGAGGAGAGTGAATCTCCTAATGAAGCTCATAAGAGTGCAGATCCATTGATCCAGATTTCAGATGCTGATAACGCTTTTGAGGGGCAAAGTTCTGCTGAAACTAGTAATGCCCAATCTGGATCTGGTGGAGTAGAGGAAATATTTTCTAGAAGGTACTTAGAGTCATGGTTGGGTGAGCAACCTGTTCTGTCGGACCTGAAACCATCTGGTATCGATACCATCCAAAGATCTGCCAGAATTTCCATTGACGATATTGGCAATCGAGTCAGGCCTAAATCATATACTCTTTTGGATACTGTGACTGGCCAGGGTTTGAAGGTGGACTATTCATTTTCTTGTCAGGTGTCTGATGTCTCACCATTGCTTGTCTGTTTGGAGGTTACTTTTCATAATTGCTCTAACGAACCTTTCTCAGAAGTGATACTGGTAGATGAGGGGGCTAACAAAGGTCCAGATTCAACAGAGCAAGGATTGATGAAATCAGAAAGGTATTGAGTGAAATGCCTCCAATCACTTATGTCCTTTTGCAGTTGAAACATGAAAGTTGATATCATAAATCCTTATTGATAAATTTTATTGGAGTGATTACTTTTCTTGTAAACAGTTCCATCCCTTCTAACTCAAGGAGGAATGCATTTATGATTCTGTCTTTCTTGTAAAATACTTTACGTGCTCTAATTTTTCAGTTGCAGCAATTTGACTTGAGCACTTGTTATGTACGACATTTTGACCATATTTTTTTTACTAACATAAAAACAAATGTTATGTAAAATTTTGCTGGATATGCCGTATGTATATTTTCTAAATACTTTTTTTTAGTTTTCACAAATAGATAAAAATATTATGCTTGAAATGTGAGCATTCGCATGTGGAAAAGCCAAAGTGTAGCAATTGAAAAATATATGGTTTACTTGTTGCTATTTCTAAAAGAATATACAAAGATTCCCGGTGGGTGTATATGTTATGGTGGAACTACTTATTCCCCCTTTTTATCTGTCTTTTTGTTGCCGAGTTGATTCTTTTCCTTATTGATTTCTGAGATGAGGTGGCTAACAAAGGTGATTTCTCAGGTCCTCTGCAGTTCACGATGATGTCCCAACTTTGGTTCCCATGGAAGCAATTAGTTCTCTTGGACCTGGTGAAATAATGAAACGAGTCCTTCATGTTCGGTTCCATCACCATCTTCTACCCTTAAAGCTGTCTTTACAGTGCAATGGTGAGAAGTACCCTGTAAAGTTGCGCCCTGATATTGGATACTTTATAAAACCCCTTAAGATGGAGGTTCTAGATTTTAGAAATAAAGAATCACAGCTACCAGGCATGTTTGAGTATGTGAGAAGGTATGGCTTCATTGGTTTTGTTCATGGCTTCAAAACTTTGCTCAACCTCACTTAATTAGACTTTGTACAATATGATCTTTGAATTTTCTCTTGATAGTAACATTTTCCCGCACAATGTCACTATCAGGGGCAAACTCATGCTAACAAAAAGTGTTTGGCTCGTGTCTATTTTAAGTTGAAAATCTTTTGGTATTAAGTTCTTTGTAGAAAATCATAGTAGAATCATATAATATTCGGTGATTATGTTTTGTTCCGATCCTATTCTTATCGTATTCTCCAGTAGTGGAACTTTCTTTCACCTTGTTTAAAAACTTTCGTTGATCGACAACCAATTTGCAATTGATATGTGATCACCTAATAGAGCCATGATACTGATTGATAAAGAGTAAGCCAAATCATGCTATATCTTCAAGTTTGAGATCTCTAGCTCATCTTACTACTATTGCAACTCTATAAGAATACCCCTCTTCAATAACAATGCTAAGACCTTATTTCCAAAGAATTTGTGTCGGCTACATGTACTACATGAAACCGTATATTAGTTCTAAGGGTTGTCTAAGTTTATTCTTTATCTACATGTACACATTTATGCAATGTTGCTTTTGTACATCGCCTTTTGGGTCACTATTTCGTCTGATGCGAGTGTATAATTCTGTTTTGCTCCCTTCTTGATTTAGCTTAGTGCTTTTGTCATGATTTTTGGACTTGATGTATATCTCCTGCAAACTATGTTTCAGGTGTACCTTTTCTGATCACGTTGTTGAGCTGAGCAAGGACAATAGTGAGAACTCCTTGTCGAAAGACGCATATCTTATAATCTGTGAGAGCATAGCTTTAAAGATGCTAAGTAATGCAAACCTTTTTCTTGTTTCTGTGGATTTACCTCTGGCATCTAAACTTGATGATGCATCAGGTTTGTGCTTACGGTTCAGTGCTAAAATATTAAGCAGCTCTGTTCCTTGCTTGATTACCATTACAGTTGAAGGTGCTTGTTCAGAACCACTGAATATGTCGGTGAAAGTCAACTGTGAAGAAACTGTTTTTGGCTTAAATCTGTTAAACAGGGTTGTAAATTTTTTAGCTGAACCCTTGTCCAGCTGCTCTTAAGGAAAGAATAAAAATTCCTGTCTTTATGTACTTGTCAAACTTGAGAATTATTAAAAGTGTTTGTGGTTCTTCCTTGTCTTACTAGTTTACATTCCTATACTTCAAACAGTTTCTCTTCAATTTTTTCTACTTCATGTTTTTTTCATTATCTGTACCTATTTTATCAAGGAAAATTGATTAGTGGATTTGTAAAAGCTCCATTAGAACTGAGAAGCAAGATTTTATTTTATGATATCACTTTGTGTACTGTTCTCTCCAGTTGTGTATTGGCTGGATTCTCATTGGTAATGCTTTTGTGCTACTAATGACCTGTCTTTGATATGGCAGCTTGTATATAATCCTTCACCCAAACTGGGGGCTGGAGTTGTGACAATTCTACACACCCTTGAACTTTTCTTTTTGTAGAGTGCAGCGAAGACAGGTTTTAAATCCATGACCTCTCGCGTTGGTAAAGCCTTAGTGATGCTTTATGGTTATGTCATTCACCCTCTTGCCATCGTTGATTTATTTGGAGAAAAGTAAAGATTTTTTATGTCTCGTGAACCTGTTGTTTTATGTATTTTGGATGGGAAATGGGCCCTCTGATCGTGTGTTTTAGATTGAATATGCACCTTCTAAGGCTGTGCATTTTACCTTCTCCGGCAATCCAAAATAAATACACACCAAGGTAATGCAAGCATACAGCATTATTCCGCCAACATTTAGCACAGCCTGGTTCAAAAGTGTGCATTATTTTTTCCCTATCATATGATTCAAGTATTTATAATTTGTTTTCTTGTTCTAGTTTAACTTTATCCATGCTTCCTATCTATGTTGCTTAAGCCTGCAAAGTATGAAGATTATTTACCTTGTTCTAAAGCGTCAGCATTCCGTCCTGCGAATTTAGACTTGGCGTAGGCTTGTTCCAGAACACAAAAGACTTGTGTAAGTGCCACAGATTTTGTTCTTTATTGGACTTGGTGTGTTACATGTCGTACCAAGTTACAGTACACGCGCATTATGGAGGCATTACAGATGTTAATTACGTTTCCATTAACATGACAGCTTATTTTTATTTTTCTATACACATGATAAGTACATATTGACTGAGGAATATACAAAATTACCCAAGTTTTCTGGTTGAAGGATAAGAATCCAAAAGTTGAGCTTCTTCAGTGCATTTGTTGTGATTTGGATGAAGTTTTTGAAGGGGCCAAGATCAATTTCTGCACTATAACAAACTTATGGAATTCCGTCATCCTTATCGATACATGATTTTGCTTTACAACTGAGTGGCTCTCGTGATTCTATTTGATTCTCACTGCTCATTATCTGTGCTATGATTTTGTTTATATCTTATTCTCAGGTATTTCTTGGCAGTTTGCTCTGCTTTCAGTCTTTCACCGATGGAATTGACAATGTAAGTGACCCAACACTCATCTATTGAATTATTCTTTTTCGTGTGCGTGTTCTGTTTTTATATGCTAGTTTGATTCTTTAACTGCTCATGATAAGTTTCTGGATTGTAGAATATGGAATTCAATTTTTTATCTTGAACAATTTTCCAACCTTAGCAGAAGAGCAAGTTTCGTCGGGGACAGACAGGTGTTTATGGGTTGCTTCAACTGACAAACTTTGTTCAGCTACACCTCAGTGTAAAGATTCTTTTAAGCTTTCAACGCCATGTTCCGACCAAGTAATTTCTTTCTATATCACCACTGCTAATTCAGTTAGAAGCACCTGCATCTGCACCAGCAGCACTGAATTAAACTGAGTTGAAATATGTTGTGAAAATATTAATCCATATAAAGCTCATTGAATGTTCACGTTAAGTGTCTAGTTTCTTTGGAGTGTTAGTCGGAATGAAGCATATTGCTGAAAAAAGGGCCGCGCCACCATGAAACCATATGCATTCACAAAATTCGTTTTGCACTCGATACTTAAACCGTGTTTTTGAACTGTGGCATGATGTATGACCCGTATCCAATTCGACTGATCATATGTACATGTCCTCAAATAGAAGGCTATATTTCGATTTTAAGAGAATTTTTTTAAGGCCATGTAACAAATTTAATAGTTGAGATTTAGAACTTGTTGGGAAGTTAGAGACTCCGAGACAAATAGAGCAAATTGAATGTTTTTCGTGCTAAAATCATATCATGCACAAACTCCATTATTGTTCTGATATATTGCCTGTAACAAATGGTCTAACTTATGTTCATCATTTCGATGGAGCCAAAAATTTATCGTTCTTTCGATTCTGATTATAATGGACTAAGTAAAATGCTTCATATGTGCTTTTTATTTATGTGAAGTTGAACATGACATTTGCTACCAATGGTCAATTGAAAACAACCTCTTTATTAGTTTTATCATCAATTAGGATTGGAAAGGCTATCTATAAGGGTTTAAAAAGCTATGTATAAGGGTTTAAATTGGAAACTCTTAACATTAATCATTTCATTGTTACATAATTTGGTTATAAATTTTTCAGCTTAGTATCATATATTGTGATTAAATTATGTATAATTCTTAAGATTTTTAAGTATTTACTTAATTTTTAATGTTTAGCTGTGCAATTATTGTGAAAGTGACATTCTCCACTACATTCTTTTATTATCATTGATGTATTTCAGCTCTTCTCTGATTTCATTTACATATTTTCTCTGATATCATTCACATTTAAAATGTTCCATTATTTTCTAGATTTTTGTGCTATATACAATGTGACATTTCTTAGGCATGAATGTATTATTTGTTTTTGCAAGTAAATTATTCATAGTCAATGGAGTAGTATGCAAGTATTAAAACTATATCTACTTTTATATCTTCTCATGACTTAATACTTTAATAATTTAGTTATTTTTGTCCCTTTCGGATAAAACTATATAAATAAAACAAGAACTATGTAATAAGTTTATGGTTGAAATTAATAGATGTTTAGAGCAAATATAAAAACAAAACACTTGATTTATTTAACAAACATTTTGAATATTTAAATTTATACGATTAATCTAAAATATCGCCGTCTGTGGGGATCGAACCCACGACCACGTGGTTAAAAGCCACGCGCTCTACCACTGAGCTAAGACGGCATATTTATTATATTGAATAGTAGTCTAAATATTATTTTTAGTAGTTCATTAAGACAGCACTTATAGTAATAAAAATTTTGATGCACGCCGTCTGTGGGGATCGAACCCACGACCACGTGGTTAAAAGCCACGCGCTCTACCACTGAGCTAAGACGGCAACTATATAAACTGTAATATTTAAACAATATCAATGATTCATAAGGTCAAATATTAGTTGTAAATTTCATGTACAAACCACGGCTTTATATAAAAGAATTTAGTGGTCCAAATAAATTAAACTACTTTTGGTAAAAAGTATTGACCGATCACTTTTAATAGATTTTCTAATAAAGTACGACCATATTTTTCAAGCAAAAATTTGAGATTTTAACATGAACAATCCGTGTTATAATGATCATTCATGAACTTTATCAATGGTATAAATTAAACTTTAATTTTTTTTTAGGATAAATGGAGATTAATAATCCCAACTTTGCGTGATCCGCTCAAAACAATCCCAACTTTCGATTATTTTCTAATATACCTAACTTTGCCACTTTGTTGCTCAGGACATACCCTTTAATATGGTAACCGATTATAACAGAAAATATGCGAAAGTTGGGATTGTTTTGAGCGGATCACGCAAAGTTGGGATTATTAATCTCCATTATCCTTCTTATTTCCATGACAAAAAAAGGTGATTTACCTGTTATAACCGGTTACCATATTAAAGGGTATGTCCTGAGCAACAAAGTGGCAAAGTTAGGTATATTAGAAAATAATCGAAAGTTGGGATTGTTTTGAGCGGATCACGCAAAGTTGGGATTATTAATCTCCATTTATCCTTTTTTTTATTATTGCATGAGCCGAGAGAAGGGTAGAACAGATTCTGTCTTAAATTCTTACCTAAAAAAAGACATTACTTCCTCTAATTTAGACAAAACCCGATTCTTCTAAAATCTAACTTTTTAAGAAACTATAATGAAGGTTTCGAAAAACATTTAGATTTTGTCCATAATAGACTATTATGTGAGCTAATGAATTGAGTTGATAAAATCAAAATCGCCTATATACTTGTCCTGACGTGATTAACTTTAGTAAAAGAAAAAAAATTAGAAATAAATGGACGAAAAAAAACATATAAGATACAGTCAGAAAAATTGGTAGGGATAAAGAGTAAAAAGACCAATGCTAAGTGCTACAGCCAATTTTAACAAACCAACGAGTGTGTTAAATTTTTTTTAAGAGCATTCGACAAATTGGGTACAGAAAACTTAATTACTTGGCACTCACACGAAGCATTCATATTAGAAAACATGCAAATTCTAAACCGTTCTGGACATCAAATGCAAACTGAATCAAACACAAATCATTGATTTCTT
The DNA here is from genome assembly GCA_019776075.1 of Amaranthus palmeri. Lineage (NCBI taxonomy): Eukaryota > Viridiplantae > Streptophyta > Magnoliopsida > Caryophyllales > Amaranthaceae > Amaranthus > Amaranthus palmeri. The sequence continues at coordinate 324,303 of JAAKBH010000394.1, forward strand.
CGTCACACCGTCCGTTTATCTACTTTACGCGGGTGAACCATCTGCTGATCGAGATCTTGAGCCAGACGGTGATCTTGAAACACGCCTTTGAGAATCTCTGAGACCTTCCTCGGCTTCATATTTCGCTTTCCTGCAACAGTAGAATAGCATAGGAACCCAGTAAGCTTAAATACGCCAGCTAATACCTCAGTGGCTCAGTCGATTCCTTATCATATTAAAAAAAATTGATATTAATAATCCAACCTTTCACCCATTTGCTATGAATAATTTCAATTTTCGATTATTTTTAATAAATCAATCTTTACCTTTAATTTGTTGTACGCTGATAGCAAACTAGGGACAATAGTATTATAAGATAAAAGGTTATGCTGATAACAAATTAAAGGCAAAAGTTAATTTATTAAAAAGTAATCTAAAGATAGGACAATTCACAGCGGATGAGTAAATGGGCGTCAATTAAACCAAGAAAATAGCAACAAAAAATGTTTTATCATACCCATTATCATGATCAGGAGTATATGATCTACGGACATCTCCACGAGGAGAGTCCCTGGGTGATCCCAATTCATCAACAGGTTTTCGAGTGGGGGAAGCTGAATACTCCTCACGTCTTCTTGGAGAAGGAGAATAAGACCTGAAAAGTAAAGACATTAGCAACCAAATGAACCATCTTGTTTCAGTAAAGATCAGTAAGAAATGATTCAAATGAACAGCATTTACAATGTACCTTGAGTGATGACCCCCTCTAGAAACAGAATGATAGGGAGGCGAACGTGAACGAGAAACTGATCGCGAACGAGAACGTCCTGGAAAGAGAACATAAATATGATATCTATCAAAGGTTGAGCATGAACGTAAAACAGAAACATCTCAACTAAAGACTCGGTATCTCAGCAGAGAAAAATTCATGACTTATGACCCCAACCGACCCTTGTATACAATAGCAGATAGCCTTCCATACATGATAGATTGCAATGTAGCCTACCCAGGAATAAATTGTTCATCTTCAGCTAGATCAAGGAATGAAACAAGCCCAACAAAAATTTAGAAATTCTCATCCCAATGAAACAGAAAAATCGTCAAACTTTAATAACATTTGGACATAATCAAATACTATGTTAGGATTTAGCAGCACATCTATCAGGGTACACAAACAATGCAGTTTTCCACATTGTAAGAGTAATATCATGCAGAATTAATTAAACATATATCAAACAAGATCATTAAAAGGCCATCACTGCAGAGAAAGCCAAGAGTTTGACCTCAACCCTTAGTTCAATAGCCACCTCACTAGTGAGAAGCAAGATAAAAATCCCAACCAGCCTGAATATGGAGCTTTTGATGACGAGCTGTAATTGACAATCTTGGCCCGGAAAACATTCTAACAAAGAATCTAAAAGAAAGACAACCCCACCCAAAGATGATGTGAATTGCATTCACAACGGTTAATAGTGGATAAAGTATGACATTAAATGTATACTTATCAAGAAAAATATGAAATCATAAGGTTCACTCAGCAAAGGAACAGAATGAAATTTACACCATGGATAGCATTAAACAGCCTAATAGAGGATACAAGTAACGTCATACAATCGACCCAGATGGGCAACACCATCAAAACCACATTGGCAAAAAGCAGCACACTGTCATATTTACCAATCATATAGATCCAATACCAGAGAAATTATAACTAAATCTTAAAGACCAATATGAAGTAGAAATTCACCACTTCACGAAAACAAATGAGGAATCCAAGGAGCCTTATAAATAAAAAATCAAGAGACCAAAATAAGCATTAGTAAACAGGAAAATGAACTCTGGCATAAGACCAAAAAACTTACTGTAAGCAGGTGATCTTCGTGCACCGTATCTAGGACCACCGCTTCTGTACAACATGCAAGAAATAAGAACTATAATCATAGAAGAAAAATAAGTATGATAAAGGATTCATACAGCAGGAAATCAGGGCCGAATGGGATAGGTGTGCCTACCTCTGCCTGGTTCTCCTGCGCATTTCTTCAGGCCGTTTTCTTGATTCTGAAGCAACAACTACAGTTATCTCCCGTCCAGCAAAAACCTGCCTGTTCATGTGATATTGAGCTTCTGAAGCATCGTACGAGTCCACAAACTGCACAAAGGCAAAGCCACGAGGTTCCCTGTGTGCCAGTGTATAAATGAAGCTAAGCAAAGCAGCTCATAGAATTCAAGAAAATGTTAAGACACGCTACAGTGAGTGTGAGTGATGCATGACCATAATGTAATTACATATACCTCTTTTTCGATTATCAAGGTTCTTCCTTAACATTAAGCCACTACCAATTTTCCATTCGCAATCAAAACAAATGAGAATAGCAACTTCAAATGAATGGGACTTGAAATTCTTCATATGGGCGTATAAAAAAGAAGCACTCGATTACAAAAGAAATTCTTGTACTCTGGATAACACTAATTTTCTTGGCATCTTGTCTTCATTTCATCAAAAATCAATCATCTTCTTCATCAAGCTTCTTTAAAATGAATCATCACATAATTTTCTTCTTATAGGAAGATTCTTCATTTAAAATTACTCCTAAAATCTTGGCAGGCAATATGTTAACAATCATATACAGTAGGTCTTCATCAAAAGTGGGGCTTGGGCTTGTTTGGCTTCAAACCAATATACCCCCTGACAAACCATTTCAAAAAAATATTTTACTAAGATTTAAAGAGAAAAGCCTAGAAACATCTGAAGAATGCCTTATCAGTACTCCAAGAGTACTGCCTAGAAAGATTATGATTACTTTACCTAAGCAGTTAATCACTATCCAAGGCAATGTCACAATGATCCATCAAATAAATCTAACCACAAGAAGACACATTATACACTCATCCCAATAATGTTAATTTCATGAAAATAACACAAGACTATGTACATGCATGACAACAATCATCAGCAAAATAAAATCCTTCTCATAAACATAATTTACAGCATCAGAATTGCAAACCCAAAGACAAGTACGACCATAGACTCTTGAGCATAATTAGTTTACATATACATAGCAAAATGGAAAAAAACTCACCCTGTATAATAATCTTTTGGAATATATACATCACGAACAGGCCCAAATCTTTCAAATGGAACTCGAAGTTCCTCAGGTCTGCAATAGAAACACAACTATAAGTCATCCATTTGCAGTAAAGAAGCGAGCAATCTATATCTATATCAGAAAAAAAATGAATAACACAAGAACAAAATGACAATGCAAACCTTAAAAACGTTACAATAGTTTACCTGCAGTCCAGAGGAATGTTGCGAACCAACAAGCTTCCAGTATTTGAGTCCTTGCGTCTTCCAAAACCACCACCACGGCCACCATATCCTCTTGGAGGACTATAACCCCGCCTCGGCGGGCTATATCCACCTCTTGGTGGACTCCTTCCACGACTACTATATCCCCTTCTTGGGGGACTGTAATAACCCGGGCTGTACCTCCTCATGATGTGCCCTGAAATAGTATACTACCATCAATTATAATTCCAGATCAACAATGAATTTTGAGTTCCCAACTAAAGTATACTAAAGTCTCAACAACCAATCAACAAAAATATGGGTTAATAAGAAACATTGATTTGCATATTGAAAATAAGACTATGAGTATAAATTGCAAAACTCAAACTAACAGCTTCAGCGTTTTCACTGTCCGTATCTTATCCACTTCCGAAAACAGGAAAAGCATTCCATAAAAATCCATACATCTATAAACCAAGGTAAAAATTTCTCAAATAAAATTGATTTCATACACAAATAATAGGAAAAGTCTATTAATAAGAGCTATTAATTTGAAATCAATAACAAGACACATCAAACCAACAGCTAACTGTTTAGCTGATTGATATATACACAATAATGATTATGAGTTGTTACTCAATCAACTCCTACTAATCTAGAGTTCTCTAAATAACACAATCAATCAAAAAACTATAATGTTATCCTTTTATTATATCACAATTCACAACCATCTCATGTTCTTGGAATGGAATATCTTAAAACGCGCAACAAATTTCGTATCGAAAAAGGCTCAATATCATACCATCGATCTCTAATCAACAATCATAACGAATAAATCACCACCCTGATCACAATCTAGATGATACAGACAGTATGTTCAATCAAAAGTGAGTAAAATTTGTAAAAATTCTAACCGAAAAAGGAGGAAAAAAAACACCAATTAGGGTTTCGTAATCGAAAAATTAGACATAAAAAGACGACTGAAATTTTGTAGTATATAATATATATGATTCTTTAAAAGAAGAAAGCGAATAATTTGAAAATCGTTACCATACCTGAAATTGGATTGAACTTTAAAAACTGAGTAATTCCGTAGAGAGAGAAAGCGATAGGAGAGAGAAATTGAACGAATGATTTCACAAAGGGGAACAAAGGGAGAGACGGTGACTTATAAGAAGCGAACGAAAATTTATTTAAAACAAGTTTCAAGTTAACTAAATGTCTTATAAAAATACTCCTTTTTATAGGTGTTTAATACAGATTTGTCGATTTAATATATATCTGATGTTTGAACTGAATTCGACTTGACTTAATTTTGAATGGATTCAAAATATGTACTCCCTCCGAATCAGTTTAGATGTGTCATTTGGAATTTCACGGATTTTAAGGATTGAGTGTGGTCCATTAAAAAGGTGGTTGTTGGGTATTTTAACTGATTAAATTAATTGTCAAGATGGTAGTTGGGTATTGGGAATTGGAAAAGTGGGAGTATTTAGGTAAAAAAAAGGTAGACAAAAAAGGAAATGAGACAATTGGTATGGTTTTGCCAAATAAGAAAATGGGGCATCTAAACTGATTAAACTGATTCGGAGGGAGTATAAATCAATGTAAACACAAGATTTGAATTTGAACCGACCCAAACATCTAACTCGAAATTAATCCAATGACTCAAATAAACAATCTTGGTCCTTCTAGTTTTTTGATTGGTATGCTTTTGCTTTTCACGCTATTAAATGTATAATTTTAATTGCGTTAATAATTCTAAAAAGTCAATATTATGGAAATATGTGTTAAGACGAATTAAACTAATATCACTCGACTATTACATTAGACATAAAGAACTATCGCAAAACAACATTAATTGATAAACATTAGTTGTATAGTAACTGGAGCAACTAAAAAAGTTAGGAAAATATTTGGTTAAATTGAGAATAGAAAAGAAATTGATGAGAATAAAACCCAAGACATTATTTAACGAAGAGGTATTTGTTTTAAGTGAGATATAAGACTTAATTTTCAACACTCCATTACTCCCTCTAATTATAATTTAAATATGCCGTATGACTCAAATTTACTTCAATATAACCAAATTTAAAGTCAATTTAAATTAATGTATAACTAACAAAAATAGAATTATATTGACTAGATTCCAATATGACCACAACTTAATATTGATTTAACGTAAACTCAAACTCAAGATAACTTCAATCTCAAACAAATTGAATAGCAAATCGAGAACTTTTTTGAAAGTTTTACCAATTGTATTAAAAGTTAAAAGTATTTGATGGATTGAGGATTAATTGAAAAATCAAGCTACTATAATAATTCTAATATAATAATTCCAAAAAATAAGGGTAAAATACATAAAACTATTCAAAATGCCCTATATGAACTTTTCAATATTGAAAGTTGAAGCTCCATATCACAAAATGAGAATCATATTCATAAATCATAATTATAACACTAGATCAAAGATAAAATAAATAAAAATATTTTAAGATGCGAAAATTGCATTCTCTCTGTTTCTTTGAGATTGCTGTTGATAACGGCATTTTATGTGGAAAAACGTCACAATTAGCAGCATTCCAAAAGGGACAAATGAGTATTATTACGCGTTACAAAAAAATAGTCAAATTAAAGATGACAATAAACAAAATTCATATATTTGTCTTTTAACTAAGTTTAGAATATAGATAGATTATTCTATGCTTACTACTACACAAGTGTATAGTGTACACAACCTTCAAAATTCAAGCTTAGCTTTCTCAAGGGATCATGTTACGGTCCGTAAGTTCATCTGCAGTAGGTCTTTAAGCTCGGTTTCACCATCGAGGATTACTTAACATAATCAATAATATCAACATTTACAAAACTCGCCCTCAGAACAATTCCACAATCGAAAATTGCCAAGATGGGAAGCTGAAGCCCGAAATGCGCACCATTATAGGGCATCGACTGTTGCAAACGGCCTTTCGTGTCCTTTGTTTTTTATAGCGGAAGTTTAATAATGAATCTAATGTATTTCATCAACAAGCAAGAGCAACATCTCGAGATTGCTTGATTTCTTTGTCTCTAAGCAAAGGTGTCTTTTGGAACTCATTCCTCAGCTGTCCGCAAGCTGCACTTGCATCGAGACCCCTAGTCTGACGTACACTTGTGGTTATTTTGCGAGACTCCAGAGCAGCGGAAAAGGCATGGACCTGAAAGGATATAAACATAAGTGCAATCTAGTTGATATTGGCGTTCAATCAACGTGAAGAAAGATGCTTGCAGCTGCTTCCTACAGTCCTATGATCGTCTCCTCAAACGGCCCCTCCCCAAGTCAAGGTATCCTGATCTCATTTGAAATTTATCCGATTTCAAAGGGTTTTCTTCCGAGAATACCTTTAATAAGAAAAACCCAATATAACCCAAGTATATAGAAGCATCGAAAAGAAGTTTGATGATCTGTTCCTACTCCATTAATTTCTATTGTCTAACCTAGTTACCAGTGGTGGACTTACAAAGGTGCATGGAGATGCCATCGTACTACCAAAACCAAAGTTGTTAAATTTTTCAAGGAAAAAAGGAAACAGGTGAAGTAAGAGGACCCCACCAAAATAGATTAAAAACATACCGCCTTTCGGTGAGGCCGTTTGTACTCCGAGCCTTCAATCGGATTGAAAGGTATGAGGTTAACATGATGACCTCGTCCCCATTGATGCAGTAGGTCGGCAAGTTCTATTGCTTGCTCGACCGAGTCATTTACACCAGCTGAAAAAGGCATTGGTTAGGTAAATTTGAGTACTTTTCCTCGCACTTAAGTGCCAAGTTAAGTTAATAAATGCAGTACCTAAGAGAGTATACTCAAAAGACACTCGTCGATTAGTTTCAAGAAAGTAATCCCGGCAATCTTGCATCAACGCTTCCAGGGGGTATGCTTTTGCACTCGGCACAATCACTTCTCTAAGTTTCTGGTTTGGTGCATGCAAGCTGTGGCACAAGTTACAGTGAAAAGTCATTTAGAATACATAGACACCTCTAGACGTCGGTTCTGCCCCATCAGGGGCAGGTTTGGAGATACTCAAAACTTAATTGCTGGCATTACAGGATCCACATTAGGTGGAAACTGACTTATTGTTTATGAAATTAGCTTCACGGCGTGTATAGTAGGTGGTCATAAACGATGGTAATGAAAATGAAAAATTAGTGTAATTTTAGTTGAAAAATCTCTTGCCTACCTTGATGGTCATGCTTGTCCAACTCCAATCATCTCATTTTCTTCATAAAATTCATTCCAATGCATTACCATTGGGAGAGGTGGTACTAGGCGGTAATGAAAATTTGTATACAAAAAACTTCTTTGTGATCAAAGTTTCATTACCATGGGAATGATATGGATCTTTTAATAAAATTTTACACTATAAATCATTCTCATTACCACCATTTAGTACCACTAACCAAACGGGCCGTCAGGGTAACACGAAAAGAAGGTGCTACTATTTCTAGTGCATTCAAGACGACTAAAAAGTAAGCACAAGAGAAGATAAACATGTAAATCATTTGAAGTACAACAGAAAAATATAATAAAACACAGAATATTCACAAATAAAATTTACAGGCATTCTCATGGTAAATTGGGGGTAAACCTGATGGCTAACGTGGATTGAAGTTTGTAGGAAGCCAATCTCTTGATTGTATTAGGAACTCCCACGGTCGATATAGTGATCATTCTTTGCCCAATTTCGATGTCCTGAAATATTAAGACATAGTCAAAAGTAGCTTTTAACCGAATCATAGAGTTTTACAGAATAGTTAGCGAAGTCCCCACAAAAGAAGAGCATATCAACCGTCTGTTTAGCAATGCTATGCAATTTTCCATTGAACCTGTATATTTAGGAAGTTCTTGGAATAAAATTAGAAATGGTGTAATTGATCCCTCTATATATGTCTTAAGATACACGCGGGTCATTGATTCTGATTTTGGACTAAACAAGGGTAAATTGCAATTGGCTTAAAGCGCAATGAGATGATGTATATTGATAATTGCCACAAATTTTCGTTAACTTTTGAGCTAATTAAATATTTACATGTGGGCCGGAGATACATTCAAATGAAAACATGATGTGGCACTACTTACCTTGTTCAAACATCGATGTGCTTCAACAACAGATTTTAAATTGAGCATCGGCTCACCCATTCCCATGAACACAACATTTGTGACGCGGTGGCCAAAAACATCTTCTATAGCCAAGACCTGAAAGGTAAAAAGGAAACTCATACGCTTATTAAAGGTAAACTAACTCATCGCGTCATACGATAACCAAATATACCATTCAGGCTTCAATAGTTTTTGATTTTAGGCACAAGTATGACAAGGAACACTAAAAAATAACTATATGAAACAAAAATAAAAACGCCGAAGATAGATCTAATGAGATGCTATTGCGAGTTGCGACTTTTAATTTTATAAGAAAAATTCATCCTTAATAATATGACCATGCTTTATAGTAGAAGTATAGATTTTCACTAAAATGGAAACAAATTGAACAAACCTGTTCGACGATTTCATGTTTCTTAAGGTTTCGTGAGAAACCTCCCTTCCCAGTAGCACAAAACGAGCATCGTAATGGGCAACCAACCTAATACAATAATCCAACAACATGAAAGGTGTAAGATCTTAGTAGCATCACACAAAGAAGATCATAGGCACAAACAAGTGACATTTATTGATGCACATGAAGGAGATTTTAAAGTGACACATAAAAATCATTCCAAAAAGGGATACTTCAGAAAATGACCTGTGATGAAACACAAGCCGTAAGACGCATTGAACCCTTCTCATCATCTTTCACTGGTATGCCAACTGTTTCAACCAACCTGTTATCTTCCAGCTTTAAAAGTAACTGCAGGGATATAAAAAGATGATTGAAACCAAATTAAATCTATAAAACAAGTACCAAATGGTCCAATCATTATAACTCCTCGTCAACATGACCCAAAGCGGAATTTTTTCCTCACCATTTACCACTCTAGTATGTGTATTGGTCAGCAGGTAATAGGAATTACAATTCACATCACAGTAAGTGCCATTACGATTGGACATGATCACACATGACACAACATTACAACAATGCCAAGCTTAAATCTCAACAATATAGGTTCGGCTACATAAACCAAAAACAAAATTCTTGTACGAGACGGTCTTACCGTGAGACATGTCTCATATTTGGGATTAATTAATCCAATAATGAAAACTTTTAGCTTATGGGCTTCTTGTTTTGAGGTCGTCTCACCGTGAGACGGTCTCATACAAGACGGACTGAACCAAAAATTATTAACATGGGAAATCGTCACTAACAAAGAAAATTATCAACCTAAGCAGCGCTAGAAGTTGAAAATTTTTCCCTAATTCCAAATAACCCAAGCAATTTATAATAAGTAAATTTCCAATTCCCATCAACATATGCATTGCAACCTATAACTCAAAATTCTAACACAACAATTTTTTCACAATTAATCCAACTAAACATGCAAATCCAAAAGGGTAAATATATCACAACATAATAAAACTAAATACACCAAGAAACAAGCAATTTACTAGATAACCTAAATGAATTGATAGAGCATATAATACAACTATTAGCTTGATAGAGTAATATGACATATTCCGAGGCTTCAACCAAAAGATTAAAACAATGGTTCAAGCCACGGGATATGTTATATACTCTATCATGGGTTTTAAGGCGTCGAACGCAAACCTTGATTGTGCCATCAGCAGCAGTGACAGCATGATGCACAGGAGATCGACCCACCTTCCACCCTGCTTCTTGCATCTCATTCCTCAATACCTGTGGCACTTCCTCCATATAAAATCAAATATCCTAATTAGGAACAGCTGATTAATACAAATACCTTAAACAATTTTACTTGAATAACTAAAATAACACTAACATTTTTATTAAAAACCCATGAAATCAAACATACATTGGGTGAATTCTTCAATCTCTTTCACTTTCCTCTTGTAAATAAGATGATAAATCTGCTTCCCTCGATAACTTTGCTAAATACCCACAAAATTCCAAACCATAAATACATCAAAAAAATAAAGATAATTCAAGGGTTTCCACAAAATATTCAATTATACAAAATTTACCTGGCCAAAATCGAGGGCAAGTTGTTGAAGTTCTTGCTCAGACATACCCAGAAGAATCCGAGAATCAGATTGTGACACAGTTGTAGGAGATGATTGTGAAATTTGAGATGAAACTTTAAAGATATTTGAGTTATTGATTGTAGTAGCAGTTGGAATAGTAGAGGAAGAAGAAGAAAGAAAAGAACGAGAACAAATTGTAAAGGCTAAAGCGTGTGAGCGTATTGAGGTACGTGTGAATGGGATTGAATAAATTTGTTGTAGAAACGCCATTGTTGTTCACTTTTGAGTTTTTTCTCTGCCTCTCTAGCAGAAAAATTCTTTCAGGAAAAACCCCCAAAACCTCAGCTGAATTATCTGGGTTTTTTTTCGTGAAGGATAAGTATTGTGGCATGTGGGTATGATGGGTAAAATCGTCCTTTGGTGCGATGACCTTAAAAATAATACTCCCTCCGAATCATTTTAGATGTCCCATTTGGGTTTTCACGGTTATTAAGGATGATGTGAGGTCCATTAAAAAAAGTGGTAGTTGGGTTTTTATACAACAATTTGTGATTTTTTACCCCGTGATTATGGGTTTCATGTACACGAATATGGAAAAATAAAAAAAGTTTCAGCTTGGCACGCTATTTTTCACTATGAAAAAAAAATTGATAGACGTAAGAGATAACAAGTGGCAATCTCACAACTCGGGCTAGTGTTGTATGATTGGTCCATCGTGTCGTGCCTTGTCGAGGGTTTAAATTAGTTGTTCACATGAATCTCACTTAAATTTACAAACTCCGGCCAATTCAAAAAAATCGGACGGAGAGGGTAATATTTAAAGAGCTTAATAACTACTTCCTCCGTTCCAAAATACTTGCAACACTTACCTTATTTGGCTATTTCACAATACTTGCACCATTACTACATTTGGCAAAGAATAATCTTATTTTATTATCACTTTATTCCTATCCCACATATCACCATCAATCATATATCATCTCATTAATCATTTAATATACCCACAACCAATACTTACCTTCCATTAATTAATTTTTTATTTCAATTATTTTATTATCACTTTATTCCTACCACACATATCACCATCAATCATATATCATCAGACCTGATGTGACAGCCCTTAATTCTTGTGCCAAGAGGGTGTGGTGCAACTAAATTGGAACGGAGGAAGTATAAACATCAAGTACTGTATTTGGATAAGGTCATTTCACCATAAACTAACTCATATAATTAATTTATTTCTCTGATTGGTCATTTAAAGATTGTTGTTAATCACTTTATAAATATTAGCAACTAGGATAGAAACCCGTGCAATGCACGGATTATTAAATATGTTTATATTTTAATGAAATTTTAGACGAACGAACATTTTCGATTATTGATGTTTCATAAAAGAATGGATCTATACGTACCCGCTGCAGGGTTAACTCTAAATTTTGCAAAAAAAAATGATTTTCCTAACACACAGGATTTAGAATGAGTTAACATTGTAAATTTTCCCATTGAAGCCATTATAGATGTTCCCTTTTCATCCACCAGGATTAATTGAATCGATGTGGTCACATCTTTCTCTTATACTCCCACATATGTATGACCTTTGCATTGATTTTCCATGTTCCCCTATCACTCTGTATTTCATTGATGTAATTTAAACTCATTGTTATTATTGAATATATTACTGAAGTTTGAGAAAAGACAAATGGTATGAGTAACTAATTAAGTTGATCAAAAGATGCATTTATACTATTTTTCATGCCATTTTAGTAAAAGATGATTTTTATTTTTGTAAATAATAAAATTGTCATGAATTGAAATGTATGCAATTACTATTCTTGCTATTTGAAACATAATTTAATTGAAATTCTTGGCAATTATATATATGCCATTTATTCTTGCATCTATTATAATAATCTACGGTCAAAATTGTCATATTTATTACAATCCCTGTTATAAATAATTCTGTATTTAAAATAAAATATTTATTCTTTTTATATTTATTAAAAATCCCTGGTCATAAATAAATTTAAAAATTGTCAAAATTGTAATGTATGCAATTTTATTCTTGTCATATATACTTCTGCCATAAATATTGGCCGATAAAATATTTATTCTTGCATATAATAATCTGCGGTATTATAATAATCTACGGTATTTAATATTTAAAAATTGTCAAAATTGTAATGCATGCAATTTTATTCTTGCCATATAAACTCCTGTCGTAAATACTAGCCAATAAATAAAATAATTACTACATTATACATTAAAAACCTGGTTATAAATAATCCTTCCATATTTAAAAATTGTCAAAATTATAATGTATGCAACTTTATTTTTGCCATATATAATTCTGCCATAAAATTGGCCAATAAAATAATTAATATACAATAGATAAAAAAATCACTTTTCATAAATAATTTTGCCGTATTTAAAAATCCCTAGCCATAAATACTCTTGCCAGGCTGCCATAAATACTGGCCAATGAAATAATTACAAATGTCAGTCTCACATTCACTATAATTTTCTATATTATACATTAAAATTAATATATTGTATGATTACTCCAGCATTATAAAAGGTGATAACTTTAAAAACATAAGTAATCACTTTTAAGGTTAAAAACAATCAATTTAAAAAGCAATTTTACATTGAACGAACCCATCAGCCCAATTTATATAGTTTCACCGTTAAACAGCCTCATTTGAAAATCTCGTTTGAGAAAATGTGAATGAATTTTATTTTAAATAAACCAAAAACAATCAACTTGAGATACTATGTAAAGATGCAAAGCAAATCTAAAACTATATCAATTTTAGAAATACATTAACCAAGAAGGAAAAAATAATTACTTCATTTTCCTAATCTCAAAACATTAAGTTAATAGCTATAACAATAAACTTACTGTACAACATCAGCCAAATTATGGGAATATATAAACCCAAGTTCTCCAATTTACATTGGAAAAACCATATTATGCATCCTAAGAATTCTACAGTGGTTGACTTTTAAAGTCAACTAAACAGGCAAACGGCATAAGATATGCATGAACTTTCCAAACGCGTACCCTCCCTATTCCCTCGACTGAAAGATAGGAAAAAACGAAGAGACGTTCTTTTGTTTTTGTCAACATCGAATAGGTGCAATAGGAGATCTATAATCGGGTGAAGTTGTACCACCACCCCTACACATATCGTTACCAATTGCACTTCTTTTCCGAGTTCTTTGTCCTTGGCCGGCTTTTTGATGATTTGTGTTTCGTTTTACTTCGGTTTTTATAGGGTATAAGTCACGGTCAACAGGGTATAAATCGACAGTTTGTTTGCACTCTTGTAGTTGCTCTAGTGTTGAGACGACCTCGGTCATGTTAGGCCTAAATCTCGGGTCTACTGACAGGCATTGGATAACGAGGTTGCCTATGACCTTTGCCGACCTTGAGGAGTATTGGCCTTGGATTCTTGTATCCATTATTCGTCGTATCTTTTCTTTACGAAGGTAAGGCATTGCCCATCTGACCAAATCCTTTTCCTTAGGAGCCGCATTTTCATCTAGCACTCGTCTTCCGGTCATTATTTCAAGGAGAACGACTCCGAAACTGTAAATGTCGTTCTTTGGTGTGAGGTGACCTACAGAACAACCAGCAATTCAAGGTCAGGACTCAGGATAACACTTCTAAAGAGCTGTGTATCCAAGCTCAGTTCTTAACTACTGTCAAACGATGTCGGGATATTAAGTTCAAAATATTCAATCAGCAACTAACTCGAGGTCCGGGGTGAATATGGGCATGTGTAAGGTGCCCGACAGCAAAAGTCCCCAAAATTAAGGAGAAAGATTTATATGGAGTATGGACTTGATCTACACTATTTTTGTATGCACCAACCTTAAAAAGTATTAAAATAGTACAATCTTCAGGAAATACTTGCTATTATTAGGTTGGTGCAGACTAAAATAGTATAAACAAAGTCTATACAAGACTTTTCCTAAATTAACAGTCTCAAATATTAGTTTGCATTAGTTTTACTTTAGTTATTTGTTTTTAGGCCTCAAACTTACGAACAAAAGTAATATAAACAACTACCGTATATTTTTGATCCGCCTTTATTAACGTCCGGCAGGAGCAGTGTCACATGATTCGCTAATCACCTCACGAATTGCAAATCGAAAAAAAACGAATTATTGTCGGTTTTGGGCTATATTGAACCATTTTGAGCGAATCACGGATTCAAAAGGCGAACTAACTAGCGAATTATGTTTCACTGGGCAGGAATAACGAGTTTAGAAAAGAGTTTTATGTTAAAATAACCTACATTTGTAAAAGAGAAATTAGAGGACTCTTACCAGTGGCCATATATTCAGGAGCTGCATATCCATGGGTACCCATGACTCTTGTAGATACATAACCTTGATCATCACACGGCCCATCTTTCGCCAAACCAAAATCCGAAAGCTTTGCATTAAAATCCTGTATTACACACAACATGGATGTCAAGCAATGCAAGAGATGGTTCGGAAGCTTTTTAATAAGCTAATTCCGGGGCTAAACTTACTGAATCAAGGAGTATGTTGGAGGGCTTATAATCTCGATAAATGACTTTTATGTTCGGACTGTGGAGGAAAGCTAGACCCTTTGCTGCACCAAGAATGACCTTCATCCGGAGATTCCATGATAGAGGTTCAAAATACGACGATCCTGATCAAGTACGATACATATCCACATTTTAGAGGACGGAAGAAACTAGAATGATTTACCGAAATGATCATAGGCTATAAAACTTACTCCTGAACAGATGATTCTCTAAGCTACCACGCGTCATGAACTCATACACCAAAAGGCGGTGTTCGTTCTCTAGGCAGTATCCGATCAAGTTCACAAGATTTGGGTGCCGCAATTGCCCCAAGTAATTGATTTCAGTCTGTTCCAAATTAACAGAAGATATGTTAGGTGAATGCAACAAAAAAGGAAATTTGAAGGTATATGTCTGAATCATTGCAGGATAAATAAGTAGATGACCCGTTATGGTTTTATGGGTATGAGTTGCCACCTTCTTTCTTTCCCCAGACCAGATCATAGTTTTCTATGGGCTGGATACACCGGGTACGATGATGATCAGATCATAGTTTTCTATGGGCTGGATACACTGGGTACGATGATGATGAGTCAGATAATCTAAAGTTTGCTACTCAATTGTAGTATGAATGAGCAACCAAGTCAAATTATCTCATACAATTATTTCATTATGTTACCCCAATACCATTAATGGCTTCCAGGTCCCACGAGCACAAGATAATCTAGTATGGCCCGGGTTATTTAATAAACAACCCTATTAAATTCAATGGCGGATTCAGAAAAATACAAGATATGTCAATATAAGTGAAACGTGCTTATTGGGTTTTGATCCCTAGTAGCATATGTGGAAGGCGACCACATTAAATAACTCATTTAGGGTATATTTATCATGTAATATTTTATTTCATTTTGAATTTGAGTGATGTCAACTAACCTCAGTGACATCATGTTGGATCTGCCACTGCTATTAATAGTGAATTACATAACATTAAGCACTAGAGACTAACAGTTAATAGGTTCAATCAGTGTCACATGATTCGCTAGTTAATTGGCATGTCTCAATTCGAGATTTGCTCAAAATGGACCGAAAATGGCTCAAAACCGATCAAAATTCACTTTTTTCGATTCGCGATTCGCAGAGAGATTAGCGAATCATGTGACAGTGGGTTCAATACACATGCATGAGGAGTGTTTTGATCACCTTATACATGTATACTATACTAAATTCGCCACTCGTTGAGGTTAGATCAGATGTATGCAACCATTAACCATACCCTTATTAGTAACAATAAAGAGGTTATTTCCGACTGACCCTTGGTAACAAACATCATCAGCAACTTCACGTAAATAAGAAATGGGCATAATTCTCTCATACAATGACACAAAGTAGAATATACATTGATGAAATACTTACCAGCCATTCTCTATGACCCTGAAATCCTTCTTGATTGAGCCTTTTGACAGCAATAACAATTCCAGAACCAGGTTTTGTAGGTGCATATGTCTGCTCATCAATCCAACCCTTGTACACACAACCAAAACCACCTTCACCCAACACACTATCGGGCCGAAAATTTCGAGTTGCTGTCGAAAGATCATTGTAGGAGAAGTTCTTTAAGTTTGAAGATTGCAAAATTTCTCCCTCTGATCTTAGATTCAGTCTTTCAGATGGAGTTTTCTCAGTTCCACTACCTTCAAAATGAACACAAAAATGTTAAAAACTTGGAAAAGGGAACTTTTTAACTAATCAAATCAAAATTTAGCATGTGATTGTTCATGATCATTGAAAGCCCCCTTTTCAAGAATCCTATCAAGAATTTAGTACACTGTCACATGATTCACTAATCTTCTTGCGAATTGCGAATCAAAATAAGGGAATTATATAACATATTCTGGGGCCTCAACCATTAGCTTAAACTTTTGGTTGAGTTGGTTCCTTGACATGGTATCAGAAGCCAATGTGACAAGAAGTCACAGGTTCGAATCTCGACCACCCCTCATTTAAGTGGAATATTTAGTACAGGTATGAGGAGAGCCTGTGTTGCATCCACACTTCTAGCCCAAAGGGCTCTCGTGTGAGGGGGCGTGTTAGAGTATATAACATATTCTGGGGCCTCAACCATTAGCTTAAACTTTTGGTTGAGTTGGTTCCTTAACATTATGATCAGTTTTGGGCTATTTTAGAGTATTTTAAGCGAATAGCAAATTAAAAAGCGAATCAAGCTTTAGTAGGTAAGAACTAGGAAGGATTATTGCATTTGGAATCAAATCCCCAAAAAATCAACTTTTTCAAAATATAATTAAAATAATAGGGTTGAATGTTGAAATTTCAAAGTTTCCAATTTTTTTTCCTTTTTTTAGAAAAAGCAAATTCTTCCAAACCATGCAGATAATGCAAATCATGTCTAGAAGAACAAGAAAAGTCAATTACCAACAATAACCAAACTTCAACTGATATGACTAACAAATATCACAAATGGATAATATCTTTAGTATGAAATCAAACACAAAATATTCCTATTATGGAATTAAATTCTTAATTTACAACAACACCACATATTATTCTGTCTTATTTAGTGTTCATTACTTCTATTTTTAGCTTGAAACCATAGTGTGAAATGAAATAATCGTCGTGATTGCGGTAATGGAATGCTAATACACTAATGGAAATGATGTGGTTATCATAGCGCCTAAATATTAGTCAAAACCATAAAATATCTCTTTACACGCCCCAAAATGCAGTTGATGTTAACCTTTGCAACGAGGAAAATATCGATTTATTTATTTTGAAAATGTTTATAATGCGGTCGATGTGATGCGGTATTGTTTTTACTTTAAACAAATTCTTGTATGAGACGATATTACATAATAATGTTTAGATAGCCTAATAATACAAACTTTTAACTAATAAGCTTTTTGTGTCTCAACTCTCATACAAGCTAATGCTTGAAATATTAATTATTGACATGATTTTAGGTTTACCATTTCCTAATTAAAATTAGTGACTAACCAACACAATCAAAATCAATCAAGATTTACACATTCAAACAATAACCCAATATTAAAACCCAAAAACCCAACATTCAACAATTCAAAAACCAATCAACATAATCAAAATCAATCATGATTCACACATTCAAACCATCATCATCATCAACAATCCAATAACCCGCTCAAAGACAGGGTCTGGATGATGGAAGGTGACAGACAATCCATACCCGTACTTTATACTTTCTTGAGAGGGAGTACTAGAGGAAAGCGGTCATTCACACATTCAAACAACAACCCAAAAATTGAAACCCAAAACCCAACATTCTCCAATTCAAAACCAACCAAATAATCAAAAATCAATAATCATACAACATATTAAACCCAAAAAAATCAAAACCCAGATGAAAACAACCATATATCAGTATAAAATACCAAAAAAACACAAAATATTTGGTGGGTACTTACTAGTATGGTAAAGAGGGCTTGCATCAGCCTTAATTTGTACACTAAAACAACACCCCATGAATAAAACTTAGCAATACTACAAGTAGTAAGAGTATCTTGTATGGGATAACTCAGAAATGAAATCAGCTTTCTGAGAAACAGGGAGGATTATATTTATGTAAAAGAATAGATGAAAAAACAAGGAAGTTGCAAAAAAGAAATTGGGGGAAAAATATAAGATTTTAAAATTCATAAATGTTTGAATAAGATAGAAAAAATGAAGAGGGGATGGTGTGAAGAAGAAGGGAGGAAAGTGGATGTGAAAACAGAGAAATTTCAACGTTTTGGTACAGAATTTTGAGCTGGCAAGCCTGGTATGCAGTAGAAAAAGAAATGTTTATTTATTCAATCCATCTCGTATAAAATCGTCTTATTGTAATGTGGGTCTATATAAAAGGTTCATCATCATTCATGCTGAGTGTATCCTAAACAAAGATAAATTTATGTTCAGGGTCTGGAGAGGAAAGATAAACGGCATCTCATACCCATAAGAGAGGGCAGTCGAAAGAGTCCCCCAGCTCAAGAAGGGCCTTCAAGAGAGGAACCTGCAAAAAAAACCGAAAATCTACACCTTACATCTGACTGACACCCATGTTAGCCAAGCATAGAAGGTTAATTATGTTAAAATTTTTATTAATTGATTATTTAACCCAAATATAAGGCATGTATCACGGTGAGAATGTATTATACTAGAATTTGTGTTGTTTAATTCTGCAATAAAAAAGGTGCTTGCTATATCGTTACTATTCGGCTTACGAGTCTCATTTACCTTTTCGCATTTTCTGAACAAACATTTTAACGACTAATTGTATAATTAATGAAAAATTAATATTGATGATTTTTGTATTGTGATGAATTAAACTTGATCACACTTGACAGTGTTTTTAACTTTAAGAATAAATACTTCAAATCAATAATGATAAGTGAATAATGACTAAAAAATGAAGTAAATGATACTAGTACGAAAAATATACTTCAAATCAATATGAAAGAGTATTTGGTAAATTGATTTTTTATGAAAGGTTAGGTAAACGGAAAGGTCAAACCGCCAAGACGAATCATAACTCAAGATCTTTTCTGAAAAGTGATAGACATTACATACTAGTAATTCTCAATAAATAATTTTTTAGTTGCTATTTTGAATTATTTTTAGCTTTAGGCAAAAAATAGACTTGGTAACTGGCTCTTTACACACCGAAATAAAAGTTTAAATTTTATTAGATTTTTCATCGACATTTAACTTGTTCAATTAACCATCTTAACTTATTTAATTGGATTATAGAAAAACAGTAATAATTTCAGCTGATCAAACCGACCCAACTAGAAAACAAAAGCAAGCCACAAGACAAACACCTTTTAGTCTTTGATTAAAAAATTATTAAAAACTTGATCTAGTAGTAGACTTTTTGAGTGAGTTGACCAAGTTGGTGGTGCTTCTTTATCTAATTACTATTTAAAAGGAGGTTGATTAGGTGACATAATTGCTAGTGTAATCATGTTTTTAATAATTTATAATAATATTAAAAATAACTTATGTGAAATTGCTAAATTAGTCAATGAAAACGTGAAGCCTTTATTCTAATTTTTTGAGTTGTATACCATAAGTTTGGTCGGGCTCTCCTGTATGGGTATGAGTTGCCGCCATCTTTCCCTCTCCAAACCCTGCCCATAGTTTTCTATGAGCGGGATATACTAGGTTGGATGATGATGATGATCATTTGTTTGGTAAATTGGAGTAATTGTTAAATAAAGTTGCTAATTGATTTGATCAGCTGATTAATCGATTATTTATAGATACTGAAAATTAAATTTACCGATACATAATATTTTAAAAAACATGATTGTAAAGAGTTTAATGGGTCGAATTTAGGTATTAGAAGTGTAGATCAAGACTCAGTTTCTTAGTTTATGAACGTAAATCTGACTCAAATTTATAAGAATTAAAAATAAATGAATTTAGATTCTAAATCTAGGGTCAGATTAAATTTAGACCCTTAAAATCCAAGACTCTTGTTCATCCTTTAAAGGCAGGGTCAGATTAAATTTAGACCCTTAAAATCCAAGATAAAAAAGGCCCCTTGCAACGACTAATATAACACACTTTTTGTTTTTTATTGTTGATATTTAAACTTCTTTATATAAAAAAACACTAAGAAACTCATTATTTAGCTAAAATGTAAATTATATATAAATTTCATTCAAATTAATTTACTTAAATACATAAAAATGAGTTTTTTGG
This sequence comes from Amaranthus palmeri, assembly GCA_019776075.1. Classification (NCBI taxonomy): domain Eukaryota; kingdom Viridiplantae; phylum Streptophyta; class Magnoliopsida; order Caryophyllales; family Amaranthaceae; genus Amaranthus; species Amaranthus palmeri. The sequence continues at coordinate 345,001 of JAAKBH010000394.1, forward strand.
GCCTTAAAATATTTCGGTTCCTGGAAGGTAGCCCGCTTTACCCTTGCTAATCGACGGCTCTGCTTAAGGGTCACACGCTTGATATAGTGATACATGTGATCAACAACATATCTTCACCTAATCACACGTGACATGTTCACATCAAGTAGATGTTAATGGAGTTATTTCTATGTCCTTATGGAATTGTTATGGATCTGGGTCCTTGCAAATTGGACTCGCAAATTCGGGTTTGCATCTGGATCCTCCCATAAAAAATGGATATGAATACAAGTCTATCTGGATTCGGTCTAGATCTAATCCATTAACATCCCTGTGGAGTATAATTTAGTCGACTGTGAAATTAGGTCATGTGAAAATGAAACATTTAAAGTCTATCTCACCGTGAGACGTGAGAAGTTCTCATATATGGGTTGAATAGCAATTAACACTTTTATTATTAACATATAAGTTTTTTGTTTTAAAATAAAGACGGCCTCTTACAAAAATAACTCTATATTTTAACGTTTGAGTTGTCTTATGAGCCATGGCGGCTAGACTCTAGTGCACTTCGATTTGATTGCGCTGAAAATATAAATTATACAAATTTTTGTATGTAACCCGTGAGACGCACTTTATATTTAGATTAATAGTCTAATTAATTTAAATTATTAGCATATAACTTTTTGATCTAGGATGTCTCACCGAGAGATAGTCGGTACTTATAAAGAATCTCAATAAAGTAAGGGTACATTCTTTTCTAGTATGAGTGAACAATACTCTTATTCTTCTTTTCATCTTTATGAAATTGACACATATATAGAGTTATTTTTTTTTAATTTAATTAGCAGTTGAAGAATGATAAAAAAAAAAGTGAATGTAAAAAAACATAAATTATATTTTGTAAATGACTTTTAGTTGTTGATAGTTGAATTTTTAACAATCTTTAAATAAATTATTATTCGTTTTTATTTTATTGATGCACATTATTGTAATGGATAATTTTTATATGAAAGATTATATTGATTTAAATACTCATCTATCCTATTAAATTATACTCTCTCGGTTCTTTTTTATTTTTCTTGTTTAGAATATTCCATTTTAGAGAGAGAAATTTAATTAAGATTTTTAAGACATTTATAGATAATAAAATATATTCATGTGAAATCTCCTTAGATTCGTCATAATGCATACTTTTTATCATATAATTTTTAAAATCTTTATGATGCGTATTTAGAGATATTTAAACTTAAAAGTTACTTTAAAAACTGCATAAAAAGTAAATGAGAAAAACAAAAAAGAACGAAGCAAGTAATATTCGTGAGTATCCCGCGAGGAGCAAGGACAATGACTAAAAGTTGAAGCACTTTTTTTCTATATGGCTTTCTTTCTAGTTTCTAGTAGTAGACTTGTCTTTTCCAAATGGCTAACAAGTCAATACCGACAGATTCATATATTTATGAGGCGGAATAAAATTTGATAAATTTTCTATAGACCGTGTGTAATTTCTAAACATTATTCTATTTTCAAGCAACATAACATATATTACGTATATTAATATTGAGGCATATAATTTTTTGGGCCCCGTGCAGTCGAACATGTTGAACATGCTCAAAATCTCCCCTATCATACATACTCTATATTTTAGATTTTTGTATCGTGGATTTAGTACTTTATATACATGTAAGATATTGTTAATTTCATGTTGATGTAAAGATATTAAGATCATGTAGTTTTTATAAAGTTTATAAAGTATATTTTAAAATATTAAGACTCGAATTATATTTGAAAATATCTGCATTAAAAAAAATGTAATCAATATTATAAATACCAAGGATAATTTGTTATCAATTGGATATAATATAACAGAAGCTTAAGTTGATGGTTGATTTCCCAAGATATATATTAAATTGTTAATGAAGAAATAAAGATTATATTGATTTATATATTCATCTATTCTATTAAATTATAATATTCGTGTTTTAATTTAAAAGTATTTTTATATTTAATGTAGCATATTAAATAGGACATACTTAACGTGAGTATCCGCAAGGGACAAGGACAATGACTTTGAAAATTGAAGCACTATTCTATATGGCCTTCTTTCTAGTTTCTAGGGAGTAGTCTATTCCGCTAGATTTATAGGCGGAGTAAAATTTGATAAATTTTCCAAAAATTACGTGTAATTTTTAAATTTGATAGATTAGATTAATATGGAGACCTTTAATTTTTTGGGATCTGAGGGGTCGAATATGCTCAAAACCTTTGTCATACTCCATACTTTAGATTTCCGTATCTTGTATTTAATACTTCAAGATATAGTTAATTCTTTTAAAAAATCTACTCCATGAACAAAATAATATTACTATATATATTATTTTTCAAATATTATTTTTGAATTTAAAAGAGCAATTAACAATTCACACAATAGATTTAAACCATCCAAAAATATTTTTCCAAATTTCAATTACGCCAGTCTATATCATTATAACAAAAGCAACATGATATAATATATAATAGAAGCTTAAGCTGATGATTGATTTTCAGTAATATGTAATATATTTTTTTATACATCTATAATTTCTCTATCCAAACTTCCAAATAAATTTTCTCTACGTTTAAACTCTTTATCCGACTTATGCATTAGTTAGAAAGTTTTTCTCATGTTTCAACTTTCACCTCTTGGCCAAGTCAAGTTTAGGGTTGTTAAAAACAGTGATTTGACATTTATCCGATCTTATAACAGTATTTAATTTGCCTGACATAAAAATGAATTAATAATTATGTCAAAACCACATCAATACAAGACTCGATTTTATAAACCGACTCGGAACATTTAACTTCAAGTGAACCCGATGATCGAATAAACACCTCCACCCAATTTAGTAACTCTTATTTATTTTATATTGAAGATTTTCAACCATTTTCATCCATGATCAACTTGCATCAACATCAAAGAATTAATTGCTTGAAACATGTAAACATTGACACCTTGTCAACTTGACATAAAAATATATATTATATTTTAATATAATACTACCTCCTATTCTTCACAAGTGTCCCATTTGCCTTTTGGGCATTGTTCATTTCTTACTCTTAATTTGTATTTTATTATTAATCTATAAGTTAAAATATAGTCAAGTGGGATCTTGTTTGATTCGTCTCAATGCAAGGATTATTTATATCAACTTTCTATGATTTTTAATTATGCACAATTAGAGTTATTAAGGATTAAATAAGTGCATTGGATAGAATGCATAAAGCAAATGAGACACTTGTGGTGAATGAGAGGAAGTATAATATAATTATAATTATATTATGATATAATTATTACTATTTCTACATTCAAAAAACAAAGCCATAATGCTTTTATATTACAAAAGAGGAAACGAGGATAATTTATTTTTCACAAAATCTTGTGAGAGACAGTTTTCGTGAGAGATCAACTCTAATTGGGTCGGCCCATAAAATAAAATATAGAATAAGAGTAAAAATTAAACTCTAATTGACTAGACTTAAAAGGCGTCTCTCAAAAAGACGATTTCTCAGGAGACTCGCCCGTTTATTTTTAGATTAGAACCCCATGTTCATAGAATATAGGGAAAGCTACTACTTGATCAATTCAATCAAGCCGCGGTTTGCACACGCCTTCAATAATAAATACTTTCTTTGCCTTATAAAATTTATTCGACTTATCTTTTCTATTTGTTTGTTAAATTTGTCATATTTTTATTTTCAGTTATGAATTACTTCCTCCGTTTCATAATACTTTTTTACGCAATCTAATGTACTATTTTGTTTATTTATATGTCGAATTATACACATTTAAAAATTATAAAAAATTTATATTATGAAAGGATGCGATAAGATGATTTAAACAAGATCCCACTTGACTATATTATCACTTACATATTAGCCGCAATAATATAAAATAAGCTTAAACGATGAATAGTGCCCCACAACAAAATGTAGCAAGTATTTCGAAACGAAGAAAATATATTTTTTTCTTTAATTCTTATCTAAAAATTTAACTTAACTTTTATCTCATCGACACATTAAATTTATCTTTTTATCTTGTTTATACATGTGTCCCACTATCCCATTAAATGTAATACTAACCTTCAAGATTGAGGGGTATATAGAAGTTGACCCAACAACAAATTCGGTATTTTAATCAAATCTTATTAGATAGTTCTATAATTAGGTTGTGATATGTTTTAATTTTTTTTAAGGGTAGGTTAGAGAATTTCTATGGATATACTATAGGGAGAGTATAGGCGGAACTAGGGGTGCTAGGGTCAGTCATTGTCATTCCTTAGATTTTCAGATTTCCCGTTTAATTATGATAACACTGTCTATAAGGAATTTTATGAATTTTGGCCGCGTGAAAGAGAATCAATCTTTTTTAGCTAGTAGGTGGTGAAAATCGAACTTCTATAACATAACACGGTAATAGAAAAACTCTCAGCTTATAACACTCGTCAAATACGCTTAACTTTGAAATTCTTATCAATAATGAGGTATCTTGAAAAAAAGATGTGTCTTATTAATATGAATAATTTATCAATCCATTTTAAAATTTAAATTAAGATGTCACACAGCTAATAGACGAATACATAATTATCTAGTTGTTATAAAACTAATATTATTTTCCTAAAAAGGCATGTAAGACATTTGACATTGAAAAACTAAATTAACAATTTAAATAGTCAAAGGGAAGAAAATGTCAAATGAGAAAAAATATGTATGTGGTTTGACAAATTACTCATACAATAGATAGAAGTCAAACTACTCACCCTTTATTTTCTTTTAGTTTGCTCCTTTTAAGTGAACTCACAATTCTAAACCTAAACAACAAAATCTATTTTAAACATTGAAAAAGTAAAAAAAAAAAAAAAAAAAGGTCAATCTCATGATGCAATGGTAAGAGTTAAAGAAATTGTCTTAATAAAAATTTTATATTGATAGTTTTTAATATGTTATATATTCTAATATATTTTACATAAAAATCCTTATCATATCGGTTAGGGATGGTAAAATAGGCGGGTGGATGCAGTATATTTCCCCATTTTCACACCTATATCCACCTAAAATTTTCATACTCACACATGTCCATCTGGGTATATATTCAAACTTAATTCCACCAATTGTAGTCAACTGGGTATATCCATCTTGGGTATTACTCATCTTATACCTCGCCTCATATTCACTCCAAGTCTACTTTATATAATTCGTAAATCCTTAAAAATTCAATTTTATATTTAGTTTTGTTTAAATGGTATAGTTTAATAAAATAAAATTAATATTCTTAAATTTTTATCAACAATTTTTTTTAAAAAATATACAAGATTGATATAAAATTAGTACATTGTAGACATTAGATGGGAGGCTATAGGGTGAGGCCAGGCAGGTGGGTGTTGGGAGTGGTACGGTGTGGGTAAGACCTCATACCTACCAATACCATCTATCCTTTATCCGTGGCGGATATGACTTTTCATATCCATACTCACCCACTGCCCATCAAAATCATATCCATACTTGTTCCACAAATACAATACAAAACATTTATAATTTTACTCGTCTGTCATTTCTAATATTATCTTTTGATACCATGTAAGAATGTTTTGCACTAATAGTCTAATTACATGTCATAGTAATATCAAGTCATTCTAAGTATCAAGTTACATGAAATATGAAAAAAAGGACATGATATACTTGGCTTTTTAAGTACTGATATTGATATGATGAAAAGATCAAAAAATCAAATTTGTTTACTAGTGTTTTATTTGAAATATTTTTTTGGAAAAATTAAATTTCATTAAATCAAACAAGCAGTACAAAAGCTACACAAAGGCAAAGTCTTTAAGGAGAGGAAAAACTCAAAACAAACCAACAAGCTAACGTATTAATTTTGAAACATATTGAAGTAGGTAAATATATATGTCACATTCATCTAATCAACTTTAAATATTTATTTTCAAAATATAATAATTAGCCTCATCTTTTGTAAAATGTGGGCTTTAAAAAATATTTATAAATGATTTAAAAAATATAAAGTTTTTATTTATCTTTAAATGTTTTGACCATTTCTTATACTAGTAAACAACTTGGGCCATTTAAAGAAACAATAATGTCCACAAAACTTTAAACAAAAAACCAAATACTTCTAATATTTTGAACTATAAAAAAATCCTTTGCCAAAGACATGAACTAAAAAACTCTACTTGGTCATAACTTGTATATAGGGAGAGTGAGAGTGAGAGTGAGAGTGAGAGTGTGACACCTACTACTTAGTATTCAATAATTGACATAACTTTTCATGAAAAAATATAAAGAAAAAGAAAAAAAATAACTGAAAGCGCTTGTGGCTCATTGGATAAAGCATCTGCTTGTGGAGCAGAAGTTTTGGGGTTCGACCTCTACTAGACAGGTATCAGTTGGGGATTTCTCCACTGTGCACTTCACTCTGTACTCCCTCCTTGGGGAAACGGATATGATACTCAGATCCTGACTTGTGCGGAATACTGTGACTCTGTGAGTGTCTTTTAAATTATATTCATACTCAGTGCATTTCATAATTCTGTTAATAAAAATTATGATAAAGTTTTGAAAAATAATATTCAATTAAATTATTAAATTTTCTTCATAGGCCTACCATGTTGGATAACCCTAATCATAAGGACCACAATCCATCCCATCACTATTGAGCTTTACATCAACATGAACTAAACTTTCTTGCAATGGTCCTGAAATTCCAATTACGCTAAGGGCACAATATATCTGAACCACTTTAATTATTTTTTGCAATTATTTTCTTAATACATTTATTTGAATATTCAAATATTTATTAATGGCAAATTCATTAATTTTCTTTGATTTCACATCATTTAATTAGTTAAAAATGTCTTAATCAAACAATAGTGCCTTTAATTACAAGGCCCCATTGTAAATTTGTAATACAAAAATTGAACTAAGCTTTAAATATCCACTAATATTAAGTCCGTATCACCGTAAGGCGATTTTAATTCTACCAGCTCAAGCTATTTTTTTTAAATAATTACATTTATTGGTTTTTTATAAAAACCACTTTTTATACGTGGGAGTTTACAACGATACTGCAACCTTAATCTCAAAAATTGAGGTCAGCTACATGAACCATTTCAGTTCTATTGGTCATCTGTATCACTGTAATCTGTATGGATTTTTCTCCATTCATTTTGATTTTCTACCGGCTCAATTTGTAAGTTTAAAATAAAGATATAATCTAGTCAACTACATCCTAGACCTATTATCATTCCTACTATCAACCAAAAGAGTCATCATCATTGTCATATCCAATGTGTCTCGCTTATAGAAACTATGACTAAGGTCTAGAAAGGGAAGGAAGGCGACAATTCATTTTCATAAAGAAAAGCGCAAACAAAGAGTCTCTCTACTCAAAAAAGATTCTCAAAAGAGGGGTTCTCGCAATAAATAAAGTCATTAAGTGAAATTGAAGCTAATTTCGCAAATCTACTAACTGTATATATAGTATATAATCTTTATGCATTACTAACTAGTCAATCATCACTAATGACACTACTCACTAGTAAAACAGTTCCAAGAGCCAACAAAGGGGTGAGAATAATGTTAGAAGACAGAAGACTTGAAATAAAGCCAAAGCTTAACATTGGGAGAAAAATCTCAAAACCCTTGTAGATGATGAGACTCCATAAAATGCAAGGGTGTTCAAAAATGCCCGCCCCACTTGATCCGATACATCGACCTCAAGCATTAATGACGGGTCATTGTTAAGGAGAAAAATAAAATTTTGGATCGGGTACCCAACCCGCCTAAAAAGGGTCAAATTATGGGCCACATGTCAACTTTTTGGGTACCCGTTAGACCCGTTTAAAATATATTGGAATTTTTAATCAGTAGACTTAACACTCATTCGTGAAGTTGTAATGAATAATCAATTGCTACTAAAGGATGATTCAAATGCTAAGTGATATTTAATGTAATCCATCTTGATAAGCAGCTATGTCTATGATCTTGGTCCTATATCAGTTCTGTATCACTATAAAAATTCTTTTTAACAAATATAGATGATGATGATGATACAGAAGTGTATAAAAGGAACTAAGAACAATTTCTTTTCAATGACATTACCATACCAAGTTTATAGCATACGAATTTTTGGCACATATGATTATTCCTTCAAAGTTCAAACAGCTACTTAACTAACCGGATACCCGGTATTCCGAAATGAATTATCCGGGTACCCAAATAAATTGGGCCGGGACACGGGCCGTTAAAATAGGTACATGATTAACCGGGTATCCAAAATGTCGGGTACCTGATAACGAACACCCCTAGTAAAATGTCATACAGTAAAGAAGAGGAGTTAACATCAAATCAAATTATTTTACAATAGGATAGCCAAAAAACTATCGGCACGCAAAGGTAAACAGATTCAGAATCTAGCTTATTCTCTTACAAAATAGCTCCATAGAAGCTTCTTAATTATATTGTTCCGGAGTTTAGCGGCTCTTGACACTTGACAGTGGCAGAGTTGATGATGTCGATGAATTCCGGCTGGATGAAAAAAAAAACTTGAACATTACGAATCGGAAGCTAAAAAAGGGGGTGACGACAATTTTATGAACTATGAGGCAGGCTTTGGTAAGGACTAAAGAGAGAGACAAGGCAAGGATAAATGAGTGATGTACCTTTAGAGAGGCTCCTCCAACTAAAAAGCCATCAACATCAGGCTTAGCAGCGAGCTCCTTACAGTTTGCGCCATTAACAGAACCTGAAGCAATAGCCACCATCGTCAGCCGAGAGAAATTCAGCACTCTAGAATTTAGATTCGACGGATTACTAGTTTTACAATCAAAATGGGGAAAAGTCGCATCAGAAAAATGTGCCTAAAATGAACAATGCTTTATAGAAATGGTGATGGTAATGTTGCTTCCTTGCAAACATCCATACAGATCATAAAAATGAGAACATCCTAGGACACTTGAGAACAAACATTGATTCTGGATTCTCGGAACCGAAGGTCATAAAGTAATGGGCAATCTTTCCCCTTGAAAGAGTTATAATAGCTAACTCTCTGGGTAACATTTCTCCCCTTGCTATCAGTTATCGTTCTCTTCTCCATTTCTCGATATCCTTCCTGTGACTCTTTAGTTTCTAGCAACAAAATCAATGACCAAATTATCCCTGTCTTCCATCATTGTCGAGATTTTCCCAAATTAATGCCCTTTCATCCACCATTGCATCTTAGATGTGACAGAAGATCCAATCAATCTTTTGCAATTATTAACTCCAAATTTAATTCCAATTTAAGATTTTTTTGTATAATTCAAATATTAAACTGACCCAAGCGGGCTGATTTATTTTCCAGGTCTAAATATATCAGGTATTCAAATAGACTTTGATGACAAGTCGAGAACAAGTCCGGAGATACAAAGCTATAAGCAAGTACCTCCATAAATAATTCTTGTGCTGGAAGCTACTTCAGGACTGACATTAGCCTCGAGCCACTTTCTCAATTCAGAGTGAACCTGCAAGAAAAAAAAACGCACATAACTGTTATAACTGAAATAGAGTTAAAATCCCAAGGTACTGATATTGGCAATGAAATGGCATGTTTCATATAAAAAAGAGATAGTATTTCATAAAAAGGTTGAGAGTTTGAACTGAAACTAATTTACTAGCAAGGGTCAATTGGAACAACATCTTTGTGTTATGACTCGATATTGGTTTACGAAGGGGTAATTAGGTAATTACTATATTAGGAGTAACTTGGGGAATAAGCTAGTTTTAAGTGGTAGTTTTCTTATAAATAAGAGGATTTAGAGGCTCATTATCATCATGAATATTGTTAAACACTTGATGGATGGGTTTTACTCATTTTAGGAGATCTCAAGCTTCTCGAATTGCTTGATTTATCTTTCTTTACTTTGTAATCGTTCTTTAATCATCAATCTAATAGTATAATTTCTCTTTTGTCATTTAATCATTTCAATTTCTATTTTTCTGTTATAGTCCAATTTATCGGTTCATAACAAACATGGTATCAGAGCGGTACGATTCCGGTGACCGGAATACTGCCGGAGATGGCGTGAGTCCAGAATATACTACAGGGACTGATCTTGATGCATATTTTGAGGGTTTTGGGGCTGAAACTTCACCCTTAGAGAAAATTATACTAGGGGTACAGGTTAGGTCACTTCTCCAATTTGGAACATGTCATTATAGGCGAGATTTACTAAAAAAGCAAACAAATGCTTGCATGTTTCAAGTTTCAAATTAAACCAAGCAAAAGAGATCAAAGGTTATGGTGATTGTAAAGTGTAACACTAACCACCCAATATTAAAACGTCTTGGGCAAGTCCTATATTCAAAAAGATCTGAGGACTAAGATGCGTACCAGCTCACCCCAAAGACAATGGACAAGATAAAAGCATAAAAATGAAAAAATCATTTGTTGGAAAAAGATGGTTTTAAATACATTATACACACATACTTTGATAAGAAAAATAATGCCGCAAGAAAACAAAGATTTACAAGCACAAATTTAGAAGAAACGTACCTCCTGTGCCTGATCTGGACTTGCAACTTTCCCAGTTCCAATAGCCCAAACAGGTTCATAAGCAATAACAATATTTGTCCAATCACTTACTCGTTCTGTGGAAAGAATAAACATACTGGGTTAACTCTAAAAAGAGCAGGCCGGGAAGTATATAGATAGCTACAAGACTACTAACAAATCTTGCTCAGTAACAAAATATAGGTATGCAGTGTAATTGGACTTCTTATACAAAGAAGAAAACTTCATCAAGAAAACTATAGTGCTCCATAATTGAATGCTAGTCTACCCTCTTCCAGTCCAAGGTTTAACAAGAACCAGATAGCATGTATGAAGTCCGGACCAATCAATATGAATTGAAATTCTGCTACCAAAATTATGCACGACTATTCTTTTACCAATATTTATCCACTATCTTTCAGAGAAATGAGCTTAATGTAGTAAGTATCAAGATTCAGGAATCAGAGGCAAGCCTGGCTAATGAATGTTCAGCAATGTAACTAATTATTAATAGATATTTACTCAGGACAGATCAAAATAATTAACACATTTAGCTTCCAAACAACATGGAAACAATCTCATCTTGCCTTAGAGAGAAACTGGACTATGCATATTCAACAAGTCAAGCTCAATGAATACTTCTATTTTAAATGGTTAATAACGCTTGCACAACAGACTTAAAGATATACCACTGTTTACCTGCAATTGCTTTTATTTGAGCAGCAATAACTTCCATTGTGGTACCAGCTTCCCGTTGTTCAAGGGTCTCTCCAACACAAGCTATGACCTTCAGACCCTTCGAGAGAGCGTACGCAACCTTGTCCCCAACAAACTTCAAAACAAAGGCAGAGAAAGCATGAAATGACAAGTTTTAACGAGCAAACTCCAGATATTCAACTACATATACAGAGTATGTATTACAAGAATAAGGAACAATGTAGAACTGGCAGAATAACTCGAATGAAGATGCTAATCCATACCTCATTATCCTCTTTCAGCAAAGCCCTTCTTTCCGAGTGACCTAGGATGACCCATGGAATGTCCAGATCAGCAAGCATCTCCGCACTACAAATAGCAAAATATCAATATTTGTATAAATATATTAAAATATGAAAACCAATATCTAAATATTTGACCCTCCAAACCCCACCCTAGGTGAGAGCCACTTAATGGCATTGGGGTAATGAAATGTTGTGGTTGTTGATCAAAATATCTAATAACCCCAGAGAAGCAGCGAGTATCAAATCTGTAAGTGGTAATGACAGGTCCATGACAACCAGAACAATGTCGTTGAGAAATGAATTCTCCATAAAAAAATATAGGAAGTGGATGTATGTATATTCCTGACCAGTTGCTCAAGGGACAAAAACAACCAATCATTCAGAACACAATCTTATTTACCTCAAGCAGGTGAATAGGTGACTGCTTCACATAACACAAGTTACACAACCATCAACAATACACGATAGCATAGTATCACTGCTTTATCTACCCGTACCCAAAATGCCCAAAATTGATATTTCACTCATGAATTCTTTGTAGTGATTAGTAAAAATGTGGTTGGGATAAAGACTGTGGTTATAATATTTTTGATCAATAGAAATATGATCATTTGCATTGTTTATCTTGAAAAAGGTTAACATTATACCTTCCATAACAAAAGACAGTGGCAGGGTTCTAGTGACTAGTCGACCTAATAATGCCATTGCAATGTATGATACATTGGCAGCTTGTAACACCTCCAATAGGTGGGAAACAAAAATCAACCCACTATATCATACTCTATCAAAGGCATCCAGTAAAGAGAAGTACTAAAAATAACAAACTGGGATAATGACAAATGTAGAGCAAAATTATTCATTCTGATGAAAAGCTTCCTAATTCTGAATGGTTCTAAATCCACATGACTAGCAAATAGCAATGTATCAATCAGAGACAAAAAAAAAAAAAAAAGAATTGTTTCAACGAGAAAAGTGCAAACAAGACAACCAGAGAATCCAGAATTTGTTAAAGCAACCAAGAAAACAAAATAAGAAAAACTTCATCATACCTAACCTCACCGGTGTATGCACCTCCTTTCTTAACCCAACAATTTTGGGCCGCAACTTGAAATTCAGGCCTCAATGAACTTTTCACGATGGGTAGGAAAACATATGGAGGGCTGACCACAACCTCTGAAAATACCAAAACATAGCAGGTGTACATTCACTGTCAACGACAAATGTAAGGTAAAAACCCATATACTACTTTAATGATTCACATGCACTCACCCACAACATCAGTTGATGGAACTGCTCCAGCATTGAGAGTTTCTACTATCTTCTTCACCTCAGCAGTAGTTCCATTCTAAAACATAAAATTGAGAATCTCATCAAAACACTCAACCCACTTTTAATTGAAAAAGTCAATGGCCCTGATCAAAAAACTAACATAGAAGTGATATCAATGAATTTTTTGATTGAAATGATATAACTTAAGAAAGACCTTATATCAATGAATTTTTCGTAAGGTGATAAACATTGAAGAAAGAGTCGATTTACGATATCGCAAAACATAAAACGCATTCACCCCAAAACTGTGGGGGACGTGAGATTGAAATACAAAGCACGAGCAGTTTCTAAAAGACGCTTGTGTTTACGTTCGACGACCCCGTTTTGTTGTGGGGTATCTATACAGCTGCGTTGGTGTTGAATGCTGAGTTTTTAGAATAATATCAACATATTTCTTTCACATAATTCCTTGGCGTTATCACTACGTACTTTAACTTGTGCATTAAACTAAGTGCGTATGAAAGCAAAAAAAGTCTAAGCATATCAACACAATCGGATTTGTGTTTGAGCAAATACAACCAAGTTATTCTACTGAAATAATCCACAATTGTTAAGAAAAATAACAATCATTATGTGTCTTGAGGGTAGGGGCCCCATATATCTAAATGTAAAAGATCAAACACATTACTAGTCTTTATAAAACTATCATGAAATGGAAGTCTATGTTGTCCAGATGCTGGGCAAATAGTACAAATCAAAGAAACTTTAATGGCCTTAGGACTTAACTTAGGAAAATGATAATATTTGATGAAAGAAGAAGAATGTAGTGTTATTCATTGATGATTATTAAAGTACAAAAGAAGGCATCCTATATAAGAGCCTTAGGAACAAAACAAAAATGACTTAGGACTTTACTTAGGCAAAGAAAAGACAAATTATAGCATGTAATAAAAAACAAAACAAGGAGTGACAAGGCATTAGTATCCAACGGATATCTTGAGCATAATCCAAATCCTAATGTAGTTCTCCAGAAGAATGAATCTTCGGTCGCCTATTGCGCACAAATGACTCATTATCAACGTCATATCAGTGCAATCATTAATTAAAATTTAAACACCCTTATAACAGATATATTTTACCAAAATCGATCAATACTTCCAAAAATTATTCGCTCCAATCCAAATTCTCCAATGCACATAAATTTTTATGCCATCTTTGATTACTGATCAGTAAAAGTGCACATCAAAATTAATCTATTAAGCTCTCACTTAACTATAATTTTTCGAATACATAACTCCCCAAACACCTCAAAAGTTAACGAATTTGATTAAAGTTTTTACAGCTAATGGACGACATACAACTTCCTTTGCACCAATTTATTATACAAATGATCAGTCCATTGCTCGTAAAAATCCAATAAACCATAGATATTATCTACATATCATTCGATCGTCATTTCCTGCGTATCTTATACTACTAACTAGCAAAGAAATAGACGAAAACTTCAATGTCTAGAAGTTCAACAAAAACTCAAATCAACAAATTAAGATGATATTCAACGATAATTTAACAAATTCATTACTAAAAAATCCGATCTCAAACAAGTTCAAAATCAACAGTTTAACAACAACAATAGGAACATATCCGATGAAAAGTTACATCACAAATCACAATAATTCAACACAAAAACAACAGATCGATAGATAAGAGAGAAACTAACGCATTTCCAGTTGCCACCGACGAAGAATTTCCGGCCCATTGTTGTAGAAGATGATGGAAACTTTTTCTTTTGTGCAGGATTTGTTTTTCGCGATTAGGATTTGAGATTTCCGGGAGTGCGATTAGATTTTAAATCAGTGGGTTGAGCTTTTATACCGAAATTATGATTTTACCCTTGATGCTTGTACAAGGACGGATTTTTATGTCTTGAAAAGTTGAGGATAAATTTGAGTTTTCATTTTCGAATTATATAGATGTGACTTGACGGTATTAGTTTCAAAACAAACTCCATAATACGTCATTGTATAACTCATTATTTAAAATAGACTTATAATCATGCAGAAATCAATGTAAACATAAGATTCGATATCGACCAGATCAAAACTCATAATGTAAAATATTAGGCCGTGACAATTCGTCACATAATCTCACCGTGGCCCACTCGTGGGGACACGGGACACCCATGGGCTCGGGCCCACAAATCCACGGGTCAAGAGCATTGACTTGCACATACACTCGGTGAGGTTCATTGTTTCCCAAAACCATATGGCTATAGGAGGATTAGCTCACCAAGTATATATGCAAGTCCACAACCCGCTTTTTTTTATCGATGTGGGATCTTGTCTCACATGTGAAGTATTTCCAACATAAAATCGTCTTGATGATTAATGACATTATCTTTTTTGTAACGACTCAATGCAAAACACCGTGCTCCTTCGATCATGTCGCACATATATGGACTGAAAGACTCAACTTATCGGTTAATCCAACAAGGTTCACATTATATTATGGGTTCGAAATATTAGCTTGAGTCATTTTTGAATCGTATCAATTTCAGGTCGAGTTGTTTCGAGGTCGAAGGACAAATTTTTTTATTTATTCTTATCCTCCAATTATTTTTGAAAAAATTATGCAAGTGTTTTTGATATGTCCTAATCAACTAGGATCAACATACCGATTTTAAGGCCACAATAAAAATATTGACTCAATTACAAAATTCACTAGAATTATAACGAGTCTGAACTAAAAATAATGACATAGAATTGAGATTGATATGTTAAAAATTGCAATTGGTATTGAAAACTTAAAAATTACCTTAGTAGTCCTGAAATTAGCCTTTTGAATGTTGAAATTGATATGTTAGAATTTAAATCGGTTTATCACAAATTGTTGTCAGAGACGGTCTCTTCGAGAGACATATTAGATATATGGGCTAAATAGCTCAATTAATACAAATTAAAGAAAAAATAATAATCTTATTTTGAGGTTATCTCTTTAAAAAACAGTCTCTCACAGAAGTAAGCCGTTTCGCAAGAAACATTATTAAAAAAAATATATATAGAATTATTGTTTTGGGGTCTATTTTTTAAATAATGGTCACTCACAAGAGTACGCCGTTTTACAAGAGACATTGAATCAAATAAGTGTTCAAAGGTGGGCTGAATTGGACCAAATGGACCGGTAATAACCTGGACCAGGCTGGGTCAAGGTTGATTAGTCATTATAAATACACAGTTTTTGAAATTCCAGTCTCTTTTTGTAAATTGCAATACAATTTGAATTCCTTGTTGCTGGTTAATCTTCTAATCCAAAATCTAAATTTAAAGAAGAATCAACTTATTTAAAAGTTTAAGCTGATGATTGAAGATTTAGGATATGTTATATACTCTAAAATACCCTTCATACGAGAGCTCTTTGAGATAGTAGTATGGATGCAACATAAACAGGGTCGGCCTTAGAGGTGGGCTAGAGGAGTCGCCGCCCAGATCCCCATGTCAAATAAGCAAAATTGACGGTTGTAGAAGGATCTATATAGATATGAATTGCAAAGAAAAGGGCCCCAATATGTTATTTCACCCAGGGCCCAAAATATCTAAGGTCGGCCCTAAGCATAAACCATCTTCATACCTGGTGCGAAATATTTCAATTGAATATGAGGGGTAGTTAAGATTTGAACTCGTGACCTCTTGTTACAATGGCTCTGTTATATACTCAAAATTTAAACCGATAATAAATATTCCAGCATTTGTTATATACTCTAAGTCTCTAACAGATATTTTGCCTGATTCTAGCAAACCACTACCATTCGCCAAAGCTAAGTAAAGTTTACATTAATGTTGTTAGACAGTATGGGGTAACAACGTAACATGAATTATCCTTCTCCATTTATATTGATTTTCTATCATCTTTTTGTGAATCTAAATCTCTTTTTTTTTCCCCACTCATTTCCTCAAAGTCATATTCGACATAGTGAAAAAATGTAGTACCAGTAGCAATCGCGGTAACGTACGATAATGCGATAATTAGAGTCATGTTTTTATCATAACGCCTAAATATCAGTCGAATAATAAGATATTCCTTAATACAACCCAAAATTCGTTTCTTTTGCACCTTTACAACGCATAAAATATTAATTCTTTTAATTTGAAAACCTACGACGCAACCAATGCGATGCGATGCGGCCGGCCTTATTTTTACACTACAATTTTCAGTCTTCCTTGCTCTTTTTAAATTCCCCTGGCTGTTCATTTTATTTTTTTTACCGTTTACTAATACCCCATTGTCGCAAATGCCCAAACCACGTCCCAAAACCATTTCAAACAATTCTCTTTTACTCCCTCCTATGCAGAGAGAATGTCTCATTTGACTTTTCACGGATTTTAAGAAAAGTCAAATGGGACTTTTGGGGTAGGAGGGAGAGTGTTATTAGTGGTTTTTAATTGTAGAGATTAAAAATTAATTATTCAACATTCAACCAAAAAATGAACCCAGAAAATTAAATATTCAACATTAATTATTTCCAGAAATTAAATATTCAACCAAATAATCAAAAAACAAACATTAATTAAACCAAACATTCATCAGATTACACCATTTTTCCAGAAATCTGATGAATGTTTGGTTTAAACCAAACATTCAACATCAAACATTCAGAAAAATAATCAAACAAAAAAACGAACAAACATTCAACATCAAACAAAAATCAAACCAAAAATCAAACAAAAAAAAAACGAACAAACCCAGAAAAATAATCTACAAAAATCATCTTTAATTACACCATTTTTACACAAATCAGAAAAATCAAACCCAAAAAAAACGAACAAACATTATTTTCCAGATCTTCAAAATGAACCCACAACGAACAAACCCAGATCTTCAAAAATTAGGTACGATTTTCCTTTTTTTTGAACCCAGATCTTCAAAAATTTGACAGAGTAGTAGGACTAGAAGTAGAACAAACCCAGATCTTCAAAAATGGTTTAAAGGTAGAAAATGAACAGTAGGGGTGGATGAAGGAAGGAGAAAATGAACAGTAGGGGTGGATGAAGGAAGGAGAAAATGGTTTAAAGGTAGAAGGAACAATGAACAGTAGGGGTGGATGAAGGAAGGATTGAAGAAGATGAACAGTCGACAAGGAGGGAGGAAGGAGATGAAAATGTCAGTTAGGGTTAGAGGGAGGTAGGGTTTTAATGGGGTGGGTAGATTTTAATAGGAATTGGGTTAAGTTTTAGGTAGATTAATTAGTTAGATTAATTTTATGGGGTATAAATTAGTAAGGTTAATTTAGGTTAAAATTGTAAATAGGGTGAAGTTATAAGGGTATAAGGGTAAAAATTTCATGCCAAAAAAGGAAATGGGACAATCTTGGTGAATAGGAGGGAGTATCTTTTTTAATATTTACGACTTTTATACCTTTTCTTATATCTTTGTTTCAAATTCTTCCACTCCTTTTTGTCATAATGATATATGAGTAATTGAGTACTATACAAGGTTGTAGACTTTATAAAATTGGATTTAATTTTGCTGTTTGATTTTGTTAATCATTATCCTTAAAAGATTGAAATTGAATATTCATTTGTTGCCTGCAGGTCGAACTACTTTTTTGGTTCTTGTCCAATAAGCACATGGCTAATACTGGTCCCATTTAATTTTTCACACAGTCGAGGCAACATTTTAACCCTTAAATCTCAAATTATTTTTAATTAAAAATTACAAAAATTTGATATTAATAATCTTTGTATTGAGACGAATCAAACAAGATTCCACGTATAACTATGTTTTAACTTATAGATTAAGAGTAAAATACAAATTAAGAGTAATGAGTGAATAGTGCTAAAAAAAATAGTGCCAAAAAAATTATGTGCTATTTAGGCTGAATAGGATGTAGTATCACTTTTAAAAATCAGAGAGATGTTGACTAACGTGTATATTTGATAGGTTACTCCTCTTAAAACGTACCAATTGTTTTTTCACAAATTCTTGTATGAGACGGTCTTACCTTGAGACGCACTTTATATATGGGCTAAATAGTACAGATTATCTTTAAGCTCATTTCATCGAGAGACGGTCTCTCACAAGAGTACCTCATTGGTTTTATGATGGAACGTCATTGGAATTGTATGCAGTCAACTCTATTCTTATACGGGTCTTATCGTATATAAGCCCAATAACAAATTTATCAGTTATAATCTGCTCATAAACTATGTAAGTTATTGAATGATTCTTCTTCTTTTGTTTATTCCATGTTTTATGTTTAGCATTATTTTGTTCTCTGATCATTGGTGGTTAGGAATAGATGAACAATAAATTTTGATCAATAGTTTTGTTAATTGTTAAGTTTTTATATTACCTAACAACAGAATCTTTCCGTGTTGAGTGCCCAAATAGTTGGATGCTCATTAGAGGTGTTAAACGGGTCAGATAAAAGCTATGTCGGGTCGGGCTCAAACAAAAATAAACTGGGTGTGAAACGGGTTAAGTCGACTATGATGGACCAAACCCATTTAAAACCCATTTTATATTTTGCAAGGTCCGATCCGACCCCACCTGTTCCAATCCCGACTTAACCCATATTTGGCCCGTTGCATAGGTCTAGTTTACTGGGCAGGGACCAGACTTGTTACCTTATACTCCCCCCGTTCCTTTTTTATGTTCCTATTTGTATTTTTCACCGAGATTAAGAAAAATGGAATCTTTGGTGGTAGTGGGTATTATTTTAATTATATAGTAGTGGAAAGTAATGAGTGTATTAGAAGTATGAGAGAAAAAATAATTAAATAATAGTGTAATGTAATGATTATATTGGAAGTATGAGAGAGAAAATAATTAAATAGTAGTGTGAAGTAAGAAAATTAGAGTTTTATTAAGGGGTAAAAGTGGGATGAAAACTTTCCAAAAATGGAAAGTATTCTAAAGTGGAAAAACTTATGGAACTACCCGTTTTAGTAAGGTGAAAAAACAAAAAGGAACGGAGAGAGTAACTTTTAAGTACAACATCATCATGTACATCCAATCTCTAAAATCCAGCAATTACGTAATGACATTGAAACAATACGACGTTTCTGTCATCGATTCGATTGTATTTTCTAATAATTTTGTCTTACACATGATTTCTATTTTAATTTGTCTTGTTAGAAAAATGGAGTGATAAATATGGCCGTTGATGTGTGTTATTTTAATAATTAAAATACATTTGGACAAATATGAATCATACATTTTAAAGGTGGAAAATAATTTAAGAAAGTTTGATTGAAATTTGCCCATACAGATTTTAAATGAAAAATCTCAATTGAGATAATTGATTTATTATTGACACTTTTCTAGATAGTATATGCCTTTATGGATACTAGATACTACTAGTATACCTACAAGATAAAAGGACATTATTTCACCAATACTTAGATTTAGATTGTGGCTGAAATTTTTTTTCATAAATTTTAATTCTCCTCATTGATCTATTATTTCTTTAATGGTTACCCATTTATTTTTAACAGTAAAAATAGCGTCTGTATTTTGAATTAATGAATGAAATACGAATATAATTTTTTAGTAGGATTCAAACTTACAATCAGTTGACAGAAAATTGCTTTACCATTACGCTACTACAGAACACTAGGAGACCTAATATTCTCATTCGTGACAAATATGAGTTCAATATTTCTTTTGTAAACTCTTGTTACTTCTTTTTAGTTACTCCCTTCTATGCCCCATTTCACTTGTGGAACGTAACATATCAATTTAAATTATGTACATAATATGTCTTTAATTTTTTCCGTTGTATAATATATATATATTTTTTAAATATGTAAAATGTTATTTAATGGAGAAGAAAATATAGCAAATTTAATGAGATGGATATCACAAATAAATGGGTTAGAAATTTTAATTTTGCACATTTTTATTATGAACTAACTAATATCTATGTTTTATTTTATAATTAAGCTTGATAAGTATTAAATTAATATTAAATATGTAATATGTAATTTTAACCTCTATTAATAGTGGATTAGGTGCTTTGAACTACTTTTTCATCCCACTTGAGGTACTAGTGTTTAAGTTGGGTTTGGTAAAATTGGATTAGGAGTTTTGTCCTTCTAAACCCATATGTTAATTTGTAAAACTTAGAGCACTAAGCATGCATCCAATGACCAAAGGTATATTCTTTTAGGAGTATACAAAATTCTCTTTAAGTAGTGATTTCATACCCATATCTACCCTATTCTAGAAGCAGTTAGTCTCTTGAGAGATATATTTTAAGTTCAGTCCATCAAAAATTAATGTCTACTTATCGTATTTGTAATGCCTACTTATATTGTCTTTGATGCTTATAAATTGTATCCTTAATGTTTACTTTTAATATCTTAAATGTCTATTTACGTCATTCTTAATGCCTACTTACATTATTTTAAAAAATATATAATAGGTCGGCCCAATTTGGAATGGTCTCTTCCAAGAGTTTGTGTTTTAGAAATCTAGACATGATTAAATAAGTTATTTTTTACTACTCTTAAAGAGGCGCATTAGATATATAGGCTAAATAGCTTAATCAATACAAATTAAAGAGAAAATAAAAATATGAAATTCTTCTTTTGAGGTCATTTCCTATAAAGACGATCTCTCATAAAAATAGTTGCAATTTAATTTATAATGTTAGTATGTTACCATGTTATATTACCTCTTATTCAACCCATTAGTCCCCTTGATTTTTTACACTTGCCGAGACAACATTTTAACATTTAATTTCTCTAATTGTTTTTAATTAAAAATTATAAAAAGTAGATATTAATAATCTTTGTATTGAGACGAATCAAACAAGATCCCACATGACTATTTTTTAACTTATAGATTAAGAATAAAATACAAATTAAGAGCATAGCCGGATTCAGGATTCAAAAGCATGGGTAGCAACATTCATGATTCACCAACGCGTTTTAGTTCTAGGATAGTTTTTTGGCGATTCGTGGTAGGTTATTCTAGAATATAATATTAATTTTTTTAAAAAAAAAGCATGGGTAGCCTATGCTACCCAATGCTATAACATAGGTCCGTCTATGAAGAGTGATAAATGAATAGTGAAAAAAATCAATGAGATTAATGGGCAGATAAGAGGGAGTATAAAAATTAATTCATTCAGATGAAGAAATCGTATCGAATACTCATAAGATAGAATATGAACTTTATAGATAACCCCATGAAATTCATTCTTTTCAGAAAGCTCATCTTTATAGGTGATTTCGATCAAAAATCCAAACTTTATAAATTATTTTTGTTATATTAAATTAATAAGTACAAGTTGCAAATTATGGTTGCAGCCTTCATCTTTTATTGTACATTAGACAACCCTTTTAAAGACATTTGCCAGCTGAGCAAGTAAGAAGTAACGCTGACATTTTCCTAACTACAAGTCACAACCACCTTTCACAAGATTTGGATGAACTTCAAATAATCACATTTAAAGTAAAAATCGAATTTTGTATCAGTTAGAGTTGCGATCGGTCCTAGGTTTTAAGGAGTCTGGGGCGAAATATTATTTATAGGCTTTTAAACTATTGTATATGTTGAAAAGATCAAATCTTAGCCCTAGTTGAAAACTAAGTTTTTTTTGACGTTCTAGACGTAGGCACGACTTGCACAGTTGCACTTGCTTAAGGCCGATCCTGGTTAGAGTGTGTATCACTTTTTTCAAAAATAATATGGATTTGTTTTTGACCGCTCTTTTCCTCTAGCCCTCCCATAAAGTATAAAACACATTTTGGATATCAATTACTACCTCTTATTCACCTTAATTGTCCCATTTAGTTTTTCACACTTGCCGAGACAACATTATAACCCTTAATATCTCAAATTATGCATAATTAAAAATTATAAAAATTTGATAATAATAATCCTTGTATTTAGACGAATCAAACAAGATCTCACATGACTATGTTTTAACTTATAGATTAAGAGGAAAATACAAATTAAGAATGATAAGTGAATAGTGCTCATGTAACACCCCGATATTTTGAAACGATTAGTTCCGATATATTTAATTAAATTTTTCTAGTATTTTATGTTTTAGTAATAGCTTATGTTTAGGAATTTGGGCCTTGGACATGCTTTGAACAACTTTTAAATCCTTGAACCTTTGGGCCCAAACATTTTAAACTATCTTAATTCAATTTAAAAAAAAATTAAAAAAAAAAAGGTAAGAATTCCAAAAGGGCCGGCCATTATGTGGTCTTTCATGGGATTAGAAACTCCCAAAATTTATTATGAGAATATTGCCATTATTCTCAAGATTAATCGTTTCCTATTCAATTCAAATCAATTCTCTATTCATTTTCCTAAACTTTCTATTGCCTAAACTAAAATCAATACTCTCAATATTCCTAGAAACACCAAATTCTCAAACCCTAACTAAGCCTCACACCATTTTGCTCTTCTACACTTGAATTTTTATTGGTATTTCCATCTCCTTTGTAAGTATTTTTTTTTTATGTATTATCTTTTAGTAAATTTTAAATGTAATTATATAGAGTATGTGATGTTTTGTGTGTATGAATTTTAGTATATTTATTCCATGATTTTTGTGGTAGTGTGGTTATAATTAAATAATTGTCAAATGTTGATGTGGATATTGTGTATGAAAAGAGCATGTTAAATTATGTGTTGTTGGATGTGGAAATTAATTATAATAATCATAGGAATAATAAAAGTGATGTTAATAAAAAAAAAATAAAAATGTGTATGTTTAAAGTTGAATTGTTAAGAAAAGAGTTTTGTTGAAATACAAGAGGTTGTTATGACTTGGTTTGAAATTTTAATATACATGATTTGTTTTAGGGTTTTATTAATTGTGGATCTTGAAAATGATTTATTTTATGAGAGCATGATTTTATGATTTGTAAGATATTGATTTAGTAGGAAATGTAGAAATTAGAATTTATATGAATTTTAACAAAAAAATTGACAAATCCCGTAGGATTGGAAAATAGTGAAAAAATGTTGTTTTTAGAGCATTTTGACTTTGAAATTAGGTTAAAAATACTTATACTATGTTATAAATCATGAAAATTGGTACCCGGGGGTTTTGATGCCTTCCGGACGCAACGGTGAAGTCGGATTTCCTGTTTGACAGTGTTAAGACAGGTTTCTGGACAGATTTCATATGCTGTTTTTTTTTTAGTATTTAATATGTCTTAGAGATGTGGTGTATGATTCATGATATGTGTATGTGTTTTATGTGTGATGGTAGTCGTATGTATGTGTTATGGTTGCTTTGAGGAAGATGTGAATGTGTGCTTATTTCCCGAATACGGTTGAACCTTGTAGGAAGCCGATTCGTAACCGGGAATTGATTAGGACATTTGTGAATTGTTTGCTTGGTCAAGGTACGTACACGCAGCATAGAATTGTAATATATGTTACGTACCATATGTTGTGGTAACAAAGGTAAAGTATGGGCATGTAATGTGTATATTGTTACGCTTCCGAATAATTTATTATATTATAACTTTTAATAAGCAGAGGTAGTATGACCTCACTAACTTGAAAGTGGACGTAGTATGACGTCAATTGGTGGAATGATTTACTCGCGGCCTTTGGAGCCTATGTGCCACCGCGGGGGTATGCATACTTGACCATAGACACCGAAGTAGGACGTGTGTCTATGGTAGAGACTTGCTTAGGGGTTAGCTCCCCCTAATGTATTGTCTCACCTATGGAGTTTGAAGTGGTACCAGCAGTATGGCTGGAATAGATACAGCAGTATGGCTGACTAACTGGAACATGAATATTAATAAAGTTAATATCTCTTAATTTGTTGTACTCGATTAATTGAATTGTAATTCTTTGCTGACGTGTACTTTTTGGTCTTAACGATCCTGCGATGATGTCGTTTACTCTTCGGGTAATGACTAGCAGTAAGTTAATTGCAGGTGGGGAGTGAGGTCTATCCTGGGAGAAATAAAACATTATTATCAGAATTTATTATGAACCTAAACTTCCGTATTTTCTTTTAATGTTGGTTTAAGAGGCGTGAACGCTCTCGAGTTGTAATAAATAGAATTAATTTTGCAAACTAATCTGCTGCTTCGTCTTTACGTCTGGTAGATTGTATTAGCACTAGTAGAACTCGGTCCGCAAGTTTTTATTTCGCTTGAACCGTTTTAACTAACCGTTTAACGTTCCGGTTTGACTCGAACTATATTTGGTTACTCAAAAAGTCTATTTCTCTTTTAAAACAACACGAGTTAAACTACGGGATGTTACAGCTCAAAAATAAATGGGACAGTTGGGCTGAATAGGAGGGAGTATTAAATTAAACTTTTAGTTAAATTGATTTATTGATATGGTATCAGAGCTAATGTAATAAAGGTTACGACTTACGAGTTTGAATCTCATTCACCCTTTACATTAAGAGGAATGTATAACATCATGGATGAGTAGGACATATGTTGCATCCACACTTCTAACACAAATAACACTTGTGTAATGGGATAATATACAGTATAAAAACATATCTTAGCGCTTCAACTATTAACATAAGCTTTTGATTAAATTGGTTTTTTTTTCACTTTCAACATACCATTTAAGCAAAAATTTCACATTCAAAATTAATAAAATTTTATAATTAATATTCCATATAATATTATTTAAATAAATTGATAAAGATATAATATATTGTTGTAGGACTAAGATTTAGATGTACAGGTGGTCCAAGGAGCTACTTAAGCCAAGTGTGTGTCTAATGGCCATAATAATATTTATTGGGTGCAGAGAAATCCATGATGCTTTTTCTTTTTCTTTTTTTTTTTATGATAATCCATGATGCTTTGATGAAACTAGGAATATGAGAGGGAATTGTGATATTTTTCTCTTTTGATAAAATTATATTAATAATTTAATCTTTTATTCATTTCCCTTTAAATAATTATATTTACTAGATTTTAATCTTAATAAATTAACATTTATCATTAATTTGCTATCAATATTATTTTTTATTTTACAATAACTTAACTTTTGCATCAAGTTTGCTATCAACATACATTATTAGTATATGCTGATAGAGGTGTTCATTCGGGTCTTCGGGTTGATTTCGGGTCAGGTGTTTCGGATCGGTTCAAAATCGGGTTTTGTTTCACATTGATTTTTACATAATTGTAGATCTATTTTTAAGTCGGATTAAATCGAGATCGATTATAAAGTCGGGTGCCTATCAAATCATTTGATCTGTTTTAAACGCATCTAAATGCTTATGATTTTTAAATTGGTAGGCATGAAGAAGTACCTAAAACTATGAATACTCCAATTTATGTTCCCTTTGTCCCCACCCTATAAAACCCTATCCTATAGTATAGAAGTATTTTTTTTAATTTTATACCATAAAAACTCACTTAAAGTTGTTATTGGTAGTGATCCAAGAACATGTGAGGAGTCCCATTCTTAAATTATTGTCTTTTTTTACAATCTACTACTCTACAATTAGAATTATTAATTTTAGTGGTCGGGTTGATTTAGAATAAGGTAAAATAAAGTTTTGTGTTTATTTTAGTTTTTACATAATTGTCATTTTTAAAATCAGGTCAAATTGAATTCAATTATAAGGTCGGATAAATATCAAGTTATCGAATCTGTATCGAACACATCTAAATCTATCTACAATATTTACCCTACTTTTATTTTCTTTTATCACTTTAACTTTGCCTAAACATAACTAAGATTTCTTTCCTTGATTCTCATAACATATTCACATTACTTATTTTTCATCTAATTTATATAATTCTACTACCTCACAATTTCTATTTTTTAGTTCCCTCATCAAATATATAGTAGTATTTTGTTCTCCTAAGTTTAAAGTAAAAGGCGAAAGTAGAATCTTGATCATGATGACTACTCAAACTTAAAATAGTCCTACAATAATACCGAATATTAATTAACCATGAATAATACCAACTTAAAGGGGTGTTTTCCTAAAATTGCCGATCTTTTTTAGTTAGTTTTACGACGACCCTTTTAAATTCAGTCTAATTTATTTGAAATAAATTTCACATGTGTTTAATTTAAATGCAACCACCTCTCACTTCCAATCTTCCATATTTAACCTAATGCTTCCTTTACCGTAAATGATGGAGTAGTTTGTTTAGTTTGCTTATAGGTCATCTATTAATTAAGAGTTTAATCTAAAATATACTTCTATCAAGTGTTAATTATCATTAATTTACTCTCTTTTTTAAGGTCACCTAATTTTTCATATACTTTTTTTTTTGGAAAATACCTAATTTTTCATATATAGTGATACCTAAACTTTTCAACTTTGACTTACTCAAAATATATTAAGTATTTATTTCCTCCGTTCCATTATACTTGTTATATTTTATTTTTTTACGCATTTTAATGCGTTATTTTGTTTAATAATATGTTGATACAAATCTAAAAATAATAAAAAGTTAATACTCCCTCCGTTTCAGTTGACTCGTCCCATTTGACTTTTCACGGATTTTAAGGGTTGACTGGGGTCCATTAAAAAGGTGGTAGTTGGATATTTTAATTGATTAAATTAATTATAAAAGGTGGTAGTGGAGTATTGGAAATTGGAAAAGTGGGGGTATTTAGGTAAGAAAAGGTTAGCCAAAAAAGGAAATGAGACAAGTAGTATGAAAATGCCAAATAAGGAAATGGGACGAGTAAACTGAAACGGAGAGAGTATTATGAAAGTATGCGATTTGACTATTCAAACAAAATCTCACTTGACTATATTTTTACTTACACATTAGTCGCAATATATAAAATAAACTTAAACAATGAATAAAATAAACTTAAACAATGAATAAAATAAACTTAAACAATAAATAGTGTACAAAATCGAAATATAGCGAAAAATTTCAGAACGGAGGAAGTATTATACGTATTTTCCTCAAAGAAGTAGTATTATATATTAATGCAAATCCCAAAAGGTTTTCATTTAGGTGTAAATAGGATGCTAATATACTATGGAGTAGTTGACCCAACAAGTTAGCTACGAATTTAGTACTAAATAAATCCTTATCGGATGGTTATGATTTTATAAAGAAATTTCTTAACAAGATAGGTAATTTGGTTTGACTATGATTCATTATTTTAAACGTTATAATACAATAATTATTTTTATTTTAGTTGGATCAAGTACTATGTTTTCAGACGAAAGTTTTGGATTTAATTTTTCACCTAATTCATTCATTCCCTCAATCTACCCTGTAATTCAAAAACAAAAAAGTTAATACACTCTCCCTCTTAAAGATACATATGCTCATTTGTCATTAAAAATGATAGACACATATACTACATTCGGAATCTAACAGTTATTATAATCACTAGAGCAATTATTTTTCATTAATTGATCGTATTCAGCATATATATTTCTCAATGTTTAACATAAAATATAATCAATTCTTTATTAGTTGGCATATGTCAAAATTTTTTAGGATTTAAAAAATCAAAGAAGTTTATAAATAAAAATTGAATATATCGAAAAACAATCAATTATTTATTTAGTTGAAATATGTTCTACTTTTTAGATAGGTCTTGACAAATGTCGCTAACCCCTTTCTAACTCTTCCCTTCTCTCAACTGATTATACATCCAAAAAAAGTTGGAATATATTTAGAACAAAACGAATATTTATTTTAATCTTTTGATGCACACTTGTAATTGACCTTACTTTTTCACATCAATATAAGTTGTTATAATTATTATTATTATTATTATTATTATTATTATTATTATTATTATTATACTTAACTAATATTTATACAGAATTTTAAGACTCAATTCAGTTCAGTTTAATTCAGTTACTCAACAATATTATTATACTTAACTATATTTATACAGAATTATAAAATTCAATTCAGTTCAGTTAAATTCAGTTACTGACCAATAAAGTTGTTATAGAAAATAAGAAAGCATTGACTTTATAAAAAATTGGCATTAAGGTCTAACATGAAACCTTAAAATAATAAGATGTGTTAATAATTCTTACTAATAATTAAAAGAAATTGCAATTAATTACATTAATCTTATCTCTATAATATAATTAACTATTTCCAGGTGTTAACCTATGCCAGCTATTTCATATTGGAAATCTTTAAAGTCCAATTATTCCCATGATTATAAGATCTAATCTATTGATTTATTTGAATGTTCTTATATTAATAATTTTTTTATTTATTATAGATAATCTTCTGTTAGGCTTAACATTTTTTAAGTAATGGAATCTTTTGTTAGTTGAAAGTCAGATACTATTTGATAAGAAATTTTTATTTAATTATGGATTAATCTTATAATAATTATAAATAGTACTAGTACCTTATATAAAATTTGTAAAAATAATAAAAATTACAAAGGTGATTGTACCTAATATAAATATTTTACCTATAAATTAATTGAATATAATTAATTCTCTTAGAAATCCCACCAATTATTAATTAGAAAAAAGTTGTTTGAGACAGTCTTTATGAGAGACCATCTCTAATTGAACTGACCCATAAAGGAAAATATAGTAGATATTAAGCTACTTTTTGATCATTTAGCTTCTTCTAAAAGGCGATTTTTTTTGTAGTGAATGGAGCATTTATGAACTCTACATACTTCCTCCGTTTCATAATAATTGATATATTTCACTTTTTTACGCAATCCAATGTACAATTTTGATCATTAATATCTTAAACTACACTTATCTAAAAATTATAAAAATTTAATATTATGAAAGTATGCGATTAGACGATTCAAACAAGATCACACTTGACTATATTTTTACTTACACATTAGTCGCAATATGTAAAATAAGCTTGAACGATAAATAGTGCACAAAATCGAAATGTAGCGAGTATTTCGAAACGGAGGAAGTACATGACAAGACATTAAGGTTGACCCGGAATGTGCATGTACAGAAATGAGAAATGCTTTGACTTTAAAACTCTTGCCATCAACGAAACATCATAATACTCCCTCCTATTCAGCACAATTGTCCCATTTGACTTTTCACACATGCCGAGGCAACATTTTAACCCTTAATATCTCCAATTATTATTAATTAAAAATTATAAAAATTTGATATTAATAATCGTTGTATTAAGACGAATCAAACAAGATCCCACATGACTATGTTTTAACTTATAGATTAAGAGTAAAATACAAATTAAGAGTGATGAATGAATAGTGCCAAAAGTCAAATGGGACAATTGTGCTGAATAGGAGGGAGTAATACTTTTTTTTCTTTTGGGGATTATTTTACGTCTTTGGAATACTTAAAACATATTTCTAAAATACCTAAACTTCTCGAATAAGATAAATTACGTAAAATGGTACAATTCAAGCTCTATTAGTTAATAGTTTCGTCTTCGTGTGAAAATCATAATAACTTTTGTGTAGAAAATATTATTATATCAATGTTAAACTTTCATCAGCATTAAATATTTTTTACTAAACAATAAAACAACTTAATGAATCGTATAATTATTATAAGATATAATTACTAAAATAAAAGTACGGGATCATTGTGTAAAAAATCGTAATAGTATTTGTAGTACGATCATATGCGTACATATATAAACTTTGTCAGTTTAAATTTTTTAGCTAAATTATATAGAAATTTCGTCATTATAAACTAAAAAATATATAATTAAATGTTTTGGTTTTGAATAATGTCTGTGATTCATACAATAGAGGGTAATCAAACCCGGCCAACCCAAAATCATATATCAAAAAAATACTTACCCTAATAAATAGAACATTCGATTCTACTCATCTGTCCCTTTAAGATAGTACCATTTGACGAAAAAATATGAGAATCTTTTGAGTCAAATGCTGCTAATTCAAAGGGACAGAAAAGGTAGTTATCTAATTGTATGGTAAGCTTTGACTTTCAAGGTTGAAAATTAAACCTAGCTATAATTGTATTATTTGGAATACATAAACATGATTCATAAGTATTTTAATTTTAATTTATTAAAAAATAGTAAGCCAAAACAAAGATAAAAACGTACTCCTTAATCAACCATATATAGTTTATTAATTATTATATTTTATTAATTATAAAGTCAATACATAGAGTATTGCGTAAATAAAATCAAAATTAAAATATTCATAATATTACCCAAGATCCAACTAATGAAATTTCTAGCTTATCCCATTTTTTTGTAAGTCAAGACGGCAGATTTACATAAGTCTTGATTATATCGTGAAAACTAAGTATTGGATAAGAATTTAGATGAGAAAATATATTTGCCTACGTGGAATATTTGTATATAATTTGATTTGAGATTTATATTCATTAATTATGACATTTACTAATTTTAAGAAATTGGTTATGTAAATTATACGAAGAGTTTGAAAATTGGTTTTTGTTTTTTTTAAAGAACAAGTAGATATATTATTTTTTTATGTATGATTTTGAGTTTGACTTTCACTTGGCAGTTAGCACTTTTCCTTTCCTTAATTAACTTACACAAATTCTTGCTATAGAACGTCTATAGCATAGACGGGTAAATATGGGTCAACCCATTTTGCAAAATAAATAACTGATCAGTCATCAGCCTTATTTTTAAATTTAAAATCATTGGGCTAGGTTGTTGGGAGAGCCGTCCTTGTCATAGACGGTCTCTCAGGAGACCTTCTATATTACTTATCCCCAAATAAAAGATGTGAAAAGAGTTGAATTTCTGCATTGCTCAACAATCACTACATTAAAATTTTTATGTATATTTTATGTTTAATTTGTACATAAATATAATGATATTAACTTTTTATTATTTTTAATTCAATCCCTCTTGTATGAGACGTGAAATGGGGTCCATATAAAAGACCCATTAGTAAAAAAATATAAAAAAAATTAATAAAATCTGAAT
Source organism: Amaranthus palmeri (assembly GCA_019776075.1). NCBI lineage: Eukaryota > Viridiplantae > Streptophyta > Magnoliopsida > Caryophyllales > Amaranthaceae > Amaranthus > Amaranthus palmeri. Next base: position 376,689 of record JAAKBH010000394.1, read on the forward strand.
TCACACTTATACATGAAGCAATTTTTTAAAATAGTTTGAGCTAATCCAATCGAAGTCGTTTCACATTGAAACCGCCACACTAAAGAATTAGTGTTTTAATTAAGCACATATATATTTTTTGGCACAAGGTAGGCTGATGGATGAGGGGAGGTAGGGAAATAACCAACGAAAATCAAATCCCAATATTTTACCTGATAAAAGTAGTATTTATATTAATTTTAAAAAAAACTTTATACTCTACAATCAAAGATATATAAGATTTAATGGTACATTAAATAGCTTGCAAAAATACCAAATAATAAAATTAAGTTGAATAAAAAAAAGTTATAGTATTTTCTTATAATAAGCTTATAATTTGCTTATAATAGTTTTAAAATCATAATAATAACATAAATATAAATTTTTTTTTACCAAAACACGAAAATATCAATGAAAAGAGTAGTTGGGTCCTACATTAAAAATGATGGTCCATGGAAAAAAAATGTCGTCATAGTGATACGTCCAAACCAAAACTCAAAGACCCAAGTTATCCCACCACAAAACTCTAATATTGATTTGATTTATACTATTTTTATTATGTATTTATTTATTTTTATTTACAAATTTGATGGAGAAAAATTTAGAACTGTAAGCATTAAAAAAATATTAAAAGAAAGTTAGTAAAAAAATATATAAAACTATAACTATTAAAAACATATTTTTATAAAGTTGGTGAGAAATATGAAGGGATCATAATCAACATAAAAATGTTATAATGAAGCTAGTGCGTGATATATGGGAATTATAAAATTATTAAATATTAAAATAATAAACAAAAAGATTTTTTATGGGAATAATAAATAAACTAAACTCAAAATGACAAATCGAAACAACTTAAACGAGCGGAGGAAGAAATACTTATCATTGGCTATTCCATTTAGTCATACTTTTTAACTCACATTTCTTCACAAATTAATTTAATGCGAGAGGCGTTTGACAAAATTGTTTATCGAGTAATTTTAACTTGTTTTGATATAAATAGAGGGTTGAGTGGTCAAACCATTCAATGTTAATATTTGGTAAATTAGCTAGGTGAAATAACATATTATGAATAAACTGTTTTGAACAAGTTGCTTATAGCAACAGATAGAGCAACTTGTTCTAAATCAACTAGTTAAACCAATTAATAAAATCGACTGATCAAATTAATCACTGTAATCAGCTATCAGTTGTTTGATACCCGGGCCATGGCCCATAGTCTATCATTTTACATTAAATTTTCCTTGTGAGGAGCCGTGGGAGGCGCGTTTGGAATCGTAAGTTAAAAGGGCAATCAGACCAACAAGGCAACAATGATTCAATGGTCAAGATTAATATCCACATAAGGCCAGAGTGTATTCCTTCATAAGATTCCTTATTTCCCTTTCCTGTTTTCGCACCCTAAATTAATTTTTACTCTTTGTTATTTAGAATTATTAAAAATTAAATAAGCTCAACTATTATTATTTTAGAATTACTTTATCTATTTTGTATAACACAAATTCTTGCTATAGACCGTCTATAACATAGACGGGTAAATATGGGTCAACCCATTTGTTAAATGAGTAACTGAATATTCATGTTAGCCATTGGGCTGGGCTATTAAGAGAGTCGTCTATGCCATAGACAATTATATTGATTAAACGAAAATAAATCAGTTATTATTTATTATTCTCATTTGCTTAACTTTTAAATAATATTAGAAAATAAGTATAAACAATAGTGGCTTTAATGTGTATATATTTTTAGTGAATCGAGCAAGATTGATTTATTACTGATAAATTTCCCCTTACATTTAATATGAAATATTTATTCATATTGTACAAGTATTTTGTATTTATTCCCTTCTTCACAAAAAATGTTTACGGCAATTAAGAAAAATTAGATTTTTTTGATAATGGATATATTGCTTAATTGAATAATAAATTTAATGGAGAAAAAGTAGGTACAACAAACATTAAGAAATAGGAAAATTTGATCTCAAACATCTGAACTTTGCCTCATTTGCTTTTAAACATTCGAACTTTTGATTAATATTTAGAGGCATGAACTTTGGGGGGTGTCCGCCAAAAAAGATACAACTTACCTGTTACAAAGAGTGTTACTAAAACCGGCTGTATCTTTTTTGGCGGACACCCCCCAAAGTTCATGCCTCTAAATATTAATCAAAAGTTCGAACGTTTAGAAGCAAATGAGGCAAAGTTCATACGTTTGAAATCAAATTTTCCTAAGAAATATTAAAAGAAAGTTAGTAAAAAATATGTAGACCAAGTAAATAAAAAATGTTATTGTAAGATTAGTGGGATATATTTGGAGACTATAAGAATATAAAAATGTTAAAATAAAGTTAGTAGGAGATACGTGGATGCCATAAACATTATCAAATATTAAAAATGAGGATGAACAATGTTATTTTTGTTCTAAATTTATAATATAAATAAATATACAAAGTTCGTATTAAAAGACCAAATAAAACACCAAAAAATAGAAAATCAGGATTCCTATTACACAAATTCTTGCTATAGACAATCTATAGTATAGACGGGGTAATGAGCCGACCCATTTTTACACTTTCCAAAAATAACAACTGAAATTTTCATTGGACTGGGCTGCTGAGAGTGTCGTCTATGCTATAAACGGTTTCTCAGGAGACCTTCTGTACCTATTAAGAAAATGTTGTCTACTGACTTCTGACTAGTCAAATTGACTGTATTTGGTATTTAGATAATTTTGTTATTTAATTAAATTTATTTAAGAATAATGTCAATATTAATATTTTGCTATCAATTAATAATTTTTAAATATTTGTGTCAAATCAAAATAATACAATAGTGCAAATATTATAAAATGAAGATTATTAGACTTTATGGATGACTATTTTTAAAAGTACGTTTAAATTCAAAAAAATCCAACGCCAAAAACCCCGCAGTTTCCAGCTCCACAGTAAAAATAAAAATAATTAGCTCAATAAATTAGTGCGTTATACCCAGGTAATAATAACGACACTATCTCGAAAAATACAGAAGGATATTTTCGTCCTTTAAAAAGAATTCTCTCTCTTCATTCCCTTTAAATGACCATTTCCGCTTTCATTCTTCCTCTTCATCCTTTGGGTATGATTCCTTTGGATCAAATTCAAAAACCTTATAAATTCGTCATTTCACCTTCGAGAAATTAATATTTGAATTACTAAAAAACTGTTGAATAAATAATTACATTTTGTAAAACCTCTTAAATTCTTTCATTCTTGTTTTTAATTCATAAGAACAATTTTTACACGAATTTTGAAAATTTTTTTGGTTGATTTTGGTGGAAGTTTTTGTGAATTTGAATTTGAATTTGATGTTAAGAAGAAGGATAAGAAGAAGGAATAATTGAAGTAATTTTGGTTGGAAAGCTGGGGAATTTGAGGTTTGATCGGAAAACGAAGATTTATCCGATAGTAACGGAGGTGGAAAACATGGAGGTTAAGGTTTGTACTTCAGCTGGTGATATATGGAGGAAAGATATTGTTGGAGGAGGCGGTGGAGGTGGTGGAGTTAGCCATGAAAGTGAGCATGATTTAGCGGCAATGGTGAGCGATTTTCTGGAGAATAATGGAAGTTATGGTGCTGATTCTTGGTGTAGTAGTGATAGCGATTCTGGATTCTGCGATCTTCATCACCTCGCTGATAAGATTTCGGTACTTTTAAGCTTTCTCTACCTTTAATTCTGTTTTTGGACTTTGTTTGGTTGAATTTTGATGGAAATTAGCTGGAAAGATTATTGTTTATAATTTTTTTTTTTTTTGTAAAACTTCAATAAAATAAGTTCAAGTCATGTTTTGAATTCAATTTTTAAGAAATTGATATTGTTGAGTAATTTGAGCTGTATTATTGATGAATTATGCTTATTGAGCTGGAACATTTTTTTATTTTTTTTACTATCCTTAGTTTTGAAATTGCTATGCGAGGTCTCTTTTTAGCTAATTTCTATTCACTATATTAATCCACAATTATGCGAATTCTGTTAGGTAAAGAATAGGCTGAATTACGGTAGAGAGGGTTGATGATTGTACGAATTTTGAGGTTTTTGGAAGGAAACTTGTTTTACTGAGCTTTGATGGTGACGTGCCGTCTTCCTATTGTAGTTAGGAATTTCGGTGAATTTACTTCAATGGAAAAAAACATAAATAATTTACCAATTTTAGAGAATATTATGTAATTTTTGTTTGAGATGTATTTTTGATTTGGTAACCTAAATCTCACCTGAAAAGTGAAATGCATAAATTTTGGTGAGTTGCCTAAGCTGTTCATTGTTCATGTCGGAGGAGGTTGACTATTCTTGGAATGATTCCATTGAAATATCTCAACTGCATCTGTACTATTTACAATTTGAAATGTCATGCTTAATTTTGTTCAATTATTATGAAGAGATTCTGCTTTTGGTTGGTAACTACGGGGTATTTTGGCTATTGTGAATTTTGAATGTACAGTTGCTAAAAATTGATCAACATTGGGGATTCAAAGTCTCATGCCATGAATTTTGTGTTCTATCATCTGTGTGATAAGAGGACATTCATTTCCTCCGTTACTCTGTAATCGCTCACAAGAGTCTTTGCAATCTCCCTCCCTCTTCTTGTGGCAGTTGCGTTGAGCTATTCATTCTGCGCAGAAAAGTTTAATCTAGGCTTGTTGTGACCATGCAGTTCTTTAAGCGCTCAGTGGATCAGTATGAGAGTGACTTGCAGTCTGTGGTTCAATCTCTTTTGCTTTCTATGGGTAAAACGGATCTTCAGCTAGTTAAGACCGGTCTATGTAATGGGAGCTGTATTCGTTATGCTTTGGTGAAGCTTCTCAGATCATCCGGATATGATGCTGCTGTCTGTTCTTCTAAATGGCAAGGCTGTAACAAAGTGCCTGGAGGTATAAATCATTTCTTTGAACCTTATACAATATTATGTGCTGGGCATATATATTTACTGGCTGTTATCCATTGTGTCCCCCTTGTTTTTTCCCTAGTACTCCCCTTTTTTTTCAGTTTTTTGAGTGTTATTATCTTTACATTAATGTGGTAGTTCATTATTCTTGATCCGTGGAAGGCAGGAGTTGGAAGAGATGAAAGATTTTGTTGTTGATAAGTTAGTATCTCAATTTACAACCATGTGAGATGTTGGGTAAAGTACACGTGTGTCTTATGTGCTGTATGTTGCTAACATTAGGGTTGGTTGAATTTGGTTCAGTTCATGCCTAATGATAGAAAAAGGAGATAAAATGTGCTGGCGAAGTTGGAACTTGTGTATTATGGGATGCAGTTAACATTGTCTGTACTCTCGCACGGCATGTTAAATGTCAATCCCTTGTTTTTTTCTATTTTGCTTCTATTTCTGGTTCAGAATCGTTTTTACTACCAAATCGAAATAGCTTGTTTGTCGGTCTTTTAAATTATATACCATTGCGCACTTCTAGACAATCCAGGGAACCTGTTCTTCCTCTCGTGATGATAAATTCTTTAATTGAGGATTATCTTTGAGATAAGTATAGAAGTAAACGAGGAGGTTCTTGGTATCTGCAATATGCACGACATCATTAGGCCTTAAGTTAGGAGGTCTCATATATTAAATGATGGAATAGACAATACATTCAAGTATATTAACATAGAGCTGGTTAAAAACTTCAATATCAAACAATAGGGCGCCTCATATTTTAATAGCGCGTAGGGCCAACCTTTGCTCCACCTCTAAGACATAAACTAAGTAATTTTCTCGTTGTTACTCTAAATGTAGGTGATCATGAATACGTTCAGGTAGTGAATTACTTAAACAATGGAAGCACAGAACATACTATAATTGACATAGATTTCCGAAGCCATTTTGAGATAGCCAGAGCTGTAGAATCCTACGATAAGATTTTGAAATCTCTTCCTGTTGCTTTTGTGGGTTCCCTTACAAAGCTAAAACAGTTCCTTCAAGTCATGGTTGAAGCTGCTCGGGTTTCTCTCAAGCAGAATTCTATGCCACTTCCCCCATGGAGATCCCTCGCTTATTTACAAGCTAAATGGCATTCACCTTATCAGAGAAGAGTCTCCCCGGAAGAACAGAACATCAAGAACTCCACCGCCACTAGCCATAAACAGTGCTATGACCAACTACGACAATTGCAATCTGCCCTTCAGTTGGAAATTGGAGCTGACCGGTTGCTGAAGCCTCTAAACAACGATAACAGCAGAAGGCTGAAACCTGAACGGAGGAAACTCTCTACATTCAGGACGCTTTAAGCTGTACAAAAACTTTTTGCCGCGGGAATTGTTATTTAATTTGAGAGATACGTTTTCCTTTTTTTTACCTATACCTTATAAAAACCCGAAAATTCTTTTTTGTTCGAGATTAAGGAATAATCTTCACGGGGATCACCTCATCGAAGCTTCATATGTTTTCTAAACGAGACACAACAACACGACTACATTCCACAATTACAGCTGGGTATGTATGTGCATCTCTTAAGCCAAACTTTTGCTTCATTTTGTGTTCTGGAATAATCACATTGCTGGGAGTCCCTTCTGAAGTAATCCTTGATTCTTTTTTCCTTTTTTTCTGGATCTTGTATTTTTGTTTTTCTTTTTTTAACACCTAAATGTTTTCCTGACCATAAATTAAAGGTTTCCAGGAAATTTTGTCACTTTTTTTTTATTATTTATAAAAGTATAATCAACCGTTTATGTAATCTCTATATATATTATTATGTATTCACAATATAATTATTTGGTTGGAATCTTCAAGATGATTCAATTATAGTCTTATCATGTTGGTTCACATTATTCAGACAAACTTTTTCATTATTGAATGGGTCTCATCTGGATAAAGTACTCTATACGCGTATACACAAGCATGTAAAAGGACTTCAAATTTCCAACCTTCAACATTGGCTGCTATTGTTTTGTTCAATTAAGGCGTACACATTGGTTTCACTTATTTTGATTATTTGTGTGAAAAAAATTCTCCTATTATAATTCAAAATACCCCCTCCTATTCAATTAAAGTGTCCACTTTGGGTTTGGATCGGATTTTAAGAAAAAATGGTAGTGGGGTGGTAGTGGAGTATTTTAAGTGATTATAATAATTGAAAAGATGTTAGTGGGATATTTTAAGTGATTATAATAATTGAAAAGGTGGTACTGGGTTATTTTAAGTGATTATAATAATTGAAAAGGAGGTAGGTGGGGTATTATTAGAAGTATAAGTTGGGATAGTTGGGGGTATTTAGGTAAAAAGTTTTGCCAAAAATAGAAAGTGGACAAGTAAAGAGACTTTACCAAATAAGGAAAGTGGACATTTATTTTGAATAGAAGGGAGTAATTTTTAAATAAGTACAATATGAGTATTTGTTTAGAAAAATATACTTCTTGACTTTATTATTGAACTCCTGTGTACACAGAGGAATATATATTAATTTTAATAGGGTGAATAGTAGGCAGGGCCGTAGCAAGGGTAGGGCAAGTGGGGCGACCGTCCTGGGCCTCCAAACCAAAAGCCCATCTTTAGATTTAATAAAGGCCCTAAATTTTCAAAATAATTATTTATAAACAAAATAACAAAAAATATATATTTAGAGTTGTAACAATATATATTTAGAATTGGACTGGGCTTTTGAAAGACGTCTTTATAGTAGACGGTCTCAAATAAAAATTTTTGAAAAATAAAAGAAAAAAGGAAGATTTGTTTTAAGCAATTAGCAAAAGTAGTTTCAAAAGAATTTCAAACGCCACTATTCAACCCTCGTTCTCCTTAATTTTGCTCCCAAAACATTCACTTTCCTAGTTGAATTTTGTTTAACCCCCCAAAAAATTGTCATTAGTTCAATTCAAAATGTATCTCAATTCAATTTTCAGGGCGCAGATTAATTCCTTTCATTCGTGATTATGATAATTGGTAATTTTATCCTCAATTATCAACGGGAATTCATCGAATTATATAAATCCTCTTTTTATATTCTACTTTATTCATCAAAATCTTTTCTTTCTATTAGGTTTTGGGAGAAATGTTAGATTGCTATGGTTAAATAGTCTAGCTAATTTATGTACAATAGAAAAAAAAAATTAGAACATATTAATGTAGAAACTATTAGTATTAATTAGTGACTTTTGCATCTAGAAAGGCTCGTAGAAATATTTTCATATGAACGTTTAGGCTTTGATTTCAATATTTTATCTATATAAAATTTGATGTTTTTAGAGATTATTAGTCATAATAGAACATGTATTTTTTTGCCTACCTAATTTTTATTTTATTGTAAAATAATATTTGAATTAGGCCCCAATTTATGTCTTCACCCCGGGCCAATGAAATTTCTGAAATGGCCCTGATAGTAGGGGAGCTAAATATTAATCATTAACCATTAAATATGTAAATGCAAGTATTTACTTGTATACGCTAACAGTATTTTAGTACTCTTGCACGACGATGAATGATTGAATGGTTCTTGCAAAATCATGATTAAACTCAACAAAGAAGCAAATAGCATCATCCATGCAAATATACAATTGTTGTGAGAGATCTCTTCAGGAGACGTATTAGATATATGGGCTAAATAGCCCAATTAATACAAAATTAAAGAGAATATAAGAATGTGGGTTTCTTGTTTTGAGGTTATCTCTTTGAAAGACGGTCTCTCACAAAAGTAGCTGGTTAGATTAAACAAGCGTCTATTGAAGAATTAAAGGCAAATGGATTGGGTTTTGTTTGATTTCGGATTTTAATTGATTTTAAGAACAAAATAACAATCAATGCAAATACACTACACAAATTCTTACTTGAGACCATGTTTTGTAAAAACAGTTCTCAAAAGCCCAATCCAATTCTTCTAAATATATATTGTTACAACTCTAAATATAGATTTGGACTGGACTTTTGAAAATCGTCTTTACAAAAAACGGTCTTTCAAGAGAGCACCTGAATAAACTATGACATTGGTGTCTAGAGTCTAGCAGAGGTATAAACTACATATAAAATTAGAATGGGCTAAGACCATCTTCTTGGGCTAACAAGGAAACAAAATTAGATTGGTTTATTGGTTTAAACAAAATTAGTTTTTTCAAATAATATAAATTACGCAACTCCAATTAAAATTCTTGTATCTAAATGATAAGATTCATGAGTTACGCAACTTTTAAATAATCTTTAAATTTTTTTGAAATAATTAAAAATAATAGTCGAATTCATTTATAACAATTATACTAAATTGATGGTTTTACTAAATGAAAAACAAAAATTGAGTTTACTTTTTGAATCGAGTGAAAGTTGGTTTATTTTTTATAATTTCCCCGCATATAACCAAAATTATTTATTAACATCAATCCAAAACACATAATAATAGATTAAAAATTATGCATAAACTTAAACAATTACATAAGAGAGAAAAAAGATACATAAGACAAGATTACAACGTGATGTCATTTCAAAAAAAAAAAGATTACAACGTGATGGATCTCGCAACAACTTCATGATCAAGCCTTGGCCGTCAAACCATAAGCTTGATATATCTATACTTAATTATTACAAGATTTACATGATCATGATATTCCATTCATAGAGAACTATGGATTACAAGATTATTACAAGATATGCGGCAATACACAACGTACACATCTACAGTCGATAGACGGCACAGAAAATAAATTAAATTACAATAAAAAAAAGTGAAGTGTAATTAGAGCACAATATCAACAAGAAGTAACAATTAACACTATTTTAGCAACCTATAAAATTGAGCATACAAGATATGAGAGAAAAAGATTGTAAATATGTTGGCAACATTTTCCAGTAGGAAGAAAGAACCATGAGCTATTAGATCGAAATCACTGCATTGGATTGTTTATGAGATACAATAACTTAACTACTGTACATTGAGATGTGAAAATAATTTTTGTAGATAAAATGTACTTCGAATTCAACTTTTGATTCTATGATCAGCATTCGAATTGCATGAATTAAAATCTGTAATCGTGATAAATAATTGTTGAATTAACTTACAGTTATCCTTTGGATTACTACAAGAAGTAGTACATTGATCGTGATAAAATGGCAATGATTGATTGCAATGAGTTGAACCACTGGCGAAGAAATCAGTCGAAGCGCCGTCGAATAACGAAACGAAAAACAGAGGCAAAGAGAAGAGAGAGGAGACACAGTTGGAGGAAGAGCCGGGCAAATCTCCGTGCCATCTTCCTCCAACACTACGCCAAATATGTTTTTTTTATTAATTGGTTGACCTGCCATGCGAGCGCACCCAACATGGCAAAGGTCGGACGTTTTTTCAATCACATTTTTTCACCACTTATACTCGCACGTAAATCCTAACCAAATCACAAATCCAATACTAATGATTTGGTACTAGTACAAATTTCGAGTCTACAAATTCTTCTCATCTATCAGCCTCCGCAAGAAATCACTGGAGAAACTCAGCGACATGTTCCAGCGAACCGAGTGATTGGCTAGAATTTGCACCAATCTAGCAATATAACCGTAATATTAATCAACAACAGAGCAATATATTCAATTAATATAGCTAGAATTTGCACCAACAATAATAGTGAAATGTCACCAACATCAAATTAATAGCAAATACCAATCATCATCATCCTACCCAATATATCCCGCACATAAAAAATCTATGGACAGGGTCTGGGGAGGGAAGGACGGCGGCAACTCATACCCGTGAAGGAGAGCACGACCAAAGAAAGGAGTCCCCCGGCTCCGGAATAGCAAATACCAATACACCAGCAAAATACCAATCTATGATTTGCAATATTAATATCAAAATAATTCAATCCAAATTCAAAGCAATATGAAATCAAGAATGATACCAAATGTAATATGAAATCAAGAATGAGCACAATATGCGAAAAATCAGTAAGAATTAGTAGCCAAAAATCAAACCAAAGAAATAACCAAGAACTAAGAACTGGGTAATGACCAAATCAGATACAAGAAACCAGAAACTAACATATACAATAACACCAATACAAGAAATTAATCCATCAACAATAAGAAATTAATAACCACTTAAACCTAATATCCAAAATGCAATGAAATGAAAAATAACAATATCACGAAAATATCCAAATGCAGATCAAAACAAAAATTGTGCAAGATGCAGGTCAAAAACCAGAAATGAAAAAGTATAAAAATGACAAAATCAAGAATGAGGCGCAATTACCAATGACAAATTTATACAAGTGCAGATGAAGAATTTGACTTATCCTGCAAATAAAAACAAAAGATTAACACAATTTAGGCCGAAGAATGAGATTAATTAGAAAGAAAGAGGAATAAAATAAGAACCACATTTCAACAACGATTCCATTAAAAACATTGAATCCTAAGAAAATAAGACATGCGATGAATCATTTTGAAAGATAATTCGATTAATTATATTATTTGAAAAAAATCTTTAAAGAATAAATCAACCTATATCTGCATTTCTGCATATAGAAAAAACGACCAAAACAATTTGAGAACAATATCAAACGAAAGAAAAACAAGAACATAAAGAGATCAAGAAAACAACATTCAACACACAATATACCTCATATCTGAAACCAAGAATCAAGAATGATCGATTCATCTTCTTGAAATCAATTTCATTATACCAAAACCAGAGGGATCGGAGTCGATCAACCACGATCGTGCCAGCAAAAAGATAATAAGACAGAATCAAAATTTGATGATTCATCCATGGATAAACACCAAAGAAATTGATGATATACAACGAAGAATCAAGAAGTATTGAAGAAATTCAATAACTGAAAAGTTTTATGAGAGAGGTTTAGACTAAAAAATGAATGATGTAAAAAATAAAAGAGGGGCAAGCATTTATATATTGAAGAATAAAAAAATCAAAGGCTGAGATTTACTTTTGTGATTTTGAACGGACGGCTAGATTTACCTTGTTTTTTTTTTTTTTTGAAATTGATTTACCTTTTTTGAATAATACCTGATTCATTAATAAAGAGTCATACGACATCTACATCAGAGTTAAAAATTAGCAAATACATAACAACTTTAACCAAAATTAATTCTAAATTAACAAAACTACGATCGTTGTGTATCAGATCTGACAATTCTGAACATCCTCTTCCACATCGCTGTTTGATACAGCCTTCTACGAGGGGGTCTTTCGATCTGTTGTAGTCTTGAGATAAAATTGAAATTGATGTAGTTGATAGTAATTGCAATTTTTGCATCTGTTGTATTATCGCATTAAGCTCTACCAATAAATCAACAAGAGACCAAAATACATAACTCCAAACTCTCACGAGGAGAGAGACTAAAACCCAATATATGGGTAGAACAAACCCAATAAATGGGTAGAACAACCCTCCTATAGGGAGAGGACACAAAATTATTCTAATAATATTTAAAAAGCTTAAAATAGAGAAATTAGGGGCTTACCATCAACCAAAAGGTTGATGATAGCCCCAACTTAAGGTGTTTTTTGTGTAAAGATGAAGGAGGAAGGAGACGGAGGGAGGAGGGAGGAGGGAGGAGAGTGAAATTGATTTACCTTGTTAGTTGTTATATATGGCCACGTTTTTTTTTCTCCATCATTTTATTTTTCTATTAAAAAAAGCATGTTTACTTTCTTTTTTTCGTAAATTTATAAATTACCGGATGGTTATTTATGATCTACGAGTTGGACCCAAATCTATTAATTTCATGTACACCTAAATTTTATCTAGATGGATCAACTCAATTAGCTAAGAGTCGGGTTACATTTTAACAGGTTATTAACGAGTTTGAACAGGCCTTGGTGTAAAGGTTCGGACTGGGTAAGATAATTATAGAAATTGATTGTGAAAAAAGTTTATACCATTTTGTTATATATAATATATAATATTATTATATAAATAGGTATAATTAGTACAAACATGTTTTTTTTCATTCCAATGCTATGACATTTTTTTTCTTTTGTTCGCTGAATTTAATAACATAAATTCTTACTTAAGATCGTCTTTAGAAAAGAAGTCTCAAGTTTGGGCCAGTCTAATTTTTAAATTAAAATAAAACTTTCAAAACAATGTTTTCTAACTTCCATTTTCAGTTTCAGCAGACTTTGAGAGACGCATTTCAAACCCAGTCCATTAAGATTAATGCCTACTTACCATATTTTTGATGCTTACTTTTATTATCCTGAATGATTATTTACTATATCCTTAATGCCTACGTTCAAATAAGCTTGATCAGTTAGTTAGATTCCAACCCATAAGTGTATTTTAACTCATATTTATGTTTGACAAATAAATTATTTCATTTGAATAAATTATTGCCTACTCATTTTCATTTAATTATTTCATTTAAAAATATGAATTTGACTCACATTTAGTGTTTGACAAATAAAGAATATTCAAATTTGAATTTGAGTCAAATCCACCATAGTTATAAAAATAGTTAAAAATGAGAATTTGAGAATGACTTCTCAAACCTTGTCACTTCCAAATTCTTAATTAATAAATTCATAATTGAAATCTACAATTCGAAATGAAATGGATGTTCTCAAACACAACCTTAGAGAAAAAATTTTCAAAAAGGTGAAATTGGATTAAAAATAAAAATTTGAAGTATGAAAATTAAATTCCAATTCCAGTTAAAAATGCCAATTTTTTGAAAAAAATGACTATTTAAAGGAAATAATTTATTTGATCGAGTAAAGTGTTAAAGTCTATGGGTTAATTGAAAATATTTCAGTAATTATGAATGCTTTTAAAATGATAAAATAATCCGTTAAATGGACAAAAACAATTTGCATTGTTGGTAAATAATAAGGATAGATTGGTATTTAGAAACATAATCAAGTAACTTCTAAAAAAAAAAAAAAGAAACATAACCAAGTCCGCTGAAAATAAACCCACTATTTAATTACTATTAAATAAACTCATATCTTTACTCAAAAAAAAAAAAACTCATATCAAAAATATATATTTGCTAAAAATTAAATGACCTATTACTTAAAATAATGTTCAAAACTTCTTTGAATAATTCGAAATAAATAATTGTAAAATTTTTTTTAACAATTATACCAAACAAATGGATTTACTTAATAAAAAAATCATAAATCGAGTTTATTTTTAGGATCGTGATTTTCCCGCATAATAACCAAAAAGCATTCATAAACTTCAATCTAAAATACTTCAAATTAATTGTATTTCGTTCACGGCCAACATTTAAAGTTAATAGAATAAAGTACACATCTACAATCGATATACCGCACAGAGAACATAAATTGCAATAAAAAAAGTGAAATATTGTAATTTAGAGCACAATATCAACAAGTAATAATTAACACTTTTTTTGTTTTTTGAAATGAACAATTAACACTATTTTAGAAACCTATATATTTGGGTATTGATACAAGATATGAGAGAAAAAGATTGTAATATGTTGGCGTCAACTTCCAATAAGGAAGAAAGAACCATGTACAAATTTGTTAAATAATACACCGAAAATGTAATATTACTATAAGTAATCCAATACTAAAATACATTTGATATTACAATAATAATTAAGAAGGGCAGAGTCTTGAGCATTTTGTAGTTGTATGGCGTGAAAAGATTTCACTTATTTTGATCGGATTGAAATTGTGCCATTTGCGAGTGAAGAGTCTCTACATGCACTTAGACCCTCCTTGAATCGAGTACAATCGTTTCAATCGTTTTTAATAATATTAACTGCAACATCAAAAATTCAAACAATAAGCAAAAACTCAAAAATCCATATTCATAAAATTAAACATAAAAATCCCACACTTCATAACAATTAAGCAAACACTCAACCCTCAAAACTCTAGCTTTAGTATAGTTAAACATGAACATCCCAAATTATACATGAACATGGCAAATTCAAAAAATTAAACCATCAATAATTATAATACTCCCTTCTATTCATCTAAGTTGTCCCATTTAATTTTTCACACTTGTCAAAACAACATTTTAGCCCTTAATATCTCAAATAATTGTTAATTAAAAATATAAAAAGTTGATATTAATAATCTTTGTATTGAGACGAATCAAACAAAATCCAACATGACTATGTTTTAACTTATAAAAAGATTAAGAGTAAAATACAAATTATAAGTGATAAGTGAATAGTGCCTAAAAACAAATAGGACAACTCAAGTGAAAGGTAGTATTAAACATGAACATTCCGAATTCATGACAATTAGGCCAACACTCAATCCTCAATACTCTAATTTCAGTACAATTGAACATAAATCTCCCAAATTAAACATGAACACTCCAAAT
Organism: Amaranthus palmeri; assembly: GCA_019776075.1. NCBI lineage: Eukaryota > Viridiplantae > Streptophyta > Magnoliopsida > Caryophyllales > Amaranthaceae > Amaranthus > Amaranthus palmeri. The sequence goes on from JAAKBH010000394.1 coordinate 391,980, forward strand.
TCATAACAATTAGGCCAACATCAATACTTGATATACAAATTAGGGCAAATCTACCACCAACCACCTCAAGTTCAAGAAAATTGATAATTCTCATTGCTAAAGAAAGAAATTTAGTAATTAGGGCAAATCCAAAATGTCGAAAGAAATTCAGTAATTACAAAACCTAATTTCCACTTTCATCCATAACTTAAAGTTTAAAGCACAAATCTACTACTACCATAACAAATTTGGGCATAAATAATTAATCACAACTCATAATTGAATGTTTTACACAAGAATAAAATTGGGAAGATTAACTCACAATTTAGCGGTCGCTCCTTTGCTAGGTTCCTTCAAGGCGTGGAGTGTTGCTTAGAGGCAGCAATAATGGCGGGAGAGTGGTGGTTGCCGGCACCACTTATGGCGTGGGAGTGTTGGTGAATCGAGTTTGAGATAGGGTTAAGAGACCGTCTCTTAGAAAGAGATCCTTAAGGCCTAATCCATTAAAGAAACGTTTGTAGGTATTTTTTGTTGTATATGATAATTTTTTGTAGCGTAATAAATAATTGTTGAATTAGCTACAAGAAGTAGTATATTGTGGCAATGATTAAATGCCATTGAGATGAAATAATACGATATATTGATCATAGTGGGTAGTTGAATTATACTCACTCCTAAAAAAGGAACGAGTATATAATTTACAAGAGTATTAAGAGAGGCAAACTGAAAAACAGAGGCAAAAAGAAGAAAGAGGAGACACAGTTGGAGGAAGAGCCGGGCAAATCTCCGTGCCATCTCCCTCCAACACCACGCAAAATATGTCTTTTTTATTAATTGGTTGACCTGCCATGCGAGCGCACCCAACATGGCAAAGGCCGGACGTAACTTCACTCACATTTTTTTCACTTATCCTCGCGCGCAAATCCTAAATATTCACATCTAACCAAATCACAAATCCAATACTAATGTTTTGGTACTAGTACAAATTGCAATGTCTACAAATTCTTCGCATCTATCAGCCTCCGCAAGAAATCACTGGAGAAATTTAGCGACATGTACCAGCGAACCGAGTGAATAGCCAAGAATTCAACTCATCCTGCAAACAGAAACAAACGATTAACATATTTTAGGCTAAAGAATGAGATCAAGAAAGAAAAAATAAAATAAGAAACCAACAATTTAAGAAGACTTCCATTAAAAAACATTGAATCCTAAAAAAATAAGACATGCGATGAATAATTTGAAAGATAATTCGATTAATTATATTATTTGAAAAGAATCTTTAAAGAATATATCTATCTATATCGGCAATTCTGCCTCTAGAAAAAACGACCAAAAAATTTTGTATACAATATCAAACGAAAGAAAAACAAGAACATAAAGAGACAAGAGAAACAACGATTCAACACACAATATACCTCATATCTGAAATCATGAATGATCGATTCATCTTCTTGAAATCAATTTCATTAAACCAAAACCATACGGATCGGAGTCATCCACCATCATGCCAGCAATAAGATAATAAGACCAAATACAAATTTGATAATTCACCATCCATGGAAATTTAATAACGAAAGAGTATTATGAGATAGGTTGAGATTAAAAACATGAATTAATTGAAAAAAATCTTTAAAGAATAAATCTATCTATATCGGCAATTCTGCTTCTGCCTCTAGAAAAAACGACCAAAAAATTTTGTGAATAATATCAAACGAAAGAAAAACAAGAACATAAAGATACCAAAGAAACAACGATATATTCAACACACAATATACCTCAAATCTGAAATCATGAATGATCGATTCATCTTCTTGAAATCCATTTCAATAAACCAAAACCATACGGATCGGAGTCATCCACCATCATGCCAGCAATAAGATAATAAGACCAAATACAAGTTTGATAATTCATCATCCATGGATAAACACTAATGATTTGGATGATAGAAACGAAAATCAGGAAATATGAGAGCAAATATGAGAAATTTAATAACAGAAGAGTTTTATGAGAGGTTTAGACTAAAAAATGAATGATGTAAAAAATAAAAGCGGGGCAAGCTTTTATATATTGAAGAAAAAAAAAAGATCAAAGGCTGAAATTTACTTTTGTGATTTTGAACGGACGGCTAGATTAGGTCGGTTAATTATTTTGCTTGTGTAGTTGTGTTGTGGTTTACCTTGTTATATATGGCCACGTTTATTTTTCTTCATAATTTTATTTTTCTAATAAAAAAAACATGTTTACTTTCTTTTTTTTTGTAAATTTATAAATTACCGGATGGTTATTTATGGTGTATTAGTTGGACCCAAATCTATTAATTTCATGTACACCTAAACTTTATCTAGATGGATCAACTCAATCGGTTAAGGGTCGGGTCACATTTCAACAGGTTATTATCAGTTTTTAACGGGCTTTGGTGTAAAGGGTTGGGTTGGGCCAGGTAGGACAATTATAGGAAGTAATTGTGAAA